>JAKSZT010054294.1:1445354-1517130 GCA_026826555.1 Tolypeutes matacus | reverse complement strand
TTACATCAGCACCCCTTTGACTGACTAATACAACGCCCCTAAGAAGGAAGCTGTTAAGGGCCTCTGGCCTGTGATTAGAAAGTTCTTGGAGAATGGCCTTCTTAACCCCTGCCAATCTCCTTGCAACATGCCCCTTCTTCCTGTGAAAAAAATCCAACATCACTTACCAGCTGGTTCAAGATTTAAGAGCAGTAAATAGCTTTGTCATATCCATTCATCTGGTTGTACCCAACCCTTATACTTGGCAAAACCAGGTCCCCAAAACCACAGTTTTTTTTTACTGTTATTGATAGAAACGATGCCTTTTTCTGCATTTATCTCCACTGGGATTCCCAATTCCTTTTTGCCTTTGAAAAGCAGGAGCCCAACACTAAACCTGTGTTGCCACAGAAGTTCCGATATAGCCCCTATATTTTTGGGAATACCTTAGCTCAGGATCTAGCTGATCTCCACTCGCCTCAGAGCTCCCTTTTATAATATGTGGATGATCTGTTGCCAACAAGGGCAATTTCTGATGCCAACACCTATTAGTCCTTGATTTCCTAACTAATAGGTGCTATGGACTGTTGGCATCAAGGCACAAATCTCGTGGCAGAAAGTCTCCTACTTAAGGTTTCTTCTCACCCCTGGGTAAAGGTCCCTTTCTGTATAAAGAATTCAAGCCATCACTAGTATTCCCTAGCCTCAAAGAAACAACTGTTGGCTTTCCAAGGAATGAGTGGTTACCCAGGTTTGGTGAAATAGCCTGACCACTGTACAATGCTATTGCAGGGACTGATAACCATCCTTTGGAATTGGGAAAAGACTAGGAAATTACCTTCCATGCCTTAAAACAGGCCTTAGCTCTCTATCCTTAGGCATTCCTAATTTAAACAAGTGTTTCTTTCTGTATGTAACTGACAGGAAGGAGGTGGCTCTAAAGGTGTTAGTCCAAAACTTGGATGAGATTTCTCAACCAGTAGCTTATTTCTCTAAACCCCTGGATAACACAGCACAGTGATGACCAACTTGTCAGAGCAGTGGGGGCAACTGCCCTTTTAATAGAGTTAGCCATCAAATTAACTTGGAGGCAACCTCTCACAGTCTTCACCCCAAACCAGGTGAAAGACATACTTGAGGCCAGAAGCCACCAATGGCTTACAGGCAGCCAGTTAATTAAATAAAAGTCTCAATTACTATAGACCCCTGTGGTGCAGCTAATGGTGTTTCAGACCCTTAACCCGGCTACCCTGCTACCAGGAGAGAGCCCAAGGTCAGATTCTGAGGGACCCCTTCTCCACTCCTGCATTAAAACTCTTAACCAAAATTATTCAAGCAGGCCAGATTTTAAAGATGAACCTCTAGTAAACCCCAACCTTGCATGGTTCCTTATGGAAGCAGTTCCATAAGGGAAGGAATTAAAAGGGCAGGCTATGCGGTGGTTTCTCAATACAAAAACACAAAAGCCCAAGGCCTTCCCCCTGGGACCTTGGCCCAGAAGGCAGAGCTGATCGCCTTCACCCAAAATTTAAAACTAGCAGCTGGGAAAAGGGCTAACATTTAGACAAACTCCAGGCATGCTTTCCTTATCCTCCATGCCCATTCTGCTGTGTGGCAGGAACAAGGCTTGCTCACTAACAGTGGGTCACAAATAAAGCACAAACAAAAAATCCTAAACCTACTGGAGGCTGTTCTGTTGCTCTGAGAAATAGCAATTATGCTTTGCTCAGGGCATCAGAAAACAGACACTGCTATAGCCAAGGGAAATGTCTGAGCAGATGCAGCAGCTAATGCTGCCACACAAAGCTTAGTCTCCCTTTTAGCCCTTATCCCAGAACTTGCCCCACTAGCTAAAGCTCCAGGCTATACCCAGGATGAAAAAACTAAAGCAACTCACCTAAGGTTCACCCTGAAAGCTAGTGGGTAGTTGACCAAAGCAGCACAAGTCTACCTGCCAGGAGTGGTGCAGTAAAAAGTCCATCATGTCGCCTCTGGATTGGGGGAAGAACTATGGACTAGAGTGGACTTGATGGTATTCTCTTGCACACATATGGTGATTCTTGCAATGCAAGAAATTATAACAATGAGGTGGAGCCAGTGGGGAAAAAAAAATTGTCAGAATAATGACCCAAATTGGTTAAATGTAAACTTACATATATGTTTTTCATTTAATTATCTAGTAGCTATCATATTAACTTACTTGATCAGTAAACCAATATATCTTAAGAAAAAAAAAACAATAAAGTATATGATTGGATGTATATGCAGAACAGAAAAAAAAAAAAAAAAAGTACAGGGTTCCTATTTGGAGCGATGGAAATGTTTGGTAATGGATGGTGGTGATGGTAGCACAACATTGTGAACACAAACAGTACTGACATACATATCTGAAAATGATTAAAAGGAGAAATGTTAGATTGTATATATGGTACAATAAAATGTTTTTTAAAAGTCCACAGAACTACCCTACATACAGTGAACCCAAAGTTAAACCGTGGACTTTAATTAATAGTACAATTAGAAAACTGTGCTATCATCAATTGAAACAAATGTTTCACAGCAATGCAAGGTGTTGGTGGTGCGTGGTGTATGGGAATCTTGTATTTCGTGCATGATCATTCTGTAAATTCAGAATTTCTCTAATAAAGCAAAAAATTGCCTTAGTTTTTTTTTTTTTTTTTTTTTTTTTAAAAAAAGTCCATCATGGACTCCCCCAAGCCACTCATCGAGGGAAGAATGGCCTAACCAGCTTAGCCAAATGGGCCTTTGAGGTCCAGGGCCTAGCAAAAACAATCAAAGAAGTCACCAAGTGTTGTTCATTATGTGCAATTAATGATCCAAACAACAGGAGGCTTAGCAAACCTCCTCTCTTAAGCCTCCCTGTCCAGATGCAGGGATCATACCCTGGGGAGGACTGGCAGATGGGATTTACTCACATGCCATCTTGCCAGGGCTATAAGTACCTCTTAGTACTGGTTGAAACTTTTACAGAATAGGTGGAAGCATTTCCCACTAGAAGAGAAACCGCAAACAAAGTGGCTAAAGTCCTCCTAAGGGAAATTGTTGACAGGTTCAGACTACCTAAGTCACTCAAAATTGACAATGGGCCAGCCTTTATTAGCAAAATAAACCAAGTCTATCAACTGTCCTTGGAATTAAGCATCATCTTCCCAGGTCCTGGAGGCCCCAATCCTCAGGGAAAGTAAAAAAAGCTAACTATACCCTGAAACAAATTCTGGCCAAGCTTTCCCAGGAAACCACATCACCTTGGTCACCAATCTGCCCATTGCTTTGCGAAGGTTGCATGTAGCTCCAAAAGAACCACTCCAGCTTAGCCCCTTCAAGATGGTCTATGAGTAACCTCTTGTATTAGTCAGCGAAATGTGTGCTAATGTGAAATACCAAAAATGGGTTGGTCTTTATAAAGGGTATTTATTTGGGGTAGAAGTCCACAGATACCAGGCCATAAAGTGTCAAGTTTCTTCTCTCATCACAGTCCATTGCCACGTGTTAGAGCAAGAAAGCTGCCGGTGTTTGCCAGGGTTCAGGCTTCTGGGGTTCCTCTCTTCCCAGGGCTCGGTTTCTCTCTGGGCTTAGCTCCTGTTTCCTCCACAAGGTCAGCTGTAGATGATCAGGCAAATGGCTTGCTTCTCTTCTCCTGGGGCCTTCTTTCCAACATCAAAACTGCTTCTCAAAAGACTGCTACTCAAAACTGTTCTTGCCATGCCTTTTATATTTGATTCTCCACCCACCAAGGGGTGGAGCTCAATGCCCTAATCATAACCTAATTGTGTCCAGATTAACAGATCAGTTTACAAGCATGATCCACTTATATTTTTGGAATTCATAATTAAATCAAATTGGCCAACGGCTACATTCCACCCTCTGAATTCCAAAAATACATTACAATATTCAAAAAACTTTAAATCAGTAACAATTCAAGTACAAAATCATAATCAGTTTAAAGAGATACAGTTCATCTTGAGGCAAAGTCCCGTCTGCTATAGACCTCTGAAACTTACAAAACCATTTAACTGCTCCCAATACACAAATGGAAAGACAAAGGATAAACATTTTCAATATCATAAGGAGAAAATGGGATGTTAAACAAGAGTCATGGATCCTCTACAGTTCAGTGAACCTGCAGGGCATCCTCCATTTGATTTCAAAGCCTGAGAGTCATTCTTAAAATGTTGGTTTCTTTTCCTTGGGGCCACATGGGAATCCACCCTTTCCACAGGCTTGCCCAACAGCCATTTTCTTGGTTCCACCCTCATCAAACATCTGGATGTCAACCAAGCTTCAGACCTCACCCTCCAACAGTGTTGGGGTGATTGCCACACCTTACCCAATCTTTGGGTTAGAGTCTTAGCCCCCCTAGTACAGTGAGGTGAAGATAACATTCCCCCTAAGCTTTGGCATACAGGCTCAACTGTCTCAGAGCAATGGGTTCACCACCTGGCCTTCTCTAATCTATGGGGGACAGGTACACCCCTCTTAGACCTATGGGGTGTTGACCTTAACTGACCTAATCTTTGAAGAATGTGCTCCACACTTTCTGCACTCTGGGATGGCAAAACTCTCCCAGAACATCAGGTGGGGACATCCACCCTCTTCAACCGCTGGGGAAAACTCACCCTCTCTGCACCATGGGGCATCAAACCTTTCTCAGAACATTGGGTAGGAACACCCACCCTCTTCAACTGCAGGGGCAAACTCACCCTCTCTGTACACATGGGTGGGGATCCTCTCTTGGCCCAAGGAGATGTCTTAAGTCCAGATCTCTGCTTCCACAGTTTTCTTCTTAAAGCTGATTCTCCTTCAATCTCTCCTTTCCATGTCCTCTTTTGTCCAAGCTGACAGTGGCTTTGTTCATACAGCTCTCTCAAAAACTTTGCTGGTTTAGCATGCAGGAAGCAGGGGTCCAAGCCATCAGACAGTAAGAGTTTCCACAAGTCTTTTCGAGATAACTGCATCTTCAATTCTGATTTACAAGTTCCAGATTTAGCTATGTCTTCAAATGGGGCATTTTTATCTGGGAAATTGATTTCCAGAAACTTGAAAGTTCTGGAATCAGCTTCTATTATTTTTTGTGCCCAAAAGTTCAGTCCTTAGTGTATTTCACTCATCTAGTATTTTGCTATAAGCTGCAAGGAGAAACCAAGCCACATTCTCTGGGTTTACTTTGGAAAGTATTCAGCTAAATGCTCTGGTTCACCATTTTCAAATTCTGTCTTCCATATAACACCAGGAGTTAATCTTGCTAAGTTCTCTGCAACTTTAAAACATGGATCGCCTTTCCTCCAGTTTCCAATAACAGTTTCATCATTTATTTCTAAGGCATCATAGAATGTCTCTTTAGCATCCATGTTACTATCAACAGTCTCTTCAAAGTGATCTAGGCCTTTTCCATCAAGCATTTCACAATTTCTCCAAAAAATACCCCTTACCCATTTATAAAACTGTTCCAACATTTTGGTATTTACAAAAGCACTTCCCCACTCCTTGGTACCAAATTCTGTATTAGTCAGCCAAAGGGGTGCTAATGTGAAATACCAAAAATGGGTTGGTCTTTATAAAGGGTATTTATTTGGGGTAGAAGTCCACAGATACCAGGCCATAAAGTGTCAAGTTTCTTCTCTCACCACAGTCCATTGCCACGTGTTAGAGCAAGAAAGCTGCCGGTGTTTGCCAGGGTTCAGGCTTCTGGGGTTCCTCTCTTCCCAGGGCTCGGTTTCTCTCTGGGCTTAGCTCCTGTTTCCTCCACAAGGTCAGCTGTAGATGATCAGGCAAATGGCTTGCTTCTCTTCTCCTGGGGCCTTCTTTCCAACATCAAAACTGCTTCTCAAAAGACTACTCCTCAAAACTGTTCTTGCCATGCCTTTTATATTTGATTCCCCAACCACCAAGGCGTGGAGCTCAACACCCTAATCATAACCTAATCGTGTCCAGATTAACAGATCAGTTTACAAACATGATCTACTTATATTTTTGGAATTCATAATTAAATCAAATTGGCCAACGGTTACACCTCTTCTCACCCAAAACCTAGTACTAGATCAGGAAACCCAAAATCTCACCAAATATTTCATCAACCTAAGAAAAATTCAACAAGTTATCCAAAAGCTTAGGAACAAAATCCTCCCTAGCCCCAACAGTGAATTGCCTTTGCCTTAAGTTAAAACACAGGACCAGGTTCTAATCAAAACCAGACAGGATAACAGACCTCATTCCCAATTAGAGCCAAAATGTAAGTAACCTTACTCTGTGATTCTAATCACACCCACAGCCATTAAAGTAAAAGGAATTTCCAGCTGGGTGCACTTATCTCAAATGAAGCCAGCTGTCCAAGCAAGTGCCAACTCACCTGAAGCACTTAATGAAACATCCAAGTGCCAGCCATTGGATGGCCTGAGATTCCACTTCAAAAAAATTTAGTGTCAGTGACAGAGCCAGTACATAAATTGTGTGCTATTCCCTCTAACTTTAGCCCAAATAAAGCTTCATGTGTTCTACTTCCTCTTCTTATGGCTATGGGGAGGACAAGCCAAACATCTCTTAAGAAATATTATCCAAACAGCAACCAACTTAGCCAATAAATGGCTCTTTGTGAAACAACCAGAAACATCCATGGCCTTACTAGCTGTTCCCAAACACTGGGTACTTGCCATTCTCACAGTCAGGCTTATTGCCAAAATATCACCCAGTGCAGGATAAAACACTGACAACCCATCAACCAGCTTCTCACCACACTCCATGCTAGCACCATCACCTTGGAACCTACCTCTCTTCCTCTGTTGGGACACATATACACTTCAGTTCACATACCTGAGAACACTACCATCCCCATCTTTATCTACTTAAATGCCTCCCAACACTCTCCCTCACTTACTTTCCTGAGCCAACATAATTTTACCTCTTATAATAACACATTCTAGATGGCACCCCAGCTGCTCAAACACCTGGGTATGCTCAATGCTCCCCCTTGAGTTCTCTACCTCACTCAGTACCCCACCAATGCCATGATGCTTATCAGCACTAAAGACACATTCAAGGCTCAGAAGCCTAATGGAGGAATAGTAAAGGTCTCAAACCCTACCCAGTACTATCGGGGGCACCCTACTAGGTTGTATAACTCTATGCTTCTAAGTACAATTTATGCTGACCAAAGCATCCCACCAAAAATGCCATGGGTGTCATAAATTAAACCCCTATGGCCTGGGAGGAGAAGCTAACCTTATCTGGGACACCCAGAAAATCATCCTGTTTCATGACCCAGGGTCCATTGAGTGTATGTGGTACTGCCTGCTAGCAGGTTTACCAGTGAGATAGTAACTATAAGTTCTAAAGAGAGATCTGGTTCATCAATAACTTATCTCACATTTGCTACTATTTTAAACTCTCATGATGAGATTTTCTTTCTCTGTGGACTGGTTTATGCTCACTAGCATATATCATCCCCTCTATCTACTATGGTCCTAAAAACCTCACCATGCCATTTCCTGCATTTTCTCATCAAACAATAAATAAAAGGGCAATGCCTTTTCTCATTCCCCTGCTAGCTGTTCTAGGCATAACCATAGCTATAGGAAATGGGGTTAATAGCCTATACCCAGCAGGTTTACCACCACCTCTCTCTATAGTTCACTAACAGAATAGAAGAAACCAGCCATGCCCCAGAAGTCCTAAAAAACAAACAGACTCTCTTGCTCCTGTGGTACTGCAAAATCGCAGAGCCCTGAACATGCTTACAGCAGCATGGTGGGGGAGGGGGGAGGGATGTGCTTATTTCTCAAGGAAAAATGATGTTTTTATATAAACCACTCTGGAATTGTCCTAAACAGTATTCAAAGCCTGCAAGATAAAGTCCATCAACTTCAGGAGGTTGCAGCCCTTAAAACATCTGGCCTTTCTCATTCTCCATGGCCCAGTATGCCATGGCTAACCCCCTTTTTGGGACCACTTACCACCATCTTCCTTATCCTTTTAATGGGGTCATGTATCTTCAAAATCCTAAGTTTATTTCTTCCAGAATCAACTCCTTCCAAATCAAGATATAAGTCATGTAGAAATTTCAGCCAGTTCCAACCACAATGTCAGACCATCTTTCCTCAGTCTCAATAAAATATCCAGAGAGGTTAACAACCTGTCAGACTGGGACTACTGCCCTAACCAGCAGGAAGTAGCTTTAGAAGAATGACCATCACCCCTCAGCATACCCTTAAGAATAAGGGCATGAACAGTCTGAGGGGGGGATTTAAGACACATTATTCAGGGAAATGAGGAGAATAGTCACAAGATGACTGGCAGACCACATGGCCAGCCAACAACATGGCTGCAAGAACCCACTGGGAATTGAGTGTAACATTAGGGTCCTAATTTCTTTTTCTGCAACCTCCCCTTGGCTCCAGATATTCCAAATAGTCCTCACAATTGGTCCCACCATTGAAGGAATAGCCAGTAATAGCTGAGGCCCCTCCCATTAGTATTAATAATGGGAAGGGTACTCAATCCCTTAGTAAAGGTGACTGCACAAGCCAGATCACTCTCTCTGCCTTGAGGAGCCTGCACCATATCTCAGTGCGTATTTTCCATCTTTCTCTCCCATTTCTCAGCAAGCTCTGTTCTTTCCTCCATTTCCTAAATAAATTCTTTTTATTGGTCTAACTAAATTGGCATGTTCATAAATTCTTTTATGTATCATTATCAAGAACCTAGAGGAATCCAATGCTTCTCCATCTTCAGTAGGCTGCTTGGCATTTTCCTTTTGATTTGAAGCCTCTGAGAAGAAAGTTATGTACATGAGCTCACTGAGATGCAGTTTCCTAAGCTATAAACCCAAGATGCTGTTCTCATGCACCCCTGGAGGCTTGTCTATCCCTATCATCTTCCAAATTTGTGAAATCACATTCCTTATTTTTTTCTCTGAGTTTCACCCCTTTCTATGGGGACATTACTGTGGGAAATGTCCTGTGTACAATTATAATAATATTGACTCATAGCTTCACCCCTTTCTGTGGGGACATTACTGTGGACAATGTCCTGTGTACAATAATAATATTGACTCATAGCAAGGGTTATGCTTTTTGAAAAAACTAATATTTATTGGGGTTTTGTGTTTATAATTGGATATTCTTTCACTTTAGTTTTATTTTTATATTGGCATTTATTTTTTGAATGCCAAATGCAGTTAGTCCTTTGGAACACAGAAATGGCTTCATATTCCTGAATGTTTATAAAAGTATGTAATTTCTCTGAAAGAAGATTCCTATTTAAGTGATTTCCTAAGTAAATTTCAAGTGCAAACACTCAAAAAGGATAAATAATCACTTTTTTAAAACCCATTTTAAGGAAAAGTTTTGTTTTAACCAAACACAGTTAAAATGGTCTTTCTTTGAGCAGAAGCTACTTTTAGTATGTCCTTCTCAGATGATATCCTTCAGAGTGAAGGTAGAAAATAGATGCTCATGCTTGAAAGCCTTGATTCCACAAACCTCAGATAAGCATGATACAGAAATGCTAACTAAAATGTGGAATAAAGGTGATGATAGCCTAATGGTATCCACAGGTTTCTGAATCAGAGGGAATGATTGGAGAGTTCAGGATGAAGCATGAGTTTTCTGGTAGCAGGGGGGTGGTAGAATCCAGAAAGATTCATAGGATAGAGAGGAAGAATATCCCATGGGGCTGTTAGAGGCCAGAGAAGGATGAAGAAAGGACCAGGAAGCAGGGCTTGGCCACTAGAGGCCAGAAAAGGGGAGTATCAGAGAAGGAGTTAAGGGAGGAATAAAGAAAGAGTGCACAGCTAAGAATTATAGCAGTAGATGAACTTACATAAAATAGGAATTAATACTTTTAAGTTGAACTGAGGATATGCTGGCTATAAGTTATTAGATGCCTTGGAATAGGAGGGAAGGAGATATGAGAAAGTTTGGCCTTGGATCTAGCATGTAAAGACCTTAACAGATCTTCTGCCATAGCTCAGGCTGGGGCAGTGGAACTTATAAGGATAGGAACTTCTGGATTGAGCATGGGATACTGTACTCCATCATGCCACAAACTCCCATAACAACATGATAAATTTTATTTTCTTAATTCCTCAAAAGATTCATTCACTCTAATTAGAAAATGTAACAAAAATGAAGTGCAATTCTCCCTAACTACTCATTCACAGGCCCACGCACTCTGCCCCATTGCACACTTAGTTCCTCCCTTTCCACCTATATAAAGCAGTTAGATAGCAGAATTGATAATTGGGTGACTTGTCTATGTCTATTCAGAAATCTCCTCAGACACAAAGAATTCTTGTGTATGCTCATTCATCAACCCTTCATTTATCCATTATTATTTTCATTGCTTAGTAAATGATAGGAATTACTTTTTCAGTGAAAGGACCAGTGAACTACATTCCTTCACTAAACACCCTTTATTTTCTTTCCTTTTACCCATGGGAAATCAGGTTCAAGAGAAATCAGGGGAAATCTGACCTAGAAGAAATCAGAACTCTCCTAACCTAACCCCACCGATTAGAAACAATTATCTTTCCATCCTTAACTAAAGGTTTCAAGAAAGGCCTCTTCATTACAGATCACTGTTTCATCTTGTCTGAGTGAACATGAACCAAGAACAGTCTCTGAAGGATTTTTATCTCCCCTCCTGGTTGTAGATGATGGCTTAACCTCTCCTGAGTTGAGGACTCTGATTTACTACTAAATATCCAATTGTAGGTGTTCAATTCTGCTCTCCAACAGGCAGATCTCAGATTGCCAACCTCATGGAAGAGCAGTAACACTTGGGGACTGGGTGAGTGCCAAGTCTTCCAGTAATACTTGTGTGACATCAACATTGACATAGCTCAGTTCCCCAGGCTGAGTTTGAACATGGCAACAAGAAACACAGGATAATTGTTGAAGAAAGAGATTGCTGGTGGAGACAGGATTTGCAGTAAAAATAAATTGAAAACACTCTTCTCTCAAGGAGGTAATTATACTTTGGTTAGAGTAATGGGGGTGCAGGGATTGATAACCAACTGAAGGCTTATTACTTTCTCCCAGACATCATTTTGACTCTGGTTGAAAGTATTTTTTCAAGCTCTGGTGACAAAATGTCCACTCGGAACCCCTGTAAGTTCCCCTTGCCTCTGAGTCTTCACATGGGCTATTCTCTGTGACTAGATGACTTTCTCTCCCCTTCTTTCCCCTGGCTCACACTGTCAGGAACACATGGTGTTTAAGATATTTGATCTCATTTGGGGACCAGTGACTGCCCTTACTAGTTATTTGATTTTGGATGTTTCAATCGACCTCTCTATGCCTTATTTCCCTCATCTGTAAAATAGGGAAGCATCTATCCATCTTATAGTGTTGTAGTTGGGATGAAATAAGTTAATACATGTGAACACTGAGAACAGTGAGTGGCTGGTACATAAAAAGACCATGTGAATGCTTGCTGCTATTGTTATACTTAGGTCTTAGCTTACTGAGCATGTCCTAACTAGGTGATTTTCTTGCTTATTATATATGAAATTTTTATGATATATTTTATTTTCTTAATAACCAGTTATTCACCATCAGGGCATGCATCATGGTTCATGGGAGATCCTGAGTCACAACTCTGTCTCCTCCAAATGGAATGAGGCAACTTTGGATAAAAGACCAGGTCTACTTTGTCTCTGCAGTTCTAAAAAGTATGGCAATGTCTGACACATAGTAGGTACTGCATATACATTTGTTGAGTCAATAAATACATGGTGACTCATCCAAAGGATATATCCTTCATATAAATCTAGTAGAAAAGGATTGTGTGATCTGATGCCTGGAAGTAAAATCACTGAAGTGGACATTGGGCAACTGGCATTTCATCTTAATGACTCTGAGACCCAGGAAATGTTAACTTGGATGTCTCTAAACCCTGCATTTACTTCCATTGGGGTCTCTAGAATTAATATATTTGTACAAAAAAGGGCTGAGCTCAGGACCTCTATGGTCAACCTGTCTAGGAGGTTTAGGTGTGTACTTGGATAAAAATCATCCACTGTTCTCTGTTTGAGTCAAACCTCCATATTTATTCTGGAACCCATTTAGAAATAGAGAACCATCAAATTGTGCAAAGCATTTGCAGAAGGATTTAGAAAAGTTGTGGATGGTTAGTAAGGAGGAACCTGACAACAAGGACACAATAAAATCTCTGACCTAAGGAAGAGAGTGGCTTGATCTGGATGAAAACAGAAGGTAGAACACAGGGGTTCTGGAAAAATGGTTTCAATGTAAGTAGACACTGCTTAGCTCTTTCACAAGAAATGGCAGAGAATGAGCAAAATTCTACCTAAGTGAGCAGTCTTGGGAACCCACAGAGCAGGAGGCTGTAGAGCACTGTTCGAGAGGGAGCTGGACAAAGAGATAAAGAGTCCAAGAGAAACCAGAACACAGACAACTACAAGGATTTAGAATAAGAGGAACCAAGTATCAAAATTTAACCTTACCACACACAAAGAAACAACAAAATAAAATCATACAATACAAAGAGAAGCTAACCAACTGAATAAGCCCATTAAGACAAACAGATCCTAGACAACAACAAAAAATTGATAAGTCACATTAAGAAACAGGGAGACATGGTCCAGTCAAATGAACAAATTAAAAAAACTGGAGGAAATACGGAATGTAAAACACTAATCAAAGATGTCCAAACAAATATCATGAATCAACTTAATAAAGTGAAGGAAGACAAAAAGGATTTTAAGACACTGGGAGAATGTTCTGAAGAAATTGTAAACATACATAAAAAGATAATGGACCTGATGGTGATAAATGGCACAGTACAAGAAAAAGAAAAAAACAAACAAACAAACAAAAAAAAAAACGCTTGAAGCACATAAGAGCAGATATGAACAGTTAGTGGAAAGAATCAGCAATATGGAAGGCAGCAAGTTTGAAGTCAGACAGGTAGTAGAACAGATAGATAAAAAATATAGATAAAATTCCAGCAGGGACTTAGGGACTTGAATGACAACATGAATTGAACAAACATACCTATAGGCATCCCAGAGGAAGAAGAGAAGGGAAAGAGAGTAGAAGGAGTATTAGAGGAAATAATGGCTGAAAATTTCCCAACTCTATTGAGCAATATGGATGTACATGTCCAGGAAGCACACCCAAAACAGTATAAATCCTAATAGGCCTACCCTAAGACATATGCTTGTTAAATTTTCCAGTGCTCAAGAGAAAACTGAAAGCAGCAAGAGAAAAGACAACCACCACAAACAAAGTATGCTCAATAAGATTACTGATTTCTCTTCTGAAACCATGAAGGCTAGAAGGCAGTGGTATGACATAGTTAAAAGAAAAAAACTGCAGCCAAGAATTCTCTATCCATCAAAACTGGCATTCAAAAATCAGGAAAAGTTAAAAATATTCACAGATAAACAGAAACTAAAGAGTTTGTCAATAATAAACCTGCCCTTCAAGAAATAGTAAAGGAAGTTCTGCAGGTTGAAAGGAAAAAAGAGGAGAGAGAGTTGGAGAAGAGTGTAAGAATAAATAAAAAGATGAAAGGTGAAATAAAAACAACATATGACATATATAAACCTAAAGGAAATATGACTAATATTAACATAATAAAATTGACAGTAATAACATTGAATGTTAATGAATTAAGCTCTCCAATCAGGAGACACAGATAGGCAGAATGGATTAGGAAACATGACCTATTTATATGCTGTCTACAAGAAACTCATCTTAGACCAAGGGATGCAAAGAGGCTGAAAGTGTTTGGAAAACTATTTTACATGCAAACAATAATCAGAAAAGGGTAGGAGTAGCTATCCTAATATCAGACAAACTAGACTTTAAATGCAATACTATTGTAAGAGACAAAAAGGACACTGTATATTAATAAAATGAGTAGTCTATCAAGAAGAAACAACAATCATAAATATTTATACATCTAACCCGGGTGCCTCAAAATACATGAGGCAAACACTGGAAGAACTAAGTGGGGAAATAGATGCCACTACAATTATATTAGGAGATTTTAATACATCATTATCCCCATTAGACAGAAGATCTCAACAGAGGATAAAGAAATAGACATAGAATAATACATTAGAGGAACTGGAATTAATAGACACATACAAAACATTACAACCAAATACAATGGGATATACATTCTTCTCGAGCGCACATGGATCATTCTTCAGTATAGACAAGATGCTAGGCAAAAGAACAACACTCAATGAACTCAGAAAGTTTGAAATTATGTAAAAAACTTTCTCTGACCACAATTGAATGAAGCTGGAAATCAGAAAGAGGCAGAGCAGCATATTAGGGCCAAAGATATGGAAGTTAAACAGCACACTCTAGGATAATCATAAGTTCAAGGAGGATATTGGAAAATAAATCAATAACTACCATGAAATGAAAGAAAATGACAAGACAACATATCAAAACCTATGGGATGAAACAAAAGTAGTGCTGAGAGGGAAATTCTTAGATATAAAAGGCTACATTACAAAAAAAGAAAGAGCTAAAATCAAAGACTTAACTGTACACCTGGAGGAATTAGAAAAAGAAGAGCAAACTAACCTCAAGGAAGTAGAAAGAATGAAATAACAATGATTAGAGCAGAGCTAAATGAAACTAAAAATAAGAAATCACTAAAAAAAAATAAGAAAAACCAAAAGCTGATCCTTTGAGAAAATCAACAAAATTGACAAACCCTTAACTAGACTAACAAAGAAAAAAAGAGAGAAGATGCAATTACATAAAATAAGAAATGAAGAAGGGGATATCTCCATGAACACCACAGAAATAAAGAGCATCATAGGATGATACTTTGATAAGTTATTTGTCAAAAAGATGGATAATTTAGAGGAAATGGACAAATTCCTAGAAGTACGCGAGCAGCCTACATTGGTGAAAGAAGAAATTGATGAGCTTAACAGGCCAATTTACTAGTAATGTGTTAGATTTTCTCTTCAAAAACATTCCAACTAAATAAAGCCCACGACCAGATGGCATCACAGGTAAATTCTACCAAACATTCCTCAGATGATATGATCCTAGACATAGAAAGCCCTGAGGAAACTACAACAAAGCTTTGAGATCTTATAATTGAATTCAGTAAACTCACAGGTTATAACGTCAGTGTGCAAAAATCAGTAGCATTTCTTTACATCAATAATGAGCAATCTGAGGAGGAAATCAAGAAAAATAAATCCCAATTACAATAGGAACTAAAATAATCAAATATCTATGAATAACTTTAACTAAAGATGTAAATGACTTGTATGTAGAAAACTACACAAAACATTTAAAGGAAATCAAGAAGACCCAGCTAAATGGAAGAAATAATACCAATCTTGCTTAAACTCTTCCAAAAAATAGACATGGAGAGAACATTGCCTAACTCTTTCTATGAATCCCAAATCCCCCTAATACCAAAGCCAAACAAAGACACCACAAGAAAGCAGAACTATAAACCAACCTCTCTAATGAACTTAGATGCTAAAATGCTCAACAAAATACTTGCTAATTGTATTCAACAACATATCAAAGGAATTATACAACATGACCATGTGGTTTTCATCCCTGGCATGCAAGGATGGTTCAAAATAAGAAAATCAATGTACTACACCAAATAAAGTGATTGAACAAACTAAATCATGTGATCATCTCTATAGATGTAGGAAAAGCATTTGGCAAAGTACAACATCCTTTCCTGATAAAAACAGGTCAAAAGATAGGAATAGAAGGAAATTTCCTCAACATAATAAAGGGTATATATGAAAAACCCACAACCAACATCATATTCAATGGTGAAATCCTAAAATATTTCCCTATAAAATCTGGAACAAGACAAGGATGCCCACTTTCACTTCTTTTATTTTACATTGTGTTAGAAGTACTTGCTCAAGCACTTAGGCAAGAAAAAGTTATAAAACACATCCAAATTGGAAAGGAAGAAGTAAAAATTTCACTCTTTGCAGATGATATGATCCTAGACATAGAAAGCCCTGAGGAAACTACAACAAAGCTTTGAGATCTTATAATTGAATTCAGTAAACTCACAGGTTATAACGTTAGTGTGCAAAAATCAGTAGCATTTCTTTACATCAATAATGAGCAATCTGAGGAGGAAATCAAGAAAAATAAATCCCAATTACAATAGGAACTAAAATAATCAAATATCTATGAATAACTTTAACTAAAGATGTAAATGACTTGTATGTAGAAAACTACACAAAACATTTAAAGGAAATCAAGAAGACCCAGCTAAATGGAAGAATATTTCCTGTTAATGGATAGGAAGACTAAACATTAAGATGTCTATCCAAACCAAGCTGATTTACAGATTTAATGCAATCCCAATAAAAAATTACCATAGCATTTTTTTACTGAATTGGAAAAGCTAACTATGAAATTTATTTGGAGGGGCAAAAGACCCCAAATAGCCAAAGACATATTGAAAAAGAAAAAGGAAATCTAGGGAATAAATCTGCCTAACTATAAAACATAGTACAAAGCTACAGTGGTCAAAACCGCATGGTGTTGCCACAATGATTGACATATTGAGCAATGGAACTGACTTGAGAATTCTGATATAAATCCTTGTATATAGAGTCAGCTGATATTTGACAAGGCCACCAAGCACATTCAACTGGGAGAGAATGGCCTCTTCAGAAAATGGTGTTTTGAGAACTTGATATACATATCCAAATGAATGAGAAAGGAACACCATCTCACACCTTATACAAAAATCAACCCAAGATGGATCAAAGATCTAAATATAAGAGCCAAGACCATAAAGACCTTGGAAGGTAATGTAGGGAAGCATGTACATGACCTCGTAATAGGAAATGGTTTAATAAACTTTACACCCAAAGCATGAGAAATCAAAGAAAAAATAGATAATTCAGACCTCCTCAAAACTAAAAACTTTTGAACCTCAAAGGAGTTTGACAGGAAAATGAAGACAGCCTACTCAATGGAAGAAAATATTTGTTAACAATATATCTGATAAGGGTCTATTATCCAGCATATATAAAGAAACCCTACAGCTCAAAAATATAAGACAAACAACCTATTTTAAATATGGGCTAGTTATTTGAATAGACACTTCTCCAAAGAAGAAATACAAATGGCTAAAAAGCACATGAAAAGATGCTCAACATCACTAGCTATTAGGGTAATGCAAATCAAAACTACAATGAGATATCATCTTACACACATTAGATTGGCAGCTAATAATAATAATAATAATAAAAAAAAACAGAGGACTTCAAGTGTTAGAGAGGATGTATAGAAATGGGATTTCTCATCCACTGCTGGTGGGAATGTAGAATGGTGCAGCCATTGTGGAGCACTGTTTGGCAGTTCCTCAGGAAGCTAACTATAAAACTCCCATATGATCCGGCAATTCCACTGCTGAGTATATACGCAGAAGAATTGAAAGCAGGAACATGAACTGAGATATGCACACCAATGTTCTTAACAGCAGTATTCACTATTGCTAAAAGTTGGAAATAACTCAAATGTCCATAAACAGATGAATGGATAAACACCTTGTGTGATATACACACAATGAAATATTACTGAGCTGTAAGAAGGAATGCTGTATTAACACACAGGATAACATGGATGAATCTTGAAGACTTTATCTTGAGTGAAGCAAGCCAGGCCCTGAAGGACAAATATTACATGACCTCACTGTTATGAATTAAGCAAATTGACCAAACTCGCAGAGCTGGAGTATGGAAGATACAGGGGATAGAAATGGAGAGGAAGGTTGTGAGCCAATGCCCATATGGGCAATATCTATGATAAGGTGGAAGAAGGTAGTTTTGTAATGGATGGGCATGGGAGTGGTGTAGTGATGCTATTGGGGTGGATAGTGCTGGTATGGAAGGGGAAGAGTGAGGAGTGTGGGTTGGAATGCCCATGGAACTAAGGGGAGTGTCAAGGGAGAGAGCAGGTGAACTCTGGGGATTTGTAGGTATGTGGTTGAAATTACAAAGTTAGGAATGTTCTTGGCAAATATGGCAGGGGATGTCTCCTGTTTTGGTGTGTTGGATGTTGGGGGAATACAGAACTGGGTACATCTGGGACAGGCTTCTAGGATGTGTGTGAATGTTCATCTTGTCAAAGTGTGTTGTATCAGTGCATGGAGGACCACATAATGAGCAGAAAGGTGTTGGACTCCCATCCTAGGGAATTCTGCTATGTTCTTAAATAGAGGGGCAGGAGTCTCTCGAGGGAATAGGCAGTCCTTATCAGGGGAGAACAGGCCAGTATGTTAAGCATTCAATGTTGTTGCAAGTAACTATGAATCTTGTTCTTCAAGGAGTGAAACTTGGTGGTTACTGTCTATCCTAAGGGGAAGAGGAGGGAGGAATAGAATAAATGGAACATGGAGAATTTGGGGGTTATTGAAGAGTTATACATGATCTGACAATGATGGATACAGGCCATGTTAAATTTTGTCAAAATTTATAAAAGTGTATGGTCCAAAATGTAAACTATTGACCATATTTAATAGCCAAGCTTCAATATTTGTCCATCAATTGTGACAAATGGAACATTCACATGTAAAATGTTAGTAATAGAGGAAAGGGGAAAGAGGGAGGATGTTGGCTACATGGGAATCCCCTATATTTTGTACATCATTTTCTGTAACCTATGGTTTCTTTGAAGACAAAATGAAAACAAAAAATAAGACACTGGGGGAATAAATGGAAGATGTTTGTACATATAAGACAACAGATCTTACAGTAATGAAAAATGTAATGTCAAAGATTTTAAAATATTTTATATTTCTTTATTATTTTTCCATTATTCCAATTTTTTGGTTTTTATTTTATTTTTTATATTTAAAATTATCACTATTATTTCATGTTCTCATAAATTGTGTTTGGATATTTTTTAAGACATTTTGGATCACAGAAGGGTTACAACTGTGGCAGGAGCGGTTCATTGGTGTGGGTTGTGAGTGATATGGGTTGCATGGGAGGAAGTTCACCTGGGGCATACTTCTAAGACATATACATGTGTTCCAGTGTTCATGGGGCATTGTCACAATAACCAAAAGAATATCAAATTCCCATCCTGAGCAATTCTGCCACATTCTTTAATGGCAGAGCAAGAATCCTCCAAGTGCAAGGTCAGTGACTAGTGAAGGGGGATGAACCATTGACAGGCCCATGACATTGATGACTTATGAACCATTAATTTTGAAATTGAAACTTAGACTTGTATTACAGGGTGCCTAATACCTCCTGAGAGCCTCCTTGTTGCTCAAATGTGGCCTCTCTCTAAACCAAACTCTGCATTACCTTCCCTTCTATGTGGGACATGACTCCCAGGAATGAGCCACCCTGGAGCCAAGAGATTAATACCAAGCACCAATTAGAAATGCAAGTGGAAACTCACTTTCAACAAAAGGGAGAAAGAGTAATGACAAATGAGTTTATATGGCTAAGAGACTTCAAAGTGAGTTGGAAAGTCATTCCAGAGATTACAGTTATGCACATCTCAGCAGAATTTCATTGACTGCCAAAATAAATATTGCCTCAAATAGCAGGGATCCTGAGGGTTCTAGAGACATCCAGACAGTACAGTCAGGGCAGACAGCTCAAGAGTTTGATGCCCTGCTAATGGGCCCTCCTTGGGAATTTATGATCCACAGTGTGACACAGTTGTAATCACTTGTGGTTTTCCTACACATGGCTCTTCTGCCCCTTCTACTTGAACCTGTAGTTAGTTCTATATTTGATAGGTGTATGTCCAAGAGACTTAAATCTTTGGAATGTCCCTGTGCCAGCTGGGCCATCAATCTCAACAGAGTTGCAAAATGTAATTTCCAGTTCATTGGACTTACAAAGTACAACTAACAAGGGGATGATGATGGACAATAACCATCCCAAGGAACAGAGGGATTCTTCAACTGCAAGCAAGATAGTATCATCCATCTACCCAATTGGATCTAAGTTCCCTCACAATTAAAGGTGGAATGGGCATCACCATTCCAGAATCGTCAGGATTGGGGAAAGAACGATGGACTAGAGTAGACTTGCTGTTATTCTACTATAGACTTTTTGTGATTCTAGTAATGGAAAAACTTTTATTGATGTGGAGGCAGTGGCCACCAGAGATTCTGAGGGGAGAGAGCGGGAAAAAAGGTGTAATATTGGGATATTTTCAGACGGGAATTTTCCTGAATGACATTGCAATTACAGATATAGGCCATTATATAACTTGTCATTACTTACAAAATTGTGTCTGAAAGAATGTCAATTACAATGTAAGCTATAATCCATGCTCAGTGGCAATGCTCCAAAGTGTGTTCATCAATTGTAACAAATGTACCACACTAATGAAGGATGTTGTCTGTGTGGGAAAATGTTGGAAAAGTAGGAAGTGGTCATATGGGACTCCCCTATATTATTTTTGTAGCAATTATATAATCTAAGTATATTTTTTTAAATTAAAAAGTATATTAAAGAATGTAGAAGTGGGAAAAATGTTTGGGAATATAATAGAAAAAAAGATTGGTCCTTATCCACGAATGTATAAAAATGTCACAGTGGCCCATTCTTCCTTCTCAAAGTTTTGTCACACCACACCACCATTCACTTTTCACTGTGGCCTCAGGAGAATACTTAGGGTTATCAAAATGTCCTGTGCCATTTTCTACATCCTAACCATCCATTTATATTTATGTATTTCTTTCAAATGTAATTTCCTAGTTGAAATCTTCCTGACCCTCCTTTTTATAGAATTTCCCTCTCTCTCGTGTATTCCATTGTTCTGAAAAAACTCTTCATCCTAGCTTGGAAGACAATCAATTGCATTATTTGTAGTTGCAAGAATTGGTCATGTATCCATCTCTCTGTCCCCATGCCTTCTAATGTGACTTTTCAAATATTTTCATGAAGACTTTCACTACCCCTCAAATGGTAACAATATTATGATACTTTAATCATTGGGACAGTAGAATCCCAGATAAAAACAAAGAATTTAATGTACTTGTGCATTGGCTTTGCTCTCTTTATGCTTTTTGAAGCCTGAAAAATCCATGTGACTGAGTCCTGACTGGCTTGGATGATGTGGAGACCATACAGAGAAAGGACAAAGCTGTTGCAGTTGAGTTGACTTTAGACCAGATAAATAACAATAACTAACCTGGCAGCATATTGCATTTACATGAGCAAGTGCATTTGAGTGCAACTGAGCCTGGACCAGAAGAATTTCAAATCAGCAATATGAAAAGTCATGAGTGTGGCAAATGATTGTCATTTTAAGCCTCTTAATTAGGGGTTGATTTGCTACCCAGCAAAAGATAATTGAAACCCTTTTCAAATTTGGCCCTGTTTCTCTCCAAACTTTCAGGGAATTTCTCTTCACCATTTCATTTTCAAGAGTATCTGACATAACATCTGGCATGTAGTCCTTATATAGTAAATCTTGGTTGTCTGAATGAATGCATTAAAAATAAGTACTTAGGTGTGAATCTGTACATAAAATTCTGTGTGCAATAAAGAATTTTATTCATAATATTTCCTTAAATAATTGAAACTCCATGTCAGAGATACCTGCTTACCAAATGGTGGAAAGCATCATTTCTTCTTTGGGTACACTCCCGTGCATATAGTTCTGCAATTATCTCCAGGATATAAAGAAGTACCAAGGCATTGGAGAAGAGTCTCAATACACCCCTTGTCCATGCCAAGTTGATTTTCCAGAAGCATTGGGTTTTGTTGCTTTCATGCGCTTCTTGAACATGACCAGCTTGAAAAGGCCAGGACCACAATTATGGGATTTGGCTCCCTAGGTCTATCATTTTCCTATGAGTTTCTGCCACCTATTCCAGGACAGTATCAAGAAGCAGGGCACTGTCCCTTCCCAATGTCTAGGACTCTCCTTTCCTAATCCAACCCACCCTCCACTCAGCCTCCTGTTCACTCAGGGTGACCACTTCAATGACTTGATTTTTAACAACTTCATTTCTACACTCTTCTCAAGTCTCTTGCCCTTGATTTTTCCTTTTAGGTTGTAGCACTCTCTTTACTATCTCTTGTAATTCTAGTCTTTGTTAATATATTCTGTCACTTTTTGGTTGTCTGTGAAGACTTAGGAATGTTGAATGGTGATGTTGTGGGATTTACAAACTTATATCTTCCAACTTAATAATGGTTAAACTAATTTCTTCAATTCATAAACAAAGTATTGCTGTTAGTTTGTTATTTTCCTAAATTGAAATTGTTCTCATGGCTTCCACTGGCCTTGTGCATAATATCCTTGTTCCACAGTTCAGATAATTAATGTAGTGACTATCAGTTCCTAGTTATGTTTATTCAATCATGATTTCCAAATTTAAGGAAGTAACCATAACATTTTTTGGGGTAAACCACTATATGCACTCTGAGATTAGCCTAAACTAAAACTATTTTGATCACCTCACCTCTATAAGTTCCTTCTCTCTTTGGTGGACCAAAAGGTGTACAGGATCTCCTGGGATTAGTATCAGTTCAGAGCCAGTGTATGAACCCATGAATGCCTCATTTACTCTTTCTGAATACACAGTCTCCCTGGTATAAGGCCTTTTGTCCATTTGGAAAGGGTGTTAGAAAGTTTAACAGTACAATTTTGGCAGTATAGTAGGTGTCCTTTCTCAAGGGGACCCTGCCTACAGTTCATTCAATGGGAACTGGATTTGTCAAACACTATCAAGTCTGGGAAGTGATTAGTGAGGATTGGATCTCTATTTTGGTGATTCAAGTTAGGCTTTTGTATATTCTTCTGCATGTACATATCAAGTAAGACTGTCCATTTATTTAGCTTGTAGGGATACCATCATCAATTAGCCAATGACATAGAATGGCTATGTCACCTTACTCTGATTACTTCTTTTTATCTAGTATCCATTACTCTGATTACTTCTTTTTATCTAGTATCCATTACATTAACCATACCCACATTTTCATGGAAATTAATTGCTGCCACTTATACAATGCCACCTGAAAATACAATGATCACCACCATATTTAAAGGTCCCAGTTCAGTAGCAACGGTTCAGTAGCAAGCTTCCACTCTAATTCCTGCCCTTCAGAGAAGCATGACCAGTGAGCTATTCAAGTATTCTCAGGCTCCCATGAGCAATTTATTTCTCACAGTTATCGTGAAAAGTGTATCCTCTGGATATATTCAAGGACGGTGAGATGTTCCATGATAAATCCACTCTATTATTCCAAACTCTCTAAGCCTTTGGATAAATTACTCTACAGTATACCAAAGCAGTGTGGGAATTTCAACTTTATTTAGTGTAAGCCACCTTTGGTCCATGTTTTAGCCAAACAAAAAACACCAAACACAGTCATTTATGACCACTTGATCAATAACATTCAATCCAAACTTTGGTTTAGTAAGCCTATATCAATAAATTTACATCATCAAAGTTTATGTCACTTCCCCCACTATTCCACACACTTACTGTTCATTCCCACACATTTTTTTCAAATTTCTTCTGCATAAATTGGAAAAAATTATGCAGTTCTTTTGTATTGTCACACGACTCCTCATGGGTTACCCTTGGTTACCTTTCTGAGCATGTTGGGATTCTATCTACTGTTAATTCTGTAACCAAAGAGGAGTGATGGGGTGGGTCCTGTGGAGAATCATCAGTGTCTTACAAGACAACTTCCTCAGTGTTTCAAAGGCAGTTTTTTTGTTTGTTTGTTTTTGGTTTTTGCAAAGCAAGATTAACCTTCTCAGATGAGTGTGGAAAGGCTACCTCTACTGGCAAGAAAGACTCTCCCAAATTTAAAGGTTCAATGAACCCAACTTTATAAGGACCATTCCATATAACCCATTCCAAAATTCAGGATTCCATTCCTTCCCAATCAGTGTCCCAATTTTAACCACAAAGGCCCAGTGAATTTGAGAATTTAATTTGCATTTTCATTCAGAGACTCACAGTATTGGTTTCAAGATTCCTCTGCCCTGTAGCTTCATGAGATAAGTATTTCAATAAAGGCCCAAATAGAAACACTTAGGTAATTTATGCAGGACTTGAACTAGGAATTTGAAGCCCTAGGCTCACTCATTTTTTTCTACTTTCTCCAGTGCACTTAGAAGAAACCTGCCAGTTTCACACTTCTCATGAGTTTGACCAAAACATCCTAAGGTACTGAACACATACTAATCCAGAACCTTCTCTCTTACAATATAATTAAGAATATCCAATGGTGATATGTTGCATAGCTCTATTTCCACATCATGCTATGAACTGTTGCTGCTTCCTTTGACACAGGAATTAGAGTCATTAGTACCTTAAAATCTAATCAAAATAAAGAGCTAGTCACAAACACCCCAGAACCAATTAAGACAACTCATCTTTAAGAATCTGTTCCTCTAGAAGCATTTCTGGTACCAAACTGTCAAAACCTGTATGACTCAAGGCTTTCCATGGAAACAGAAATGAAAGCATATGTACATATCCATTTGTGATTGTGTCCAATTTTTCCATTCCTTTATGGAAACAAGGATTTCATCCACCTTTTAACTATTGTGGATATTGCTGCCATGAACATTGGTGTAAAAATATGTGTTTGCAAACCTGTACTAACTTTGGATATATATCTAGAAGTCAAATTTTGGGTCATATAGAAATTCTTTATTTAATTTCTAAGTAATTATCAAACTCCTTTCTAAACCAACTAGACTGTTTTACATTCCTATAAAAAGATATACAGCCTTTCCTTTTTTCCAACACTTGTTATTTTCTTTTTTAAAAATTATAGGCACAAAATTTTTGTGGAGGGATATCTCATTGTAGTTTAACTTAGATTTCTCTAATGGTTAATGATGTTGAGCATTATTTCCTTCGCTGATTTGTGATTTGTACATCTTCTTTGTGTACTGTTTATTCCTATTGATTGCCTATTTTTTAGTTCTCTTGTTTGGGTTTTTGTTATTGACATTTAGTTCTTTATATATTCTAGATATTGAATGCTTATCAGATATGTGATTTCCTAATGTTATTTCCCATTCTGTAGGATTTCTTTTTCAATTTTTAATAATGTCTTTTGAAGTATAAAAGTTTTTATTTTAGTGAAGTCCAATCCATCTATTGATTCTTTTGTTGCTCATGATTGATGTAATCTAGGAATCCATTACTTAATACAGTGCTCTGAAGATATTTCCTTATGTTATCATGTGAGAATTTTTTAGTCTTAGCTCTTATATTTAGGTCTTGGGTACATTTGGAAGAATTTTTCATAAATGGTGAGAGGTATGGGTTCAAATTCATTCTTTTTTACTTTATAGTCTAAAAATACATTTAGAATTAGCCATCTCAATTTAGTTTAGATTATTATTAGATTTTGTTGGAAATATTCAAAACATCATAATCAAGAACCAATCAAATAAATGCCATCTTCTCCTCATCAGGCCTGCTGAGGGTGTTGAACTTGGCCATGATAATGTCAAAGAGATTCTTCATTGCCTGACTGATAAGGTGCTTGTTGGCCTTGACATCCACAAGTACAAGTGTGTTCTAGTATCCAGTATTCTTCATAACCTGCTCCTAGGTCAGTGTGAACTTGATGAATGCATAGTGGTAATTTTTTTTTTCTCCCGAGGGTGATCTTCTGAGGATATTTGGAATGTTCTTGGAGACACTGCATCTTGGACTGTGGGAGGTTGGTGATGTGCAAAACTTCTTTTGTTGATGTAGAGGCCTTTTGGTAATGCCTTCTTTATCTCCAAAGCCTTTGATTTGGCTTTGGTTTTAGGAGGGGCAGGGGCTTGTTTATTCACTTTTAATACCCTCTTCATGAAAAGGGCCAAAATTATTCTACTTTTTTTATTAAAGAAGTAATGGGTTTACAAAATCATCATGCATAAAATACAGGATTTCCATATCCCATCTGACCATAACAACTTGCATTGGTGTGGAATATTTGGAATAATTAATAATAAATAATTTTAATAATAGTTCTTTTAAGTAGAGTCCCTTAGATTAGGTTTCACTCTTTATGTAATGTAGTTCCATATATTTCTGTTTAAATGTTTATTCTTTAATATATATACATCTAACAAATCCCCTTTTAATTTTATTCAAGTGTACAGTTCAGTGCTGTTAATTACCCTCACAGTATTGAGCTACCATTACCAGCACCCATTACCAAAATATTCTCATTACTAAAAATAGGGTCCCTGTATATTTTAAGCCTGAATTTTCCATTCCTTACACCCATTCCATGGTATCCTAGATCATAGATTCTGATGCTACAAGTTTGCTTAGTCTAATTAATTCATTTAAGTAGGGTCATAAAATATTTGTCCTTTTGTGTCTCTCATCTCACTAAATATGGTGTCTTCAAGGTTCATCCATGTCATACCATGTATCTGGAATTCATTCCTTTTTAGGACTGAATAATAGTTCATTATATGTATTTACCACATTTTGTTAACCACTCATCAGTTGATGGACACGTGGGTAGTTTCCATCATTTGTGATTGTGGAAACTGCTGTTATGAACTTTGGTGTGCAAATATCTGCTCCTGCCTCTGCTTTCAAATCCTTTGGATATATACCTAGTTGTGGATGACCAGGTCATAAAGTTCTTCTCTACTTAACTTTCTGAGGAACCACCAAATGATCTTCCACAGTGTCTACACCATTATACATTGCCACCAGAACTATACATGTTCTTATTTCTCCACATCCTCTCCAATAATTGTTTTAAATTTGTTTAATAGCATATATTCAAATGAGTGTGAAACATATCTCATTCTGCTTTTGATTTGCATTGCTCTGAGGCTAAGGATCATGAAAATCTTTTCATGTACATTCTGGTCATTTGGATATAATTTTTGGAGAGATACATAATCAAAACATTTACCCATTTTGTAATTGGACTATTTGTCTCTTTATTCTTATGTATAAGGATTTCTTTATATATTCTGGATATTAAACTTTACAGTATATGTGATTTCCAAATAATTTCACTAACTGAATAGAATGTAATTTTATTTTATCAATAAAAACCTTTAAAGTGCAGGCATTTTAATGTGGATGCAATCACATCTACCTTTTTTTGTTGTTGTTTTCACTTGTGCCTAGGGTGTAAATTCTAAGAAATCATTTCCTAAAACAAGGTCCTGAAAATACTTCCTATGATTTCTTATAGGAGTTTGCTAGTTCCAACTCTTATATTTCGATCATTGTAAAATTTTAAGTTGATTTTTTTTATAAGATGAGTGGAGATCTAATTTCTTAGCACCATTTGTTCAAGAGAATATTTTTTTCCCAATTATGTGATCTTTACCAATGCAAAATTCAATTTACCAGAAATGTGAGGATTGATTTATGAGCTGTCACTTCAATTCCATTGGTCTATACATCTGTCCTTGTGCCGTTACCATACTATTTTTATTAATGTGGCTTTGTATTAAGTTTTAAGGACAGAAAGTGTGAGTCCCTGTAGCAGTTTGGCAGTTTGATGTTGTTATGAATTCCAAAAATATATATTGGATTATGCTTGTAAACTGGTCTGTTCATCTGGGTATGATTAAGTTATGATTAGGGATTTGATTGGGCCATGTCAGTAGGGTGTAGAGCCCTGCCACTTGGTGGGTAGAGTCTCAAAGATAAAAGACATGACAAAGGACAGAGTTGGGGTTTTGATGTTGGAGTTCTTATGTGGAGTTTTAATGCTGGAGCATTAAGCACTCAGAGGACCTTGGTCACGAGGAAGGAGAAAAGGCTCTGGGAAAAGAGACAAGCTGTTCATCTGATGGTTCACAGCTGGCCTTGTGGAGAGAGGCAAAGCCTAGAGGACCTTATAGTCTACAGCTGACCTGTGGCAGAAACAAAGGAGCTGAGCCTAGAGAGCGACAGAGCCCCATGAAGAGAGGAACCCAAGAGGCATGAACCTGTCAAACATTAGCAGCTGACTTACTCCAACATGTGGTACTAGAATTTGGGGAAGGACGAAACTTATACTTTATGGTCTGGTAAATGTAAGCTTCTACCCAAAATAAATACCCTTTAAAAAGACCAACAAATTATTGGTATTTTGTTTCAGCACCCCTTTGGCTGACTAATATAGTTCCCCAACTTTGTTCATCTATTACAAGATGGCTTTAGCTATTCAGTACCCTATGCACTTCCCTATAAATTTGATGATTGCCTTATCCATTTCTTCAAAGATGGTTATTTGAATTACAATTGGGATTGCATTGAACTTATAAATTGCTTTGGTTAGGAAAGAAAACTTTACAATATTTAGTGTTCCAATCAGGAACACAGAATTCCCTACCATTTCTTCTTTGATTTCTTTTAGTTTTCTGTGTACAAGTCCTATGCACCCTCAGATAATTTTTTTTCTGGATTAATCATTCAATTATTTGATATTATTAATGTAATCTTTTCCATGATTACTAATTCCAATTGCTCAGTGCTTATGTATATAAACACTACCTATTTTTTGGTGTTGGTCCTGTACCCTTCCACTTCACTGAATTCATTTATTAGCACTAGAAGCTTTGTTGATGATTTTTTGTTTGGAGACTGTCTCTATATGTCTGTTAGGTTTAGTTATTTGATAGTATCATTAAAAACCTCTATTTCCTTATTGATCATCTTACTAGGTATACAATCCATTACTTAGACTGATTTTATCAAAATGTCCTACTGAAAATGTAGAACTGCCAATTTCTCTCATCAAATATGTTAGTATTTGCTTCATACATTTTGAAGCTCTGCTGTTGGATGCATATATATTTATAATCATTACATCTTCATGCATAATTCTCACCTTTATCAGTATGCAATTACAATTTTTGTTCATTGTTACAGGTCCCCCCTTACAAGGTTTGCAAGGATTAACAGATAAAGAAACCATGATTCAATGGTCATAAATTGAAGAAAGCTAGCTTTCTGCCATAACCTATGTGACCAATTGAGCAAGCCATAGCCTACAGGCTTGGAGGCAGTCCATCCACTCCAAGAATGAACAAAGGAGCCATATAGCAGTGGAAGTGGAACAGATAAGGGCCTTCACCCCTTCTGGGCCCAGCTACCACAACCACCTCCTGCATTCCAAGAATACCATACCTCCTAGCCCACTACCTCCTAGTCATAAAAGGGAAGAATTCACTTTTACAGCCCCTTATTGGCCCCTGGCTGTATTCAGTTTCCCCACCTATTGATGTACTGTATAAAGTCATATCCACTACCTTTCAGGGGTGGGCTGAAGTCTAATCTTCAGACCCCCTCCAATGGAAGAACTTCTCAATAAAATAAACTTCCTGCCTGCAATCAGTCTCCACATCCCTGTGAGCATCATTTTCTCCAACATTTGATGCAAAAATCTGGTACTAGGATCATGTTGAGAGTGATTGATTGGTGAGGGACCTCCTGCTTGCCACTGCTGAGAACCCATCCAACACCAGTCACCGAATCATAGCTTGATGAGTCAAGGATTTCTCCACCGGAGGATCCTGCTCTCTCTCTCTTTCTCTTTTTCCATTGTGCAGGGCAAACCACCAAAAATATTTGCACTTGATCAGTGATCCTCACCATACCCGAGGGTCACAGTGGGCAGGAGGCCTGTGCTCTCATGGGAAGAGACCCCTTGACTCTGGAGTCATCCAGTCCCATATCTGATCTCCCATTTCCTTCAGGGATTTCTGAATGATTAAGGGATGCCTACCTTATTTGGAATATCCCCTGTTCTTTCAAGAGGTTCTTAGTGTCACCCACATCACCTAAAGTGGGGAATTCAATTTTGGACCCCCAAAAAACCATACCTCTGGGTTGTCTCCTTCATAATGTAAAAACTCTGTACTTGGAAAGAGGCACCAGACCTAAAATCTCATTTTCTCTTTGAACTCTGTATGGCTGCAATACAAATTGGACAATGAAAGTCAATGGCCAGGAAACAATACTTTTGATTTCCAAGTTCTCCAAGAACTTTATCCAGCACAGAGACAAGTGGTCAGATGTTCTTTATGTTCAGACTATCTTTTGTCTTTGTAACCACTCTTCCCTCTGTCTATTCTGTTCTTACAAAATTCTTTTTTATATAAAAAACATCCTCAAAAGCATACTTCTTCCTCCTCTCCACCTCCCAAATCCCCTGAAAACCTCAACTTTGATCCTGCTGATCAGACTCCTCCTGCACCTCTATATATACTTCTAACATTGCCTCTGCCCACCCTCCTCATCCTCTAAATACCCTTCCTCTACCTCTCATCACTGCCTTCTGCCCCAACTTTCTCCCCTCCTCATACAGGCACTGGGGCCAGAGCTCACCACTCCTCCTAACCCCTCTGCCCTCCCACACACAGAAAACACTTCTTCTGTCTCTGATCCTTCCAATCACATCCATCCCCCTCCACCTTATGCCTCATCAAATCCCCTGAACTTACTCTATCCTTCTCCTGTTCCCCCACACCTCCCCTTGAACCTGCTCCCTTCTCCCAACCCATGACCCACTCTCAAACCCAACTCCCCACTCTCAAGCTTCCTTCCCCATTCCTGTCCTCCCTCCCAGGAAGTGTCCAAGGCAGAAAGCATTATACACATTCATGACCCTTCTCTCTTTCTGATCTCTCCCAAAGCAAGCACCATTTCAGGTCCTATTCCTCTGATCCTTCTAATTTTATCAAAAATTTCAACACACAGCTGTCCTTAATAACCTCAGTTAAGAAACTTGCAATTGCTCACCTCTTAAAAATAAGCTTTTACCTAATATCTGAGTCTAACTTTACCCTAAAAAGCAATAATCAAAAATATATGTGGGTCATCCTGCGGGCATCGATGGCGGTGCGGATGGGGTTGGCAAGACGGAGTGCGGAAGCCAGCGAGGCTTGGATATCTGGGCTCTGTGAGGGCTCACCTGCGACAGCTCACCTGCGCGGTGGTGACACTGAAGTGAGAGACCCGCAAGACGGCTCCCCACGACCCCCGTCGCTCTACTATCTCCCTACAGACATCATATTAGATGACGAGGCCCGGAGGGGCGGCGGGAACCCAGGGCGAAGCTGGCCAAGGGTCTTGGGGTAAAATAAGACGTCTTTGGGTTTCAAAAGGACGGCAGACAAAGGCTAGGTGTTTTCAGTGTCAAGAGTTTTACATTCCCAGTACTCCTGAAAGTAGAACTACTTAAAGTTGAAAAGGAAAATGGGGATGATGAATTTGTAAATTATGATGTGTTCATACATTGCTTGACAAAAGAGACATTTCTGCAAACTTATTCCTTGACTTAAATATATTTTCTGAAATACCTTGTTAATATATATATATATTAATATATATATATATATAATTAATTTAGTTTAGATAGATGGTTATTTAACACACACATATATATATATATGTGTGTGTGTATGTGTGTGTGTGTGTGTTAAATAACCATCTATCTAAACTAAATTAATGCTTAACTGCATATTCATAACTGGTTGTTGATTACTAGTAAAAATGTTTCCAAAAACAAGCTTGAATATTATAAGCATTACTGATTCCAGAAAAAAAAATCTTAAAAGCAGTAAAATCAAAGATATAAAATAATGAAAAGCCTAAAAACAGCCATACTAAAAGAATAAGAATTATGAGTCAAGTTAATGAACTTTATGTTTCTTTCAGTGTGTTGTAATTCTTTTTGTGTTTGTCTGTTTTTTCAGTGTATATTTTGATACCTTTGGATGGTAATATTAAATTGACAAATGAAAATTCTAAAAAGACCTCTATTCAAATGCATATGGCAAATTGTAGAAGGTATTATGGTAGCATTGAATAAGGGAATGTGATCTGTGAAGTTGGAATTTGTCTTGAAATGAAATAACTATTCTCTATGAAGTTATGAATAGTTATAAAAAGTTTGTAGAAGCATAGCTTAAACTGAAATATTCAAATGGCTAATTACAGGGAGTCATAAAACAGAAACTGATTTGATGACAATTAAAAAAAATAACCTCATTGCACAAAAATCTGTCAGAGGCCACCTCAATCCACATATTAAAATTATGGTGGGAGAAGATAATTTTGATTCCTTTGGGAAACTTATTCATAAAATAATTGGGAAAGTAGTTTTCCCTGCACTGCTAAAATAAAATGCCTGTTAATTAATGTAACCATGGTAATTGTATGTTCTAAGAAATTCCCTTTGAGACAGTTCCCAAAACCATTTTAGTAACTTATGTATGTAGGGTGTATAGAGTGCAATTTTATTATTAAAGAAAAAGACAGTAATTTTGTCCTAAAATAAAATGCCTGGTTATTAAGAAAGGTTAAATTATGAAACAAAATCTAAATGAATATGGAGAGTGCAGAAAGTTCATGGAAAGGAAAATTTTGAGTTAAAATTGAGTAAAACTTATTGAGTCTATCAATAAATTTTTAAAAGCTTTAATATCAAATAGTATACTGATGCAAATTTAAAGTTTTGTTCTTTCTTGGTTAAAATAATAAAATTCCCCAAATCAGTAATCTGTTTCAGCAAAAATTTACAAAAAGTTTTTCTCCTGACTAATCAGTATACAAAAGATAAAATCCCTTTTTATCAAAATAGCTTCTTGTACTTTAACCTTATCATTTCCTTGACTGTTTAATAAAAGTAAATGTTATCACTTTTAAAAGAACATAATGTTCAAACCTCCTTCTAAGAATCAAATCCAGAAAACTATCTATCATCTTGGGAAAAAAGTGAAATAATAGAATAGTTGAGTTCATTTGATATAAGTTGAATGGAATGTGTTTAAAAGTGTTATTAAATTAGATTCTTTATCCCTTTGTTAATCAAATTTGTACAACTAAAATATTCATATGAATACATAAAAAATGCATAAAATTCTTGGAAATCTAAAAATGTTTCAGCATAATATTAGATAATTATATCTAACTATAGTATAGTGTTGTTAATCTTGGTTTTAATTGTTTTTTTTTTTTTAAATTGGTGTGTATCACAGAAACAAACTCTACACCTAGAAATCAAGAGGTGGATGCTTTAGCTCATGTTCATCTGACTTACCCCACCTAGACTAAAGAAGTAGCCTTATAGTGGCAGAAAAAGAGTACCATTAAAGGTGGCCAGTGGTGCTGCATAGCAGTAGATTATCGTGAATTAAAGTAACACTACTTCTGTCTGCAGTAGACCCAAATATTGCAAGTTTATTTCTTTAGTATCTCATTAGGCAAGTCAAGCCAGCCTGCATTCACCTTCATGTGAGAAATCCAATGGTGGATTTTGCAGTGTTTCCCCAAGGTTCTGTGCATAGCCTAACCATCTGTCCTGGCTTGGTGGCAAAGATTCTGGCTGCATGGAAAAAAAAAAAAAAAACTTGTGGCTGTAACCTTATTGATAATATTATGTTAACTATGTTTCTTTTTCAGAAATAAAAGATGCATCAGACAATATGGTATCTTATCTTAAGAGCTTGGGATGGGCAAGCAATTGGGACAAGCTACAAAATCTTAGTTGTCTATCAAATTCTTAAATGTTGTTTAGTTGAGTAAAACAAAAACTGTACCCTCTGCTGTAATGATAAAGTACAATGTTTTCTCATATTAATAGAGTTTATAATATTGTTGGGGTACTGAAAATCCTTCATCACTTATTTAGCTCAGATATTAAAACCATTATATGTGTTACTAAGAAAAGGTTGTGCATGGAAATGAGAACACCCCCCAGGAGGGTGCTTTTTAGAAAAAAATGAGTAAAGAGGGCAATAACACAAGTTTAAGTATTAAAGGGGGTAGTGAAACTTAACTTTCCCTGGAAATTGGATATAGCCAGTAACAATATTGGATTTCATTGGGGTTTGTGACAGATGCAACATTCTAACAAAATACCCTTTTGGTTTTAGTCACAATTGTGAGAAGAGGCCAAAGTGCAATATAGCTCCTTTAAAAGCAACTACGTGGAGCATACCACATCCTGTTGCAAGTGCAAAGTTTAACCCAATAGTTTCCAGTTACTCTGAAGCCTGCCACCCCTATCCAGCAGTGTATTTAAGATACTAAAAACAGGACAGGAACAATGAACTCCTGTGAGCTACCCTCTGTAAGGAAGATATTTGTGGAGGAACATCTGGGACACCTGCCAGCAGGGACAGATAATTGTCTATCATGTCCCTGCCCCTCCTCTAACAACTTTCTCAGTACTGTTAAGGCAGATGCAGAGCTATATTGAGACCCAAAAAGCAACAGAGTTGTTCCATTGAAAAGGCAAACATCATGTATACCAGACCTTGTGGTGCCTAGCCCAGCAGTTCCAACTGCCCATCACTCACAAACAGCTCATGAACATCACATATGAGTGTCCAGGCTCACTCCAGTGGCTATAATATTGGTCCTCTCCTGTTCTCAGAAGGGGCAAGGAATGCTTTCAATGCTGCAGACACTGCAATGAGACTCTTGTAAACAAATCCATACAACAATGGTCTAAGTATTAATTCGGTGTTGTGGGTTGAAGCCACAGGTCTAATTAAGATGCTGACAGCAGAACCAATGCACACATTGAGATTATGAGTTAAAATGCCAGCACCCTAGAGCCCGAAAAGAGGAAGTAATAATAATTTGTTTTTGCCTATGCCTTAAACTATAGAAACTGGGAAAAATAAAATCATTTTAACCATACGCCTATTCAGCCCTCTTAATTTGGAAACTTAAATCCATGAAAAATAAAAATCACTCAAAAACTCTATTAAATATATAATTTTAGTAATCCTTCTCCCAGACTACTGAAGGTGATAATCTCACATCCAACCCTAAATTTCATGGTTAATTCCTATCCTTACCACAATTATAACTCTCATTCTCCTCATATCAGCAGGTCCATATATCTTCTGCCCAATAACTCAGATTATATAAACAACTGTCCAAGATGTCACCCATGATCATGTACACGATCTTCTCCTCCTGCAAAAAATACACTGTCAGCTGCTGAGCCAGAAGCCACAATATCTCAACACCAAAAGGAGAACAATAACTGAATCTCACAATGTCCCATAACAGCAGAAAGCAGCCAGATTATAAATGCTCACCATCCTACTCTCCCTCCCCACAAAACCAGATCAAAAAGAATTCACCCTTTTTAGAAAAATAACACCCCAGTCAGCACCAACAGTTCTCCCCTGCCCAGATAACAGATGATCCCAAACCCACACCACTGTCCCTAATCCAACAGGATGTACTAATGTCAAAACCATCTGTGAGAACATCACAAGATCATGGAAAGCCCCTGTGCAATCATAAATGAAACATATATATATATATTTAAAAAAAAACTGGAGAGGTAGAAGGAAATTTTTAAATCCTGAAAGAAAATATAGAAATCATTCAAAGACCCTGATATAATAACTATGGGAACCAGTCATGGTTATCCTCATTTCTTTCTTTCTTCTCCTCACTACTGAAATCAATCTTTTTACCCATTATAACACCATTATTGATAGCATTGCTGTTTCTCCTTTTTTATCCTTGTCTCTTACAGCTTCTCTTCTGATTCATATACCAAATCATTCAGACAACAACTCAGGAATATGTGAATGGTGCATTTTTGCTGCAAGAACAAAAACACCAACTTCTGTGGGACCAGAAGCCAAAACCCATTAGGCAGGATGGAAGAGAACCACTCTCTACACCCTGACAGAAGGAAGTAGCCAGAGTGAGTCAATATCCCAAATCCTCTCACCCTCCTCTTCTGCCCTGTACTCCCATTACTCAGGTCTTTCATCATATAGAGATATAATCAAAGAGTTAAGAATTTTAGAATTTCTCCCTTGAAATGTTTGCAAGGATTAAAAGGTAATAAGAGTACTGTTGTGGCAATGGATGTAGGCCATTTTAAATCAGCACACACCACTCAGAACTGAGTGGGAGAGAGTGTGGTCTACAGTGTGAACTGTGGTCTATGGTTGGTGGCAAGGCTCCAGGATGTGTAAGTTCATTGAGGTTGGTGGGCCACACTATGGGAGATGTTGGTGTTGGATGTGGTGGGAGGTGTGGGAGGTGGGCAACATGGGAATCCGAGTGGGTTCCGTATAATATTTTAGGTAATCTAAGCACCTCTTAAAATATATGTATATATATATATATAAAATAACATTTTTGTAAGCAAATACACATATATGCATATATATTTATATATCATATTACAAATGTTTGTATGTATTGTGAGAATTTTGATTTTTACCCATAATAAAAAAAAAAAAAAAAAGGTAATAAGACCATGACTCAATTCCCTCATGATATAAATTGAAGAAAGGTGGTCCCCAGTGTTAACCAACATGACTAATGGAACAAACCATAGCCTATGGGTTTGGAGGCAGCCTATCCCCAGTGTAAGTGGAACAGATAATGGTCTTCATCCCTTCTGTGTCCAGGCACCACCAACCCTTCTGCAAGAATACCTTACTTCCTAGCCCACTACTGACTAGCCATACAAGGGAAGAATTTTCTTTTATAAGCCCTATTGTCCCCTGGCTGTAATTAGTTTCCCAGCCTGTTGATGTTAGGTATAAAGTCATATCCACCACCTTTAAGGGGTGGGTTAAAGTCTAATCTTCAGGCCCTTTCCACTGGGAGAACTTCTCAATAAACTTCCTGCCTGTTATCATCAGTCTCCATGTCCCAATGTGCTCCACTTTTCTCTAACATCCATCATAACTATTTTTCACCTAAAATCTATTTTATCTGATATTATTGTAGTGGCTCTCTTTTGGTTACTACTTGTATGGTATATTTTTTCCATCATTTCACTCTCAACCTACATGAACATTTGAATATAAGATGAGAATTCTGCAAAGAGTAAGTAGTCAGATTGTGCATATTTATCCATTTTTCCAATCTCTGCCTATTGACTGGAGACTTTAATCCTTTTGCATTTAAAGTTGGTTGTGTTATTAAAGAAGTTTCATTTTTTTTCTGCTCTTGCTTCATTTAGCCTTGGTAATTCTTATAACTTTTTTGTCCCTCATTTCTGTTCATGCCTTCTCTTTTTTTTTTAATGTATTTATTTTTTATTGTGGGCAAAAATCAAAATTTTCACAATACATACCACTATTTGTAAAATGATATATAAATATGTATGCATATACGTGCATTTGCTTACAAAAATGTTATTTATATATATATAAATATATTTTAAGAGTTGCTTAGATTACCGAAAATATTACACAGAACCCCCTGGGATTCCCATGTTGCCCACCTCCCACACCTCCCACCACATCCCACACAAACATCTCCCACAAGTGTGGCCCACCACCCGCAATGGATTTACACATCCTGGGGTCTTGCCACCAACCATAGACCACAGTTCACATCGTAGACCATACTCTCTCCCACACAGTTCTGAGTGCTATGTGCTGATTTAAAATGGCCTACATCCGTTACCACAACGGTGCTCAGGACAACCTCCAAATCCCAAAGAAGCCCCTGTATTTCAACTACTCATCCCCTTCCTGCCCCAAAAGTGTCAAGTGGCCACTGGCTCCACCTCATTGTTATAATTTCTTCCATTGCTAGACTCACCATATGTGTACAACAGAATACCATCAAGTCCACTCTAGACCATAGTTCTTCCCCCAATCCTGAGGGGACTGGGATGGTGATGTCCACTCCACCTCCAAGTGAGAGAGTGCTTATATCCCATGGATAAGGTGGGTGGGATGATCCTTCCTGCAGATGCTGGTCCTCTCCATTCCCTGGGATGGCCGTTGCCCATCGTTGTCTCCTCTCCAGGTGACTTGGATGAGTCCATTGAGCTGTAGAGTATGAGTGGCAGCTCCACTGAGATTCCATGCACACCTGGCACATAGGCTCCAGTCTCTTTTTAAGTATTGGATTTTTTGCATTGAACCATATTGTATTAGTAAGGGCTCACAAGGAAATAGAACTGAAAGGATCTATATTCCATAGTGCAGGCTGCAAGGCAGGGACTCAAATGAAGGTCTTCAATAATTTCCCAGGAGACACTGGCTGAATGTTAAAATTATGTCTTTTAAGGCCTTCAGCTGATTGGATGAGATGTCACACCTTGCTGACTATAATCTCCTCTGTTGATTATGGTTATAATGAATTATGTATGTAATCAAATCACTGATGATTAATATAAGAATATCCTTATATTAAAATTAGCCCAGTAATTGCATGACCAAATAACTGGGCACAATTACCTGGCCATGTAGACACATTACCCTAACCATCACATTTCACCACTTTCACCTTGGCTGCCATACAGATCACCTAAAAATATAATCTATAAGTAAAAACAATAGCAGTGTAGGTTAAATAGAAGGAACACACTTTCCTTGAACTTCCTGCAGATGGGTTGGGAGTGGGAGGGCCATATCAGCCTATAGCCCATTCCCCCTCAGCAGGGGAGAGACTGGCAAAAAGAAGAGATATTAGTCTGCTACAAAAGGAGGTTAGTTGCTCCAACCCTTGATTTCCAGTTTCTGTTCTGCCCCAACACCTTAGGTAAGCACTCACTGTTAATCATTCCATAAGCTATGTACACCCATGCATGGCTCTACATAGTAGTCAGTCCCCCTTTTTTTGCTGTTCAGCCCTATATAAGCTTTGTTTCCCCACTATATGGATGTGGTCATGGCCCAATGGCTCATTGAGCACGGGAATAAATAAATGGCATGGCTGTTGCTGGCCTTATGGCTTCCATGTGGATTCTTTGGACTATAAAGCATATTCAGTTGACCTCCCAGGGCCCGATCTCCTGCAGTAAAATTGGCATAGTTATCAGGATGTTCCAGAGAAGCCCATCAAGGATTAAGTGGCTGAAAGCATCCCAGCCATTTCAGGTGCTATAGGGGAGACCCTACAGTACACAGAGGAATCTGAAGTGGTATTCCGGGGTGGCCATGCACATTTATGTGGTATGAGGTTGCCCAGCTGGGAGACTGATTGGGACTAGTGGGGGAGTTAAGGGATGCCCAATACTGTCCTGCTGGATTAGTGAAGTAGAGAAAAGAGTAAAGGGAACTTTTATTAAGAGCAACATGTGGTGCCTACAGCCATTGTGTGGCCCTTCCTCCTTGCCTTGCATGATAGTACTAACAAGCTGATAGTAGTGGAAGCAAAGGAACATGGGTGGAGGAATAATTAAGAGTTGGAGTGGGATATCTGACTGGCACGGGTGGATCAAAGGGAAAATCTACCTAAGAAATCAAAGGAAACACAAGAACAAGTGCACAAAATGGCCTGTCCATATGTTCGGGTTAAAAGAAAAGAAAAATTACAAATAGAAAGGAATTTGCAGGATTCCACCTCTGCCTTATAGACACATCTCTCTGAGCACCAATATAAGAAGAAGATAGTGACTCAGATGTAGAAACTATAGAAGAATCATTAAATAATGTTCAACTGCATGTACAAAGGTAAGCAAAATCACAGATACAACATCCTGCAAAAGCCAAAGTGCTAAATAAGGCACTTTTCAGTGAAATAATGCTTATAAGAAAACATTCTGCTAAAGAGTTAACTAGGATAAAGAAAACATTCAGGCTATATCTCTCCAACCTCTCTGCTGCCTGAATGGTGTGGCTGTGCACTAGTGGGGGCTGGTAGAATTAAATTGCTGGAAGAGTAGAAAAACTTAGCAGCATTTATGTTCTCTGTTTTGTTTGCATGCTAATTCTAATTGGGCATATATAGCCAAATTGATGAAATTAGTGCTATTAAAGTTCAGTGACTTTGAACTGGGAAACTCTATGAAAGCAAGAGAATAGAAAACTGCTTGCAGTTTTGTAAGCCTGCAATTAAAAATATAGTACCAAACTGAAAGGTCATAAGACTTGTGTAAATTGTGGAAAAGTTTAAATGGGACATTATTTTGACAGTGTTTTAAGTTTTAGTCACATTTTATTTTGATCAAAATGTTTATCAAGGTGTTAACAAGGAGCTTTCAGTTTTGAATCTATAACTTACTCCTGAACTTCCAGCCTGATTGTACTCCAAAAGAGCAGTAATCCAAGATATATTTGTTAAATATCTGTCTGTCCAAACTGCTAAATTAGAGCTTAACTACCTTTATACTACACAAATATTCCTATCTGGTTGCTGATTATTGAAAAAAGTGTTTCTAGAAATAAGCTTGTATATGACAGGCACCATGGATTCCAGAAGAAATCTTAAAAGCAGTAAAATCAGAGATATGAAATTATGGAGGGCTTGGAGACAGCCATACCAAAGGAGTAAGAATTATGTTTCAAATTAATAAGATTTATGTTTCTGTTGGTGTGTCTTAACTCTTTTCTGTTTGTCCTGTTTCTTCAGTGTCAGTGTATATTTTGATACCGCCAGATGGTAATATTAAATTGATAAATAAAAATTCTTAAAAGGCCTCTATTAATATGGCCAAAAAATGAAATAAACATTTATATTAATAAATAAGTATGGATGCTAATAAGATAAATTAGCATTATATGTGTTAAATCTTTAAAATAATGAAAATTATAAGTTTTGGTTAATGAAGTTTTTGCACACCACTTCATAAAAAAAATTTGTTTTTGCCTAAATTGGAATGAATAGTTTATGTTTTCTTCACAGAGTGGAATGAGGAATGTGAGACTTGAATGGATATTGAAAGAAGTATAAGATTTGTGGAAGTGCTGACTAAAATTTGATGTTTGTTTAAGGGAATGCTATGCTAAAATAAACCAAACATACTTTAAGGGGGCATGATTTATGGTTAGTACATGTATTCCATGGGCTGTGTGGATTAGCAGATTGTTTAGGTAGAGAGTAATTGATGTGGGAAGGGAATCCTTGAGGTTCAGTTCATTAATTAGCAAGCAAGATGGGGAGGTAGAATTGTAGCCCTTTGCAGAACATGAGCAGCAGGCTTTGCTGATGTTAGCTGGGATCCTTTGTTCCTCTCAGGCTGAGGAAGGGAGTTTCATCACCACCACAAAGAATTGTTGGTATGTCAGCTTACTTCAGTTAAAGACTGGAATTTCAAGCAAATTAGGATGGTTAGTAAAATTATTTACCATTCCAATTTCACATTTGAGTGTGTTTTGTCCTAAGATAAAATGGTTGGTTTTCATAAAAGCAGAATGGAAGTATGTGGGACAAAACTTGTAAAAGGTATTGTAGGAGGTAGTGTTAAGTAAAGGAATGTGTTCTGGGAAAGTGAAATTTTTCTTGAGATGAAGTAACTATAGTCTACATGGTTATAAACAGTTATAAGGAGTTTGTAGAAGGATTGTTTAAACTGAAATATTTAAATGGCTAATTCCAGGAAATCATTATTAAAAAGAAACTAAATTGATGCTAGTAACAAAAGGTAATTTCATAACAGGAAAACCTGTCAGAAGCCACCTCAATCTGCATATATAAGTGGTGGTAGGGAGAAGATAATCTTGATTCCATGGGAAATCTTATATTTTTATAAAATAATGGAGAAAGTAGTTTTTCCTCTACTGTTAAAATAAACTATCTGTTAATTAATGTAATTATGATAAAAGTGTGAAAGTGAAAAATAAAGTAATGAGATGTAAAAGTAAAGTAAGTTCATTTGATATGTTATAAGTTGAATAAAATATGCTTAGAATTGTTATAAAATTAAATGGGATTCTTTATCCTGCTTTTAATCAAAGTTGTATGAGTAAAATGCTCATATTAATAATTAAAAAGTGTATAAAATTCCTGGAAATTTAACAACATCTTGGCATAATATTAGATAAAAGTATAATGTCATTAAACATGTTTTTAATTATTTTAAGTGGTATGTGTCACAGAGACAACTTCTTCACCTGGAATCAAGAGATGGATGCTTTGGCTCATATTCATCTGATTTGCCTCACCTCTACTAAAGAAGTAACTGTCTGACTGCATAAAGAGAGTGGCCATTGGGGACTGCCAGGGGTGGTGCATAACAGTAGATTATTGTAAATTAAAGTAACACCATTGCTGTATACAGCAGTCCCAAATATTGCTAGTTTGTTGCAAGGAATTAATATACAATTATGTTACTATTATTTTGCTTTAAATTTTGCTAAAGCTTTCCTTAGTATCTCTTTAGTCAAGTCAAGCTAGCCTACATTTACCTTCTTGTGAGAAGGCTGATGGTGGATTTTTCAGTGTTTCCCCAAGATAGCCCAACCATCTGTCCTGGCTTGGTGGCAAAGGAGCTGGCTGCATAGAAGAAACCTTTGGCTGTAACCCTATTTCATTATGTTGATGATGTTATGTTAACCAGTAATTCCTCTTTCAGTGTTAAAAGAAACCTCAGTGAAAATTGTATCTTATCTTAAGAGCCTGGGATTTGCAAACAATTGAGAAAAGCTTCAGGGTCCCCACTGTACTGCCAAACTTTAAGTGCTGTTACAGTAAAAAGTTTTAATGGCCTTTTTGTGTTTGTTGAGGTATTGAAGACACTTCATTCTTCATTTAGCTCAAATATTAAAACAATAGTGTGTGTTAAAAAGGAAAGGTTGTGCATGGAACTGAAAAGACACCCAAAGCAGGCTGCTTAAAAAAAAAATAAAGTTGAAAAGGACATAACACAGGCTTAAGCAGCAAGAGTTGGTGGACCATGACTTACCCTGTAAATTGGACATGGCCAGCATCAATATTGGCTTTGGGTGGAGTTTGTGGCAAAGACAGCATTCTAAACAAATATGCCTTTGGTTTAAGTCACTTTTGTGGAACGGGGCCAAAGCACAATATAGCCCTTTAATGAAGCAACTATGTGCAGCATACCAAGCCTTGTTGCAATTGTAGGGCTTAACACAATTGTGTCCAGTCACTCTGAAGACTGACATCTCTATTCAGAGGTGGATTGCAAATACTAAAAATGAGAAAGGAACAATGGATTGTCATGGACTGCCCTCTTTAGGGTAGATATCTGTTGAAGGACATCTGGAGTGCCTGTCAGCAGTTGCAGGTAACTCTTTATCATCTTCCTGCACCCTCCTCTAACACCCTTCTCAGGACTATTGTGGCAGATGCCTTTACCTAGATCCAAAGCCATACCATTGAGACCTGAGAAACAGCAGTGTTGTTCCACAGGAAAACAGATAGCATGGCTACTAAACCCTATGACAGAACTTCCACTTGCCTGTTACTTACCAACAGCTCATGAACATCACACATGAGTTTCCAATATGCTCGCTTCAATGACTACAACATCAGTCCCTTCTTGCTTTCAGAAGTGCAAGGTATGATTTCACTGCTGCAGACACTGCAATGGGACTCTTGTAAGCAGCCGGCTATTTGCTTCCTAGAAAATGTAAGTGCCCTATATGGTGATGCCAACACAAATTGACAGTGACCAAGAAACTCTATTTACCAGTCACCTCATACAGTCTTACACTATGGACCAGGGTATTGTTTGGACTTTTCATTTTAAAATGGCCTTTTAATGAAACAGAAGAAAGGTGATAAAGGATCTTTACAACAATAGACTAAGTTTCAATTCAGTGCTGGTTGTTTTGGCCACAGCTCCATTTAAGATGCTAACAGGAAGACCAATGCAGGCACTGAGGCTATGAGTTAAAGTGCCAGCCACCCTACAGCCCCAAAGGGGAAGTAGTAGTTTGTTGTTTCCTATGCCTCAAACTATACAAACTGGGGAAAAATAAGGTTATTGTGGCCATTCTGCTAGCTTATGCAGCCCCATTGTTTGGGAATCTTAAGTCAATGAAAAATAAAAGTCATTCAAACATCATTATGAAATCATAGTTAATAATCTGAGGTCTCCTATTCCTGCTGAAACTCTATGGGTGTCTGAGTGAACTCTGCTTGTGCCTAAATTGAATCACTAAATGTAACTCAAATAATTTGGAAAGAGAAAAATGTATTGTATTAGAAACAACCTCATAAAACCCCTATACTTGGTACTTTGTTGACTACCAATGAAAGTGTTGCTTGTATACTGTTCAGCCAGCATAATCTGCCACTGTCTGTATAAAACAACAAAAGGATATATGTAATATGTACCCAGTCTCTTAGCAATTGTGGATAGGCTTTCAATCCATTGTCGTTAACTTTATTGCTGTTGTGATACTTGGCTACAGTGCTCCAATGCTCTGACTGCTCAGACATTGTGGAAGACAGCAGGGCAGATTGTACAGCAGAAAGGGCATTGTGTTGGTGTGTAGGGTAAACAAAAGGAATGTCCTTTCCTTGAATTGCCTGTAGAAGGGCTTGAAGGGGGAGTGCCATTTCAGCCTATAACCCTTTCCCCCTCAGCAGGGGAGAGAGTGGCAGCAAGAAGAGAAATTAGCAAACGGATGTTAATTGCTCCAACCCTTGACTTACTGTTATTGTTCTGCCCCTGCTGTAGGAAAGCACTCACTGTTAATCATTCCATAGGCTATGTCCACCCTTGAGCAGCTCTATGTATTAGTTAGCCTCCTTCTTTGTGCTATCCAGCCTCATATAAGCTTTGTTTCCCCACTCTATGGGTGCATTCACTGCCTGACAGCCATTTTCAGGGCATATGAGTAAATAAATGGCATGGCTGCTGCTGTCCTTATGGGTTCCATGTGGATTCTTTGGAATATTAAGAGTATTCAGTTGAATGCCCAAGGCTCAATCTCCTGCATTACAAAAAGACATACACTTTTTTTGCCTAAATCTACTCAACTGTCCTGCATATAGCTGGAAATGCACAAAATTCCTTCAGAAAAGCATGAAAATCCATAAGTAATACTCACTCTTTAACTCAACATCCCTCAATACTATGACATGAAACTAATACAACCTATGTCATATGATAAGATGAAAAGGTAGAGAAGAAAACAAAGGTATTTGTTTTATGTACATATATAAACATACTCAGAATAAAACAAGTAAGAACTATTCCTGACAACTACAGTCCTTCATTCTGTACCTAGTGATGTGGTCTAAGTTTGCATTTATCACTATCATCTTCAACTAACCATTCCATGTTGCCTTTAACCTCAGAATGCACCTCAACTATTCATGGTTCTTTGCATGATGGAGTGACACAAACCTTCATTCCTGAAGACCCTGGGACATTGTTAGCCTTGCCTGGATTGAACTGATAGTTTTCCATTTACTTTAATCATGGAAGATGGTAGTATTAAAAAATGCCCTAGGGGATCTCCTGTACTCCAGGCAAACTATTCTTTACCTCCATTATGCAGATGCAGTGTTATTTACTCTTGATAGTCAGGGTTAATTACTTCAGGCAGCACAGTAACACCCTTCTTTGTTGATTCAGAGGTATGAGGAGTCAAAAATCGCCTGGTTGCAGTCTTAAATTCCAATTTAATGGAATTATTGTTGCCACCTGGTTGGTGCCATAATTGAGGCTCTAAAGGCCATTCCACCATTCTATCAATCTATATGCTTCAGGATGATGAGGAACATAAGAACAATGAATTCCATGGTCATGTGCCCATTCCTGCACATTGTTTTCTGTGAAATGGGTTTCTTGTAAAGAAACAATGTTTTGTGGAATTCCATGAAAGTGGATAAGACATTCAGAAAGTCCATGGATGGCAGTTTTGAAAGAAGCAAAGCATGCATGGAAAGCAAATCTATATCCAGTGTATATGCCTATTCCAGTTAGAACAAATTGTTATTCCCACCATAATGGAAGTTGTCCAATGTAAACAACATGCCAACAGGTAATAGGTTGGACACATTGTAGAATGGTGCCATGTCAGAGGCTGATAATGGGTTTCTGCTGCTGTCAGATTGGACACTCAGCAGTTGCTATAGCCAGGTCAGCCTTGGTTAGGGAAAGTCCATATTGCTGAGCTCATGCATAACTTCCATCCCTTCCACTGTGTCCACATTGTTCATGAACCCATTGGCCAATGATATGAGTGGCTGGTGAAAAGGCTGACTTCAATCCACAGATGGGGTCATCTTGTACATTTGATTATAGAATCTTCCTCTGCAGAAGTAACCATCTGGTGAGCATTCAGGTGGGACACAAATATTTTCATGTTTTTCCCACTAAGTAAGGTTTATCCACACTCATCTTCCCCAGATCTCTTTGTCACTAATTTTCCAATCCTGTTTCCTCCAATTACCTGATCATCCATCAAAACCTTTGGCAGCAGCCCATGAATCCATGTATAAATGCTCCTGTGGCCATTTCTCCTACCAAGCAAAATGAACAATCCAAGTGAACTGATTGAATTTCTGCCCATTGGGAGGACTTTTATGACAACTATCCTCCATGGACATCCCAGAAAGGGGATGCACTACTGCTGTTGTCCACTTCTGGGTGGTATCTGCATCTCATGCAGAGCCATCTGTGAAACTGGCCTCAGTTTTCCCTTCCTCAGTCACCTGATTATCTGGAACTCCTGATGAGACCATAAATGTAGACTGGAAAAGAGGAGGTAATATGCCAGGAGTGGTTGCCATGGGCATTTGGGCCACATTTTCATGTAACTTACTGTGCCTACAATATCTTCTTGAGTCCTATCTCATATAAACAACTTCTACTTTCTGATGGAGTGCTTCTGTAAATGCTAAACTTTATGGTTTGGTGAGTCAGACAATACTCATGTCATGACGTGCAACTCAGGTCTCACGGTAACTTGGTGGCCCAAAGTTAAGCATTCAGTCTCTACTAAGACCAGTAGCAGGCCAAAAGCTGTTTCTCTAAAGGAGAGTAGTTATCTGCAGAAGATGGCAGGGCTTTGGTGCATGATCCTAATTGGATTCTCCACAGAAGCTTGGAAGAAGATCTGGACAGCATCTCTATTTGCCACTGGCACTTCCAACCCCATTGGATGGATGGGATAACATGACCAAAGTGGGATTACCACTTGAACAGCAGCCTGCTCCTCTTACAGAACCTCTATTGTTCTGGTCCCCACTAAGTGCTATCAGCTTTTCTGGCCACTGGGTATCTGGTACAGGATAACACCGCCAAATAAGGATTATGTTGTCTCCAAAATCTGAAAAGTCCAAATAAGCATTGTGCCTTTTTCTGGGCATAGGATGAGCCAGATGCAAAACCTTATCCTTCACTTTAGAAAGTTATCTCAAGTCAAAGAGAAAATATTGAAGAGAACAAGAGAAAAGAGAACCATCAGATACAAGGGAAGCTGAATAAGATTAAGAGCTGATTTCTCCTCTGAAACCATGGAGACAAAAGGCTATGGTATGACATAGTTTACAATAAAAGAAAAAACTTTCAGCCATGAATTCTGTATCCAGCAAAGCTGAAATCCAAAAATGATGGAGAGTTCAAAATATTCACAGATAAACAGAAATTAAGAGAGTACACTGACAAGCAACCTACCCCTTCAAGAAATACTAAAGGGACTTTTGCTGGTAGAAAGGTAAAAACAGGAGAGAGAACTGGAGGAGAGTGTAAGAACAACTAAAACAACAAAAAGAGAAATAAAAACAACATATGACATACATAAACACAAAGAAAATATGGCTAATGTAAGTATATCCTTGAGAGTAACAACAGTGAATGTTAATGGATTTAACTCATCACTTAAGAGACACAAATTAGCAGAATGGATTAGGAAATATGACTCAACTATATTTTTTCTGCAAGAAACCCACCTTAAAACCCGGGATTCAAGGAGGCTGAAAGGGGATGGCCAGAAAACAATCTTACAAGCAAACAATAACAAAAAAACGGGTGGGAGTAGCTATACTTATATAGGAAAAAGTAGACTTTAAGTGCAAAACTATTGTAAGAGATAAAGATGGGCACTATATATTAGTGAATTGCTTCTCAAGTGCACATGGGTCATACTCCAAGACACCACATGTTATGTCACAGAAAAAAAACAATGAATTCAGAAAGATTGAGATTATATAAACCAATTTCCCTAACAACAATGGAAAGAAATTGGAAACCAGTAAGGTCTAGAGAACCAGATTAGGCACAAAGATATGGAAGTTAAACAATACACTCTTAGATAAAGAGTGGGTCAAAGAGGACATTTCAAAAGAAATCAGTAACTACCATGAAATGAATGAAAATGACAACACAACATATCAAACCTATGGGACACAGCAAAAGCTGTACTGAGAGGGAAGTTCATAGCCATAAATGCATATATCAAAAAAGAAGAAAGAGCTAAAATTGAAGATCTATCTGCACACCTGGAGAAATAGGAAAAACACCCACAAACTAACCCCAAAAGAAGTAGAAAGAAGGAAATAACAAAGATTAGTGTAGAACTAAACAAAATAGAAAATGAGAAAGCACTAGAAAAAATAAAGAAACCAAAAGCTGGTTCTTGGAGAAGATCAATTAAATAGACAAACCCTTAATTGGACTAACAAAGAAAAAATGATATAAGATGCAAATACACAACATAAAAATTCAGTAAGTGGATATCACCACTAACCTCACACACACAAAAAGACTATAATTAAAGGATACTTAGAAAAATTAGATGTCAACAAGAAGGATAATTTAGAGGAAATAGACAAATTCCTAGAATTTCACAAGCAGCCTACATTGATGAAAGAAGAAATTGATGAACTCAACAGTCCAATTACATGTAAAGAGATAGACTCAGTCACAAGAAATCTCCTAACTATGAAGTATGCAGAAACAAATGGCTTCAAAGTTGAATTCTACCAAAAATTATGGAAAGAACTAACACCAATCCTGCTTAAGCTATTCTAAAAAATAAAAGTAGAAATAACATTGCCTAACTCTTTTCATGATGCCAAAATTACCCTAATACCAAAACCAAACTAAGCTACCACAAGAAAGGAAAATTAAAGACCAATCTCGTTAATGAACCTAGATGATAAAATCCTCAACAAAATATTTGCTAATCACATTTAAGAATATATCAAATGAATTATACACCATGACCAACTGTGATTCATCCCGGTTATGGAAGGATGATTCAACACAAGAAATTCAATCAATTTAATACATAATAAAAACACATTGAAAGAAAAAAAACACATGAACATCTCTATAGGTACAGAAATAGTATTTGACAAAGTATAGCACCCTTTCCTGATAAAAAGACCAATAATGAGCAATCTGAGGAGGAAATCAAGAAAAAAATACCATTTATAATAGATACTAAAGGAATAAAATGCCTAGGAGTAAATTTAACTAAAGATGTAAGGGACTTACATATAGAAAACTACACAACACTGTTAAAGGATATCAAAGAAGACTTTAAAAAAATGGAAGAACATTCCCTGTTCATGGATAGGAAGATTAAAAATCATTAAGATGTCTATCCTACCCAAACTAATCTACAGATTTAATGCAATCCCAAGAAAAATCAACACAACATTTTTTAATGAATTGGATAAGCTAACTACAACATTTATTTGAAAGGATAAGAGTCCCCAAATTGCCAAAGACATATTGAAAAAGAAAAATAAATTTGGAGGAATAACACTACCTGACTTTAAAACACAGTACAAAGGTAAAGTGGTCAAAACTGCATAGTATTGGCACAAGGATAGACATTCTGACCAAAGGAACCGAACTGAGTGTTCTGATATAGGTCCTCACATATACAGTCATCTGATATTCCACAAGGCCACCATGCCCATTAAATGGGGAGAGAATGGCCTCTTGAAAAAATGGTGCTTGGGAACTGGATTTCCATATCAAAAAGAATGAGGTAGAAACACCATCTCACACCTTATAAAAAAATCAACTCAAGATGGACCAAAGATCCAAATATAAGAACCAAGAACATAAAGACTTTGGAAGATAATATAGGGAAGCATCTACAGGGCCTTGTAATAGAAAATAGTTTCATGAACTTCACAAACAAAGCACGAGCAGTGAAAGAAAAATAGATAAATGGGATCTCCTCAAAATTTAAAACCTTTGAATCTCAAAGGACATTATCAAGGAAGTAAAAAGCCAGCTTACCCAATGTAAGCAAATATTTGGCAACCATATATCTGATAGGAGCCTAATTTTCTGCATATATAAATAAATTCAACACTTCAAAAATAAAAAGACAAACAACACATTTGTAAGAAAAGCAAGTGACCTGAAAAGACACTTCTCCAAGGAAGATATAGAAATGGCTAAAAAGCACATGGAAAGATGCTCAACATCACTAGCTATCAGGTAAATACAAATCAAAACTACAATGAGATACCATCTTACACCCATTAGAATGGTGGCTATTAAAAAACAGCAGACTCTAAGTGTTGGAGAGATTGTGCAGGAATGGGAACTCTCATCTACTGTTGGTGGGAATGTTGATTGGTCCAGCCACTGTGGTGTACAGTTTGGTGGTTCCTCAAAAAAGTAACTATAGAACTTCCATATGATCCAACAATTCCAATGCTGAGTAGAATTGAAAGCAGACATGAACAGAAATATTCACACCAATGTTAATAGTAGCATTATTCACTTTTGTCAAAAGTTGAAATCAACCTAGCTGTCCATCAACCAATAAAGGAATAAACAAAATATGGTACATGCATACAATGGAATGTTACTCAGCAGTAAGTAGGAATAAAGTGCTAACACAAGGGATAATTTGGATGAATCTTGGGGACCTTATGTCAAGTGAAGCAAGCCAGGCATTGAAAGATGAAAAGTAAACGACCTCACTGATATGAATTAAGCATATTGAGCAGACTTAGAAAGCTATTGCCTGGAAGATATGTCTACAACAAATAGAAAAGTAGAAGAAGATTGTGAGCCAAAACCCATACAGACATAATCTATGGTAGGGTGAAAGTGTGTAGTCTCATATTGAAGCAATATGACAGGATGGTAGTGATATTATTGGGTTGGTTTGCACAGGTTTGACACGTGGGTAGATTGGGAAGAGTGGTTGGGAGGTTCAGGGCAGTGGGGGGAGGGTTGGGAAAGGGACCAGTTGAACACTGGGTTTTGCAGGTATGTGGTTGAAAGTATAAAGTTGGGAATGCTTTTATGTTAATATGAAAAGGAAAGGTTACTGTTATAGGGTGTTGGGTGTCTGGGCATTTGAGACAATGTGAACCTGGAGGAAGCTTCTAGGGAGTGTGTGAAGGATCATTCTATCCAAATGTGTTGTATCAGTGGGTGGAGACCCATATAATGAGTGGGGAGGTGTGGACTTCAATCCTCAGGAAGACCGAGTTGTTCACAAATAGACAGGCAAGAGTATCTCAAGATCATTGGCAGTTACTAATAGAAGAGGACAAACCAGTGTGTCAAGACCTCAGTGTTATTGCATGTGACTATGAATCTTGTCATCCAAGGAGTGAAACCAGAGGGTCACCATGGGCACTAAGGGGGGGGGAGGAGGTAGGAATACAATAGATCAAACAGGGAAAGTGGAAGAGTCTTACATGATCTTACAATGATGGACACAGTACATGATAAATATCAAAATTTATAAAAGTGTATGGCCTAAAGTGTAAACCATAATAGAAAACCATTGACCATGTTTAGAAGTTGTTTCACTATTTGTATATCAGTTATAACAAAGGTACCATCCAAATATAAAAAGCTATTAATACGGGAGAAAGGAAAGGGAGAGGTTGTTGGGTATATGAGAGTCTCCTGTACTCTGTGTGTGACTTTGTTGTGACCTAAAACTTCTTTGAAAACAAAATGAAAAAATAGTGAGACACTGGGGAATGAGTGGGGGAAAGCACCATGGTACAGACTGGACACCAGATATTGCAGTAATGAAAGGCAAAAGGACAAAATTTTTTTTTTTTTGTATTTTATCTCTTATGTTTAAACATCATTATTATTTCATTTTCCATTACTTGTATTCAGCTATTGTAATGGCTTCATCTTTGAAGATGCTCTGGATCACACAAAGTTGACAAGTGGAGTAGGGGAGGATCATTGTTGTAGGGTGTCAGGAATGGGGGATGCCTAGGAGGAAGTTCACCTGAGCATAAATATAAGGTACATAAAAATATTCAAATGTTCATGGGGCATTGTCACAGTGTGGGGAGAATCACTCAATAAATGAGAGAATACTGAATTACCATCCTAGAGAGCTCTGCCACATTCTCTAATTAAGCAGCAGCAGTCACACAAGTGCAGGGGAAGTGACTAGCAAAGGAAGATGACCCACTGATGGGTCCATGATATTGATGACCAGCTTTATGAGTCTTTGCTCTTGAAATAGAAACTTACCTTATTGTTATGTGGTGCCTAACGGTTGCCTCCTGAGCACCTTCTTTTGCTCAAATGTGGCCTCTTTCTAAGCCAAACTCAGCTTATGAATGCACTACTTTCCTCTCAGCATGGGACATGACTTCTGGGAATGAGTCGGGAATGAGCCTCCCTGGCACCAAAGGATTGCTACCAAGTGCCAACTGGCAATGTGATTGGAAAGACATTAAATAAAATGGGGAAAAGATAAAGGCAAATGAGTTTATATGGCTAAGAGTCTTCAAAATGAGACAGGAGGTCATCCCAGAGTTAACGCTTACACACATCTCAGTAGGATCTCATAGAATTCGAAAGTGGATATCACCCCAAATAGTGGGGCTCCTGAGGACTCTGGAGACACCCAGATGCTATGACAGGGCAGATAGCTCCAGAGTTTGGAGCCTTGACAGGAAGCCCTACTTTGGGGTTAGTGCTCCTGAGAGTGACAGAATTAGACTCAACTATGTCTTCCTGCACATGGCTCTTTTCTCCCTTCTATTCAAATCTATTCTTGATGCTGAGTTTGTAGGTGTACATCCAGAGACTTGGGTCTTTGGGCTGTCCATGTGCCAGCTTGGTCTAGAACTTCAGTGGAGCAGCAGCTCCTATTCTACAGCTCATTGGACTCTCCTAGGACCACTGGCAGTGAGATGATGATGGACAATGGCCATCCCAGGGAATGGAAAGAGTCTACAGCTGTAGGCAGGATCATCCATCTATCTTCCCCATGGGATATAACACCCCTCTCAATTGGTGGTGGAGTGGACATCACAATCCTAGACTCCTCAGCATGGGGGAAGAGCTATGGACTAAAGTAGACTTACTGATATTCTACTATAGATATATTGTGATTCAAGCAATGGAAGAAATTACAACATTGATGTGGAGCCAATGGCCACTGGAAGCTCAGAAGGCAGGGAGAGTGAAAAGCAGTTGTAATACAAGAGGGAGGTGGGCAACATGGGAATCCCAGTGGGTTCGGTGTAATATTTTGGATACCTAAGCACCTCTTAAAATATATTTATATATATACATAAATAACATTTTTGTAAGCAAATGCACATATATGCATATACATTTATATATCATTTTGCAAATGTTGGTGTGTATTGTGAAAATTTTGATTTTTACCCACAATAAAAAAAAAGAGCTTTTTGGGGACTTGGGAATTGTCCTGAGTGATATTGCACTGACAGATATAGGCTATTTTATATCATCGTGTAACATGAAGAACTATGTGGGAGAGACTGGTCTACAATGTGAATTATGGTCCATATTTAATGGCAAAGCCCCAGGGTATATTTATCAATTGCAATTAATGTGCCACATTAATGAAGGATGTTTATGTGGGAAGTTGTGGGAGGTGTGGAAGATGTGGCATATTGGAATCCTTTTATTTTTTGGTGTAACATTTATGTAATCCAAGTATCTTAAAAAAAATATTTTTAATTAATAAAAGGATATAGTCCACCGCGCCGCGCTGGGTGCTCAGTCCGCCTCAGCGGTGGAGAGCGAGCCAGGCCTCCCGCCGCCGCTGCTGTATTGGGGTGGTGCAGCCCGGGCTGGGGCCCGGGAGGGGCAGGAGGGCAGGCCAATCCTAAGAGGAGAGTGAAGGTAAAGGTTAGAAGACAACCCCTTCTACCCATAAATACTTCACAGTGAACTTACTAACAGGAAGAAAAGGCCTCTGTTATGCACCTAAAGCCATACTGGAAACTCCAGAAGAAAGAGCAACCTCTGGAAATCAGCAAGGAAACTCTGAGAACTTCTATGAGCCACCACAAGGGTATAAAAGATGAAAAATGCAAAGCTAGCTAGATGAAACCAAGTGTCTTTTCTTCAACTTCTTTTAGTAAAGCCTCATGTCGAAAGCCTTTTGGGATCATTTCTCTAAATGTTCTGTGCAGTATGAGTGAGAAGAGTCCTGTAGAGAGCAGCTTGAGTGTTAAAACCAAAAAGAATGCACCACCTACGACAATCCACCAGGATGAAGAAGGGGAAGGGCCTCTTGATATCTGGGCTGTTGTGAAACCGGGAAATACCAAGGAGAAAATTGCATTCTTTGCAGCCCACCAGTGTAGCAATAGGATAGGATCTATGAAAATAAAAAGCTCTTGGGATATTGATGGGAGAGCTACTAAAAGGAGGAAAAAATCAGGAGATCTTAAAAAAGCCAACATACAGTTAGAAAGGATGAAGGAAGTCAACAGCAGGTGCTACCAGCCTGAGCCTTTTGCATGTGGCATTGAGCATTGTTCTGTGCATTTTGTGAGTGACAGTGGGGATGCAGTCTATGCAGGGAGGCCTCTGTCGGTTGTACAGATGGTGGCCTTCCTTGAGCAAAGAGCCAGTACTCTGCTAGCCAGTTGTGCAAAAAGCTGCACAAATTCACCTGCTGTTGTGAGGTTTTCTGGACAGTCCAGAGGTGTGTCCCCAGCCTCTGAGCTCTTCTCTGCCCCAGGAGCCTGTGAGGAACCCATTGAAAGGGGAAATTCCGAGGTTGGTGAACCACCGAGTGAGCCAGTTCGGGTCCTTGACATGGTAGCAAGGCTGGAGTCAGAATGCCTGAAGCGTCAGAGCCAGCGTGAGCCTGGGAGCCTCTCGAGGAATAACAGCTTCCGTCGGAATGTGGGCCGGGTGTTGCTTGCAAATGGCACCCAGGCTGATGAAGGCAAAACAAAAAAAGGTGCTTTGGAGGCACCTGACATTCAGGTGAACCCTATAGGGTCTGTATCTGTGGACTGTAGCTCTTCAAGAGCTGACCATTCTCCTCCTAAGGGGGACGGGGCCTGGGACAGTGCTCCTCAGGACTGCCCCTCATTGCCAGCAGGTATGAATTTTCATATGGACAGTGCAGAATTAGAGCCAGGTCAGCAAATTGCCATGAAAAACAGCAATAGGTATGATGTGGAAATGACAGATGAACTTGTTGGGTTACCTTTTTCTCTTTGCACCTCTCCCCAAGACACTGAATTGCCCACAAATGCTGATGATTATAAGAGCAGAGAGCTTGTGCCACTTACTAGCCAAAATCCTGATCAAAGAAGAAAAGAATCTTTGTGCATTAGCATCACTGTGTCCAAGGTCGAGAAAGACCAACCTTCTAGTTTAAACTCCTGTGAAGACCCACTTCCAGGGATGTTGTTTTTTTTGCCACCTGGTCAGTTGGACTGTTCCCAGTTGGATGAAAGCACAACAAAAGAGTCTTCAGAGGACAGCCAGCTTGAAGATGCTGCTGAGGGTGAGAGTGCATATGAGGAAAAAAGTGTTTCATCTAAGCCATTTGTTCTGCCCCAGTCTTCTGTGGAGAGTACATTATTGATGCATGAGGCATCCAGTTGGAAGAAGCAGGTATCCCATGACTTTCTGGAGACCAGGTTTAAAATCCAGCAGCTTTTGGAGCCTCAGCAGTACATGGCCTTTTTGCCCCACCACATTATGGTGAAAATCTTCAGGTTACTTCCCACCAAGAGTTTAGTGGCTCTTAAATGTACCTGCTGCTATTTTAAGTTTATCATTGAATACTACAACATCAGACCAGCAGATTCTCGCTGGATTCGAGATCCACGCTATAGAGAGGATCCTTGCAAGCAGTGCAAGAAAAAATATGTGAAAGGTGATGTGTCCCTGTGCCGGTGGCACCCCAAGCCCTATTGCCAAGCATTGCCCTATGGGCCAGGATACTGGATGTGCTGCCACCGGTCACAGAAGGGCTTCCCTGGCTGTAAGCTGGGGCTTCATGACAATCACTGGGTACCTGCTTGCCACAGCTTTAATCGGGCAATCCATAAGAAAGCAAAAGGGACTGAAACTGAAGAGGAATATTAAATCCATGTGAGAGGCAACAAAAAAACTGGTTTTTAAAACTGTGAACATACTACCCAGATACACCATTCAAGTGAGTGTTGCCTCACAGAGTCAGAGAGAGTCACTCTAGGAAAATCTGTACTTATTCTACTAGAACGGCCATTGCTCGTCATTTTTTTTTCCTTTTCTTTTTTTTTTTTTTTTTTTTTTGGAGGTACCAGGGCCGGGGATTGAACCTGGGACCTCTTATGTGGGAAGTTGGCACTCCATAGGCTATCCATCTCATCATTCTTAAAATGCTAATTTACGAGCTCTACAAGAAAATTGGTCTTAATGTTCCATAGCAGCGCCTCGCATTTGATCTAGGGTGGTATTCCATTTTGATTCACTTGGCTGTGAATAACTATGCCTGTTTTCTTGAAAATCAAATCTATTCTCAAAGGATGAAGACTTGTTCCCCATCAAGGACTATCAAGAGTACACTGCAGACCCTGCAGGCACTCCCTGAAAGGGGTGCCAAAAATGTTTCTAGCACTGGCACTATATTTGAAATAAGCAGATAGTGTCCAGTGAAAAGAATAGCAGCCCACTTAGATGAAAAGTATGCTTAAAAATGAAAAGTCAGGCACCTTACCTTAGACTTTATATGCTTGATCCTGTGAGAATGATATTTGTGGTCAGAAATGGATTTCATGCCCTGTAGTGTTTACAGTGTATATAATTGTTGTGTGTTCACAGGGCTGTGAAACTGCACATTAAACCTGAGCATCTTTACCTTTAGATGAGTGCTTTTGGACCCTCTGTAAATGACACTATTAAAATGCAGTTGTATATAATGGACAACTGACTGAACATAATCACCACAATGCAGCTAGAATAGCGTTGTGGCTATAATTGTGTTTTTTATTGTCCTGTCTCAAATTTGTACATCCTGTATAAAATATGAATGTTTTCCAAATAAACTATGAATGTTTCCTGTATAATATATGAATGTTTCTGAGGAGAAACTCTAAATAGTTAAGAGGTTAACCTGTTCAAAGGATATCAAATAGTTTAACTGGACAACCTTAAGATTAGCATAGAGAACAATTCTTTGTTATATTTTAGTGTACTGCCAAGAATGAGAGAATGTTATATCGTCAGACTGTAACATCCTTGTCTACTTTATTCTTTGTCTGATTACAATTTTTTTTAACTTCAATAAAAATATGCGTCTTAAAAAAAAAAGGATATAGAGCCATGTTTTTTCAGAAATATGCACAAGTTCACATGCAGACAGACAGGGTTCCATGGAGTCTTTACAAAGCCCCCAGCATTGGGCCTGAAAGTATAGGCACACATTGCCAGGCACATTGGAACTTTTAGGCAATCTGAAAATTATTTCTGGAGAAAAGTATAATTATTGCAGGACAAATCAGTGATATTTTTTTGTTGAGTAATAAAGTCTGTTTCTTCTATCCCAAGTCAGATAATGGCAGATCACCTTGAAGTGTGAATCACAGTCAAAGTCCTTATGTGTGGACTTGTTAATGAAGTCTATGCAAAGGCATCTTTTTTGTATAATGGAAGAAGGTGAGTTTATTGAAGTAAAGTATACATAATTGGACTGTTTGCAAAATTCTACTTCTTAAATATTTTATTTTTAAAGATATTTAGATTACATAAATGTTACATAAAAAACATAAGAGATTCCCATATGCCCCACTCCCTACCCCTCCCAGATTTTCCCACAGTAACAACATCATTCATTAGTGTGGTACATTCATTACAATTGATGAACACATTTTGGAACATTGCCACTAAGCAGTGATTATAATTTACATTGTAGAAAATACTCTCTCCCACATAAATAAGTAGATTATGGCAAGATAAATAATGGCCTGTATCTGTCATTGCAATGCCACTCAGGACAATTCCTATGTCCCCAAAATACCGTCATATTACACCTATTTTTCCCTCTCCCTCCCCTCAGAACCTCCAATCGCCACTGCTTCCACTTCATTGATATAATTCTTCCATTGCTAGAATCAAAATTAGTCTATAGTAGAATATCAGTAAATCTACTTTAGTCCATATTTCATTCCCCAATCCTGAGGATTCTGGGATGGTAATGCCCATTCCACCTCTAATTGAGGGGTGGCTTAGACCCCATAGGGCAGATGGATGGGACTATCTTGCTTGCAGTTACAGACTCTCTTTGTTCCCTGGGATGATCACTGTCCACCAACATTTCCTTGTTAGTTGTCCTGGGTGAATACAATGAACTGGAAAAAAGGTGTTACAACTCTGTTGTGATTCAGAGCCCAGTTAGTATACAGACAGCCAAAAGATTTAAGTCTCTTGGACATACACATAGTTCTCATTACAGGTTCAAACAGAAGGGGCAGAAAAGGCATGTGTAGGGAAAACACAACTGAGTCCAACTCTGTCATAATGGGGAGCATACATTCCAAAGTAAGTCCCACTGACAGGGCACCAAATTCCTGAGCTATCTGCCCTGACTATAGTGTCTGGATTTCTCCAGAGCCCTCCGATTTCAGTACTGTTTACTTTGGCAGTCAATGATATCCTGCTGTGATGTCCATAATTGTAACCCCTGGGATGAACTCCTGACACAGCTGGAAGTTTCTTAGTCATATGAGCTCATTTGTCTTTCATTTCCCCCCTTGTGGTGAAGGTCTTTTGCAGTTGCATTGATAGTTGATTCTTGGTAGTAATCCCTTGGTTCCAGGTAGGTTAATCCCCAGGAGTCATGTCCCACACTGGGTGAAAGATAATGCATACATATCCTGAATTTGGCTTAGAGAGAGGCCATATTTGAGCTACAAGGAGGCTCTCAGGAAGTAACTCTTAGGTACCCTAAAATATGAGGCTGTTTCAATTTCAAAAGTAAACATTCATAAGTACAGTCATCAATATGAAAGGGCCACCAATGGACCATCCAAAGTATGCCTTTAAATCTTTCCTATCACATAGGTTTGTGTCACATGAGTCAAACCATAACTGTTTTAATTATGACTTCTTCATCTTACAGAAAATTGACAAGCTTCCCCTAAGATGACAGAATCATCCCATCTTAAAGAAAAATAATCCTGTTTGAAACATTAGGTGTGAACAGTTCCTCGGAATTGAAATTCTGACAATAAATAAGAGGTATGCATTTTGGAAGGGTGCCCAGAAAGCAGGTTCTGAAATCATCTCTGTTGATTGATTTATGCTAGGCAATGATATTGCATTAGCAAGAACATTCTGAGAGGTCTTATTAAATATCCTATTCTGGTCATTACACCTGAACATAGACACTCTGAACCTTTTCCTGTGTCAAGAATGAATATATCAACAAGAGTGAGTGAATTGTAATTTACAACCCCTGGCTTGAATATTGCTATGAGTGAGCAAGGACTCCTTGTGCAGAAAGTCTGAATCCTGAGCCTAAGAAGGTAGCAAGGATTGTTAAAATGGGTCATCCAAGTAAACAACCCCTCAGTCTACCTTCATGGCTTCCTGTGGAGGCCATTGTTGACCTTGTACTGGATGTTTGATTTACTGGCTCTGATAGGATATTTAGTGGGCCCACATCTGTCAATGAATAGAATTCAGAACAGTTCAAAAAATTGTTCTTCCATATGCCCAGGATAGAACATGTGAACCATCCTAGACATCCCAATTAAGGTACATAGGCATATCTTAGAAGAAAAGATCCAATATACTGTCATCTGTGTGTGGGAGGCATCAATTCATGGCATAAATTGTCAGCCAGATCCTAATGCAATTGTGACACCCAACACCAAGACAACATGAAAGTGTATCATCCAGACAGACATGGAAAGAATCACATGCATGCCTCCACCTTGACACCCATGGTAGGTATTTCAGTTTGTTATAGGGCTTCCAATGCAAAATTAGCACAGCTACATTGAATTTTATAATGAGAATTTTGTAAGGATAAAAGCTTACAGTTCTGAGGTTGCAAAAATGTATAAATCATGGAATAACCAAAGATGTTTTTTCACGTTTTGCTGCTAGCAGAACCTGAAGATCTCCCACATAGTGAGACAAGAAGGCAGGTCTTTTTTCCTCTAATTTCTATTTGGTTTCAGCTGTGGGTGATCAGGCATCACTTCCATAGACTCATCCCCTTGAGTCTCTGGGGGTTTCTATGTCTTTCTGAAGTTGTAGTTGAAACTGGAGTCCTCTCTTTTATGTGACAGTGTCAAAATAGCAGAGCTTTCTTTCTCTGTGTCCTCTTGTGTATCTTTGTGTATTCTCAGATTATATAAGATGCTGCAAGAAGGAAGAGATGTAACCTGGGTCATGACTCACTGATGAAATCCAATCAAAATCCCTAAATCATTCTAAGTTAAAGTGATCAGTGTATGTAGAATGTTTAAGAAGGTCAAATGTATATCTGTGGTAATGGTTAGACTTGGTAGTAACTCATTATAATGAATGTAACACAGTTGATTTATAGGCATGAATGTGGCTGAAATGAGTAGTCTAGGGAGATTAATGTTAAATGGAGGAAAATTGGAGGATAATATTGGGAATGAATAACAATAATTTTGGCAGTAGTTGAGGATTGTGCTTAATAATATAAATATATGTGATAATTCTACCACATGGTGCTAAGAATGTGTTGATACAACCAATGTGATTTATGGACTATAGTTAACAACACTGTAATGTTTTTGTAGCAAAAGCAAAGGTGGTACTATATTGTTAGAGGTCAAAAAAAGAATAATATGGTGTTTGGTTTGTGAGATATGTTTATGATTAAACATTTTTCTCTCCTTCATTTTTATCATCAATAAGGAGACCCTGGCTTTGTCATTTAAAAAATCTGTGCTCATCATCTATATTTCTGAACACTAGAGTAATAACAGGATTAGTAGTTAGATTTAGATGTGATAGTGTCTAGAAAGAAATTTTTAGGAGTAATGTTTCCCTAACTTCTTGAGCTTTGTTTTTCTGTTATTTTATTTTTGAGTTTGAAATAAAGCCATTAAAAAAGGAAAGTAATCTACCCAAAAGTTCCCATCAACATTATATTTACAGGCACAGGTATGGCTAGTTTAAGGACACAATTTTCTGGAGTCCACAAAAGACAAGGCAAGACCACAAATAAAAGTCCTCAGTATTTAGTGTCAGAAAATATTTATTTAAGTGTAGACAGTACCTACAACTGAGAAAAGAAGTGCTGATTTGGCATTCCTGACAATTTTCCTGGAGAAACTTCTGAGATTCTGGAGAGAATGAAAGTCAGATGTATATCAGAATTTCTGCTCCCACCCCACCTGGCCCTGTATCGTGACTGGTTCCAGCCCTGACCAGCTCCCAACCAACACTGATCAGATTCCAAGCTGCTTCAGAACTCATGAGGCACATGAGCCATGGACTGAAAATTCCCAAATTCCCCATCTTATTCTGTTTATTTCTGGTCTGATTTTTTTTATTAACATGTAAAACAATTATAATTCATCAACAATAAAAAATATGGATGATAATAATGACTTTTAAAGTAAGTAGATTTTTATGAGTTAAATCTTTAAGGAATTAATTTATCTTTAGACTCAATGAGACATGTTTTATTTTAGTTACACCAATTTTCTAAAAAGATTCTCTAACAATACCAAGAGATAAATATCTGTGATCAACACTAATTACACAGTGTCATTTTAAAACGTGATAACACCTTCCAGGGAAGGTGACAGAGTAGGGAGCCCCAGGATTCCTTCCTTCCATGAAAACAAATATTAAATATGCAGGAATTATTTGAAACAAATATTCTGCACCTTTGGAGGCAAAGAGAACACAGTCCAGTATCCAGGAAAAAGCAGGAGAAACACACTGCTAAACTACAATAGCACTCTCTAAACAGTGGCTACTATCACCCATACCCCACTTTCATAGAAGGTGGCTGTGGTGGAGAGGCCCTGGCTAGCTTACTGGAAGTAGAAAATGATATTCAAATCCTCTTTGCCAAGAAAATGGGTGAATATGGCCAATCATCGATTGTGAATTTTGATAACTGTGATGTTTAGGCTAATGTGTCAACTCAGTCAGGTAATGGTGCCCAGTTCTTTGGTCAAGCAATCCCTGGGCTAATTGTAATACAATGGCACTTTATGGACTCAATCATCAGTGTGTTAATTGCAAAGTTGACTGGATACTTCTACAATTAACTAAGGAGATTACCATCAGCAATGAGTGACATATCATCCAGTCAGTAGAAGGCTTTAAAAGGGAAAGTGATTTCAGGATTCAAGAGATAATTCCCATCTCTATTTCAGAGAGACCTTGTCTCCTGGGGAACTCATCAAAGATCTGTATTGGAGCCCCTGGTATGAAGCCTGCCTTATGGAATTTGGACTTGTGCATTCCCACAATCACATGAGACAGTCTTATTAAGTCTCATACTACTTAAAGATATGATATCTCTTGTTGGTTCTGCTTCTCTAGAGAATTGTGACTAGTAAAATTACTGAATTCAGATTGCTAGAAGAATAGCTCAGAAAGTAGCTATTATTTACACCCTCCCTGGAAAAAGGTGGTGACAGCCAATGTTTCAAACCTCCACACACAAGGGTAAAGGCAGTGGAGATTTAAAGATTCTTCCTCAAGGTTGTGGGGAAGAGTTAGCTGAAGGGTTTCACTTGCCAAGCCAGTAATGAAATCTCAGCTTCAAATGAAAACTCAACTTCAGAGCCATAGGAGAATCTTTTTGTGCCCTTCCTGGACCCCTTTCAAGGGCAATTTGGAGTGGGTATGCACCCCCTTCATGGGTCCCTGGCCCTACTTGGCTTGAAGAAACTGATTTGGGAAAGACATCTTCAGAGTTACCTTATCACCAGTTGGTCACAAAACAATGAAGCAGGCATCCTAGGGAGCAACTTCTATAGATAACCTTTTAAAATATTAAAATATATAGTGAGAAATTTTAAAATATGAAAGACAAATAATAGGAAATGTTGGTTTATCTGTTAGAAGAGGATAAAAATACAGAAATCACCAACAAAGAAGATGAGAATATGGGTATATTGAACAAAATATTTAAGAAAAGATCGTAAAATGCTCAAGGAAGTTAAAGAAAGTACAAGAAAAAAACTAAAAGACTTCAGGTAAGCAAAGAATAAACAATATGAGTGTCTAAGTGAAGAAAAAGAAATCTTAAAAAGGAACCAAACAGAATTCCTGGAGTTGATGACCAAAATAACAGAAAGTAGAGAAGTGGATGTATCTCAGTGGTTGAGTGCCTGCTTCCCATGTATGATGTCCTTGGTTCAATCCCCAGTACTTCCTAAAAAATTACAAAATAACTGGAAGGAAAAGGGCCAAAGAGGGTTTCAAGAGCATATTGGAGATAGTAGAAGAAAGAATCAGTGAACTTGATGACAAGACACTTAAAATGTGTCTGGCTGAGGAGTAGAAAGAAAAAGAAATATTAAAATAGAAAATAACCTAAGATTGTTATGAGACACAATCAAGGACACCAACAGTCATATAATGGGGGTCCCAGAATGAAATTAAGAAAAGAGCAGGATTACTCAAATAACTTCTCAAACCTAGCAAAGATGGGAAAATGCCCATTAAAGAAATCTGAACAAACACTAAACAGGATAAACAGGAAAGGAATATCATTATTTACCACACTATCAAATGCAAAGGAGAAAGAGATTTGAAAGCAGCTAGAGAAAAGCAGCATTTTACACACAGGAGAATCTCAATTAGATTGAGTGCCAGTTTCTCATCAGAAGCCATGAAGGCAAGAAGGCAGTGGGTTGAAATATTTAAAGTGCTGAAAGAAAACAACTGCCAGCTAAGTGTTTTATATCCAATGAGACTGCCAAAAATAAGGGAAAGAATAAGATATTTTCAGATAAACAAGGCTGAGGGAGTTCATCTCTACTACACCTGCCCTACAAGCAATTGTAAAGGGAGTTTTTCAAAATATAAGGGATGAATAAATAGAAACTTTCAGTAAAATTATCCATTTGTGTAATTATAAATGCTGGTATTATTGTTCCATATTTTTTGGTATGTAACATTTCTTCCTACAGATACTAAAAAGCAAATTCATAAAATGTAATGATAAATATTTGTTTTGGAACAAACAATGTACAAGATATAAGTGGTAACAAGTACAAAATTGGTGAGGGACAGAGGGATATAGAAATTTACATTGTACATGCTATTGAAGTAAAGTTGGTATTAAACCAATTATTATTGTTATATATTTAAGATGTTACATTTTAACCCCTTGATAATGACCAGAAAATTGATGAAAAAGGTATCCAGATAGAAATGAGAAGGTATTCAATATCTTGTAAAATAAAAGAAAACCAAATATAAAAATGAAATTAACAGAAGTGAAGATGAAATTTAAAAACTTACTAAGACTAAATAGCAAATAGTAAAAGAAAAATGTTTTGTATTATATGTAGTGACTTTCAAAGTAAACAGATCATATTTTCCACATAAAATGTCAAGATTGGAAGAATCATTAACAAAACATGACCCAAATATATTCTTTCTGTTATAAAATAACCAAAAATTCATAATACAAGTACATTGATGATGAAAGGAGAGAAGAAATATACCATGCAAGTAGTAACCAAAAAAATAGCTGGAATGAGTGCGCTTCCAGGGAAGATGGCAGAGTGAGGATCACAAGTACTTAGTCATCCACCAAAACAACTATTAAACAGGAAGGAACAATCTGAAAATAATTAATCTGAAATTCCGGAGGCCAGAAGAACAATTTACAGAATCCAGGGAGGAGTGGAAAAAGAGGTTGATCAATTATGGTAAAGAATTCTCAATAACTGTGTGGCACCCCAGTTATGTGACAGGCCACAATAAGGTCCCATCTTTAGTTAGCTGCTGGTAACAAAAAGGGTTATAAAAACTGTCTTCCCCAAGAACCGGGATGGACATGGCCAATAAATAGCCATGGCTTTTCATTAGTGAATTAAGGTCTCTGGGTCCTGGCTCTGAAGGCTGCTATTGTTTAAACCACTACAGAAAAGAGTGGTGGAAAACAATGTTTCAGACCAATCAGAACAAATGTGGTATCCACCATTATTTCAACACCTTAGAAGAAGAGGTGGTGGAGATTTAAAGATGAAACACTTCCTCAGAACTAAAGGGTACAATTAGCTGAAGAACTGCATTTTCTACAGAGGCCAGGAAAGCTCGGATTTGTGTAGTGATTGGCAAAGCATTTTGCACCTGTGAAAGTTTGAGGCTTTTTGTATATCCCAGAAAGGATTATGTTCTTGGAGTTGAACCATTCCTGTGTGTGTAGAATTCTTTGATAGGATTGCTTCAGTAAGGAATGAACCAATGTGGGACTTGGCCCTATTTCTGGAGTCCTTTATAAATGAAGAATTGAAAGAAGAGACAAAAAGAAAAAGACATCAGGTATAAAAACCATGAGAGGCTGAGAGAGTGGTCTTAGAGAATGGATGCTGGAATTGGCAGAGCACAAAGCAATGGATAGAGACCCCCAAGTACCTGAGATAGTGTCATGAAGAAAGGAGAGACAACCATATGTTTAATCACCCACAGTTGAATTCAGGGAAAAAGTAAGCCTGAATTAGAAGCTTGGAGTATAGACACAGACCAGAAAGCCATTACTATGTCTTGCCAGATGGATGAAGCCCAGTATCACCTGCAGCTGAATTTCAGGGAGGCAGCATCTCCTCATGATACCTTGATTTGGACAATTTCACAGCCTCATAACAGTAAGGTTTTAATGCATTATTTACCATTATAAAAGCCAATATATTTCCCATGTATTGCATTGGCAGTGATTAGAAACTAAATCAACACTCCTCCTGAACATGTCCACAGGTATCTTTGGAGCCCATCTGTATCTCCTTCTTGTGTCCCTGTCCTTATATTGTCTGGAAAAGTCTGACTTGGGAAATTCCTTCTGTGGCAACACTGTTCTTTTAATTTCCCCTCTAAGAAAAATCACCTAGAGACAATGAAAGCACTATAAGAACTGTAGAGAGTGGACAGTCAGGGCCAACAGCCTGCCAGCCTCAAATGCCAAGGACTGTGAAGTCTGTCTTCTGGGAAATAGACAGCACAATGAAACTATAATTGAGACCTCTAAACAACTAATAAGCAAAATCCCAGATCAAGACAGAGGCCAAGAAAGGCAGAGAAAACCCTGCACAGTGCATTCACCTTGGGAAGATCTACCTGAGAATAGGACAGTAGCTCAAGGAAATCTCTACTTCACTACCAGATAGTTGCAAAACCAAGAAACAGATATCTCAGGGAGTATATCCCAGAGTTAACATTTTAAACTTTAAAAATGTATAGAGTATGAATGCAAGGCAAACAATGAAAGAGAAAATGATATTCCATTCAATGGAAGAGTTTGAAAATACAGAAAATACCAATGGACATTTTGAATAAAGCCTTTTAAAAGAATGATCTTAAAAAGCTTAAGGAGATGGAGGAAAGTACAGATAAAGAATGAAAGATGTCAGGAAAACAATGAATGAAAAATATAAATGACTAAGTAAAGTGATGGAAGCCTTTGAAAAGGAACCAAACAGAACTGTTGAAGGTGAAGGCCACAATAACAAAAATGAAAAATGACTAGGAACATTCTAAGAGCAGATTGAAGTTGGCAGAAGAAAGATTCAGTGAAAATTGAATACAAGAAATTTGACATGAGCCAGGCTGAGGAGCAAAATTAAAAAGAAATATTAAGAGTGAAAATTGTCTAATACAGATATAAGACACCGTCAAGCACAATATATCCGTTAGAGATATCATAGATGAGAAGAAAGAGAAAAAGGGGCAGAAGAGATATTCAAAGAAATAATGACCAAGAACTTCCAAAACTTAGCAAAAGATGAGATTATGCATCTCCAAGAAGCTCAGAGAACATTGAAGAGGATAAACATAAAGAAGAATACACCCTCTTATATTTTAATTGCACTATGAAATGCAAAGATCAAGGATAGGGTTCTGAAATCTTCAAAAGGAAATCAATGTTTCATGCACAAGGGAGTCCGGATTAGATTGACTGCTGATGTCTACTCAGAAATGATGGAGACAAAAAGGCAATGGGTTGAAATATTTAAAGTGCTGAAGGAAAACAACTGCCAGCCAAGAATATTACAGTCTGTAAGACTCTAAAAAATAAGGGGGACATTAAGAAATTCTCAGATAAACAAAATTAAGGGTATATGTCACTACTAGACCTGCCCTACAAGCAATGATAGTGAGTTCTTCAGACTGAAAGGAAAGAACATTACACAGTAGTTCAAAGCAGTATAAAGAAATAAAGAATTGCAATAAATGGGGTATTATAAATGTTAGGGATTATTGTATTATATTACATGGTTAGCAACTCTACTTCTTACTTCCTAAGTATGCTAATTTGCTAATGCATAAAAACAATGATAAAATCTATGTTTTTGGACATATGATGTAAAAAGATATAAGTAGTAACATGTACAGAAAATTGTGGGGGACAGAGAGATATACGAAATTCTATGTTATTGATGTTAATTTGGTAACAGATTAAGTAATAATTGTTATATATTTAGAATGGCTAATTTTTATCCCATGGTAACAACAAGGAAAACAGATGAAAATGGTATCCAGATCGATATAAGAAGGAATTCAATATTTTACTGCACAGGAAAGCAAATAAATATAAAAGAATCTTTAATGGATTGAGGGACAAAAATGTTTTAAGAATTACAAGATGAAATAGCAAAATGGCAGAAAGAAATTCTGTAATATCATTACAGACTTTAAACGTAAAAGGATTAAATTTTCCAGTCCAAATGCAGATATTGGAAGAATAGTTAAAAAAAAAAAAAAAAAAAAGCATGACCCAGTGTAGCAATTTAGTATTATTTATGAATTCCAAAAATAGATATTGGATTATGTTGGTGAACTGATCTTTTCCTCTGAACATATTAGATTATATGTGATTGAGAGTTTTTGCTTTTACTTGACTAAATAATAATTGAAGATTTGATTGGGCCACATCAGTAGGACATTGAGTCCCTACACCCTTGGTGGTTGGGGACCCTCAGAGAAACTGAACCACAGTAAAAGGGGGTTGGAGTTTTTGAGCTGAAGTCCCAGGAAGTAAGCATACAGAGGAGCTTGTTCATGAGGAAGGAGAGAAGGCCCCAGGGAAAGAGATGAGCCATTTGTCTGACTGTTCATAGCTGGCCTTGTGGAGAGAAAAAAGCAGCTGGGCCCAGAGAGAATCAAGCTCTGGGGAGAGAGACAAAGCCTACAGAGCCTGACAATGGAGCTGTAAGAGTAAGCAGAAAGCTGAATATTGGCAGCCATCTTGCTCCAACACCTGGCAACAGACTTTGGTGAGGGAAATAACTTATGCTTTATGGCCTGGTAAGTGTAAGCTTCTATCCCACATAAATACTCTTTATAAAAGCCAAACAATTTCTGGTATTTTGCATCAGTATCCCTTTGGCTGACTAATACACCCATCTATATGCTGTCTGAAAGAGACTCATCTTACAGTCAAAGACAAAAGTTTGAGGGTGAAAGGCCAGAAAAATCTGTACCATGCATATAGTAATCAAAGGATAGCTGGGATGGCACTTCTAATATTGGATAAAATAGACTTTAAATCAAAAAGTGTTACCAAGGACAAAGATGATCATTGCATACTGACATTTTAACAGGAAGATATTTCAATTATAAATATATATTCACTTAACAGCAGACCCTCAAAATATATGAAAAAATGCTGATAGAATTGAAGGGAGAAATTGATGGTTCTATATTAATAATAGGAGATTTTAACACAAAATTCTTAATAAAGGATAGAACATCTAGGCAGAAGATCAATAAGTAAGTATAGGACTTGAAAGATACACTAAACCAACTAGACCTAAGAGACATATATAGAACATTTCACAGTAAGAAAACAGTGTACACATTTTTCTCTAATGCACATGGATCATTCTCCAAAATTGGCCATATGTTAGGTTACAAAATGAGTCACAATAAAGTAAAAAACAGTGAAATCAAATAATACATGTTCTTCAAACCATAATGGAATGAATCTAGAAATGAATAACAGAGGGAAAATTAAGAAATTCACAAATATGTGGACATTAAACAACATATTATGTTTTAAAAAAACAATGGGTTAAAGAGGAATTTGCAAATGAAATTAGGAAATGTCTTCAGGTAAGTGAAAGTGAAATATAACGTACCAAAATTTATGGAATGCAGTACTTAAAGGGAAATTTCGAACCCTAAATGCTTATCTTAAAAATGAAGAAAGATTTCAAACAGGAGACCTTATCTTAAAACTGGAAAAACTGGTAATAGAATAGAAAACTCTTCCCAAAGTGAGCAATAGGAAGAAGATAAAAAGTAGAGTAGAGATAAATCAAATAGAAAAATGGGAGAGAGAGAGGAAAAAAAATAACAATTTTGGTTCTTTGAATGAAAAAAATCAGTAAATTTGACAGAATTTTAGCTAGACTGACAAATGAAAAGAGAAAGGCTTTGAATAACAACAATCAGAAATGAAAAAATGGGACATTATTAGTGACGCTGCTGTAATAAAATGTATTGTAAGACGATACTATGAACCACTATACCCCAATAAATTAGATAACCTAGATGAAATGGATGAATTCTTATAAACTCACAAATTACCTATGTTGACTCCAGAAGAAATAGAATATCTAAGTAAACCAATTACTATTATAGAGATTGAGTCAGTAATTAAAATTCTTAACAAAGTAAATCATAGACCCATCGAGAGGAAATTCCCCAAAACATTTCATGGAGACTTAGCTCCAATTCTGCTCAATTTTTTTCTGAATAATTAAAGAGGAGGGATCTTGCCCAAAGTCATTCTGTGAGGCAACCACCACCCATATAACAAAAATGGATAAAGATACCACAAGAAGAGTAAACTACAGACCAAGTTCTCTTTTTAAATAAAGATGCCAAAGTCATTGACAAGTTACTCACAAAACAAATTCAACAGCACATGATAAGAATTATACTCTATGATCAAGTGCAATGTATCCCTGGTATGCCAGCTTTATTTACATTGATAAGTAAATAAATGTAATACTTCACATTATAAGGAAAAAACACATAATCTACTTGACCAATGCAGAAAAAGCATTGGAGGAAATAAAACATACTTTTGTCATATAAATATTTAGAAAATTATAAATAGGAGGAAACTTACTTAACAAGATATAGAGAACATCTGAAAGGCCCACAGCCAACATCCTGTAGAATGCTAAATGACTAAAAGCTTTCCACCTATGATCAGGAACAAGAAAATATTGCCCACATTCATCACTTTTATTCAGAATTATACTGGAAGATCTTCCAGAGAAAAAAATTAATAAAAGTCATCCAAATTGGAGAGGAACAAGTAAAAATTTTCCAATTTGCAGATAATATGGTCCCATATAGAGGCAATTTTGAAAAATCCACAATAAAGCCTGTAGAGATAATAAATGAATTCAGCAAGCTTATTGGGTACAAGTTCATAACCAAAATACTCACTATTGTTTCTGATACAAATGTAATTTATGATTGGAAGAAGAAATAAAAAAAGAATTCTAGTCACAATAGCATCTAAATGAATAAAATATCTAGGAATAATTCTAGGTACAGATGCAAAGGACTTTTATGCAAAAATCTGCAAAACATTGTTAAAAGAAATTAAATAAGATATTAATAAATAGAAAGAGAAAATAGAAGGCAGGATGGCATCAGTTTAGGAGAGCACTCCCTGACTTGTTCTCTGATTGGGGACAGGGTCCTACCCAAGGGTCTGTGCTGGGGGCACACACAGTGAGAACCTTGGGGACATCACTCTGGAGGGAGCTGGATGGCATGGATTACTCAGGAGAGATTCATGAGCTTTTCCCCAACCTGTGGTGGTTAACACAGACGGCTAAGCCCCACCTTCAGGGAAAAAGGCTGGTGTAAGCCATGACTCCCGCCGGCAACCCAGTGAGAAAAAGCATTCTACAAGAGTGGGAGGATTCTGGTGGAGGGTCGAAAGGGGTTTCCTTTCTGTGAATTTGGCTACCAGGAACCCCTAGAAGCTTTGGCTTGAAGTGGCACCAGGCTGAGGGTAGTGGCAAATATGCTAAGGAATGTTGATATACCTAGCTGCCCAAGGATACGCCCCAACTCCTGCTGGCAACCCGGTGAGAGGGAGCATTCTCTGTGAGTGGGAGGGCTCTGAAAGAAGGTGGAGAGGGGTTTTCTTTCTGTGGATTTGGCTGCCTGGACTTCCTCATAGCTTTAGGGAGCAGATAAGCTGGGTTGATGCACTGCCAGGCTGAGAGGAGAGGTGAATCTATTGAGGAAGCCTGATTTATCCAACAGCCCAGGTTTTACTGAGGCTGGGGTCAAGAGGGGGTGTATTCTGCCAATTTTATCATTCTATACTGACCAGCATTAGCACTTCAGCTCCCCTGGGGAAGCTAGGAAGTGGGAAGTGTTTGATTAGTTTCCACAAGCCTAGTTAGAGTCCCCTTGGTGAAGTGTGTGGACTAGAAGAAGACTTCTTTTAGGTCCATTATTTCACCAAAAAAAAAAAAAGTCACTTTATAAAATTAAAAAAGATTTTTTCTTTTAAAATTTAATTTAGTAGCTAAAATCTGCCTCATAACCTGCAGAAAGAGCGTTGCAGGGCAATTGATTGAGAAACACAAGCAGGCTGAGAGGCTCCACAAGGAGGAACACTGTTCTTCCTTAGCTTTGTTTGACTTCTTGCTTGTGTGGTTGGTTGGTTTTTCTTTGTTTATTAGTTGTCTCTTGCTTTCTTTCCTCTATCCTCCCCACTTTCTTCTTCCCTTCCTTCCTTCCTTCCTTCCTTCCTTCCTTCCTTCCTTCCTTCCT
>JAKSZT010054294.1:1305135-1445344 GCA_026826555.1 Tolypeutes matacus | reverse complement strand
CTTCCTTCCTTCCTTCCTTCCTTCCTTCCTTCCTTCCTTCCTTCCTTTCTTTCTCTTTCTTTCTCTCTTTCTTTCTTTTAAATTAGGTGCTCCTAGCTTCTCTCTTCTTTGCTGTGCTTCTTTTTCAGTGATTTCCCATTCTCTGTCTATGTTGATTTTGGCTCCCAATGCTATCTCTTTTCCTTACTTCATCTTTCTACCTTCTGCTTTCAGTTGTGGTTCTTGCATACCATGTTTTTTCTTAGCCCACAACTTCAAGGGTGTCAGTTACTATTCTATCTATTCTGTTTTCTTCATTTTTTTATTAATATTAACTTTTTCCTTTCAGAACTTTCTTTACTCTTTCTCTCTCTCCTCATCATTCTAGCCTTCTAAATCATTATATACATTTTCATCTTTTGGGGTTCCCAGTCCATTATAGTACTCCACTTTTTTTCCCTATTACTCTACAGTGCCTACATGACATAAATACTCATTTTACTAAGTCTTATACAGACCCTCATCTAACTTTTTTCAATATTACTATTATCCTTCTTCCTTTCCCACATCTTTTGATTCCTCTGGCCCTAATATTTTGCCTTCAAGGGAACATAGAAAGAAGCACAGAAATAAAATGAAAAGAAAAACTGTCAAAGAGAAAACTTAACATACACGCAGAAACACTAGCTAAATGAAACTCTAGAGCAAAGAGAGAAGCTAATCAACTGAATAAACCCATCAAGATAAAATGATGACTAGAGGGCAACAAAATTTTACAAACCACATTGAGAAACAGGAAGACATGGACCAGTCCAATGAACAAACTAAAAACCAGGAGGAGATAAAGAATATCGAACAACTAATCAAAGCATTCCAAACAAATATCATGGACCAACTTAATGAAGTGAAGGAAGAGATTAAGGATATTAAGAAGACACTGGGTTAATGTACTGAAGATATTGTAAACATACATAAAAAGATAACGGATATGATGGTGATCAATGGCACAATGCAAGAAATAAAAAAGATGGTGTATTCACATAATAACAGATTTGAACAGGCAGAAGAAAGAATTAGTGATGTGGAAGACAATACATCTGAAATCAAATAAAGAGTAGAACAGATAGATAAATAATATAAAAAATCCAGTAGGGACACAGGGATTTAAATGACAACACAAAATGCACAAACATAACGCATTATAGGCATCCCAGAAGGAGAAGAGAAGGGAAAGGGAGCAGAGGGAGTGTTGAAGGAAAAAAATGGCTGAAAATTTCCCAATGCTATTGAGAGGGATTGATGCACAAATTGAGGCAGTACAGCACACCCCAAACAGTATAAATTCCAATAGGCAAACTCCAAGACATATACTTGTCAAAATTTCCAATGCTAAAGACAAAGAGAAAATACACAAGGCAGCAAGACAAAAGAGAACCATCACTTACAAGGGATGCACAATAAGATTAAGTGCTGATTTCTCATCTGAAATGATGGAGGCAAGAAGAAAGTGGTATGACATAGTCAAAGTTCTAAAAGAAAAAAACCTTACAGTCACGAATTCTCTATTCAGCAAAACTGGCATTCAAAAATGATGGAGAGTTTAAAATATTCACAGATAAACAGAAATTAAGAGAGTATTCCAATAAGAAATCTGCACTTCAAGGAATACTAAAGGAAGTACTACAAGTTGAAAGGAAAAAACAAGGGAGAGTGAGTTGGAGGAGAGTTTAAAAACAACTAAAAAGACAAAAAAAAAACAGAAAGAAAAACAATATGTGACATACATTAACCCCAAAGAAATCAGTAACTACATTGAAACTAATGAAAATGACAACACAACATATCCAAAACTATGGGATGCAGCAAAAGCTGTCCTGAGAGGGAAGTTGTATTAGTCAGCCAAAGGGGTGTTAATGTGAAATACCAAAAATGGGTTGGTCTTTATAAAGGGTATTTATTTGGAGTAGAAGTCCACAGATACCAGTCCATAAAGCGTTAAGTTTCTTCTCTCACTAAAGTCCATTGTCATGTGTCGGTGCAAGACAGCTGCTGACATTTGCCAGGGTTCAGGCTTCTAGTGTTCCTCTCTTCCCAGGACTGGGTTTCTCTCTGGGCTTAGCTCTTCTGGTTCCTCCACAAGGTCAGCTGTAGAGTATCAGGTGAATGGCTCACTTCTCTTCTTCTGGGGCCTTTTCTCCAACATCAAAACTGCTTTTCAAAACTGCTTCAACTCTGTTCTGCCCAGGTCCTTTATGTCTGATTCCCTACCCATTAAGTGGTGGGGATCAATGCCCCACTGACGTGGCCCAGTCAACATGCCAATCATAACTTAATCATGCCCAGATTAACAGATCGGTTTACAAGCATGATCAAATTATATTTTGGAATTCATAATTACATTAAATTGGCCAATGCCTACAGAAGTTCATAGCCATAAATACATATATTAAAACAGAAGAAAGATCTAAAATTGAAGACCTAACTGCACACTTGGAGGAATTGGAAAAACAATAACAAACTAAACCTAAAGGAAGTAGAAAGAAGGAAATAACAAAGATTGGAGCAGAACCAAATGAAATAGAGAATAAGAAAGCACTAGAAAAAATAAACAAAACCAAAAGCTGGTTCTTCAAGTAGATCAATAAAATTGACAAACCCTTAGCCAGATTAACAAAGAAAAAGAGAGCAGATGTAAATACACAAAATAAGGAATTAGCAAGGGGTTATCACTACTGATCCCAAAGAAAAAAGAGTATCATAAGAGGATACTTAGAAAAAGTATATGCAAACAAGAATGATAATTTAGAGGAAATGGACAAATTTCTAGAAACCCACAAACAGCCTAAATTGATGACAGAAGAAATCGATGAACTCAACAGTCCAATTACAAGTAAAGAGATAGACTCAGTGGTCAAAAACCTCCTAACTAAGAAGAGCCCAGGACCAGATGCCTTTACAGCAGAATTTTACCAAACATTCCAGAAAAAGCTAACACCAATCCTGTATAAGCTCTTCCCCTCAAAAAAAGAAGTAGATGGAATATTGCTTAAGTCATTCTATATGCCAACATTACCCTAATACCAAAACCAAACAAAGATACCATAAGAAAGGAAAATTACAGAGCAATTTCTCTAATGAACCTAGATGCTAAAATCCTCAACAAAATAATTGCTAATCCCAATCAACAACATATCAAAAGGATTATGCACCATGACCAAGTGGGTTTCATCCCAGGTATGTAAGGATGGTACAATATAAGAAAATCAATCAATGTAATACACCACGTAAACAGATTGAAAGAAAAAAATGAAATGATCATCTCTATAGTTGCAGGAAAAGCATTTGACAAAATACAGCACTCTTTCCTGATAAAAACACTGCAAAAGATAGGAATACAAGGAAACTTTCTGAATATGATAAAGGGTACATATGAAAAACCCAAAGTTAACATCATCTTCAATGTTGAAATCCTAACACCCTTCCCTCTGAGTTTGGGAACAAGACAAGGATGCCCACTATCATCACTCCTATTTAACATTGTCTTAGGAGTACTATCTCGAGGTTTGAGGCAAGAAAAAGATATAAAAGTCATCCAAAGTGGAAAAGAAGAAGTAAAAATTTCATTATTTTCAGACGACATGATCCTATACATAGAAAGCCCTGAGAAATCTACAACAAAGCTTCTAGAACTTATAAAGGAGTTCAGTAATGTCTCAGGCTATAAGATCATTGCTCAAAAATCAGTAGCATTTCTGTACACCAATACTGAACAATCTGAGGAGGAAATCGGGAAAAAAATACCATTTGCATTAATAATTAAAGAATCAAATACCTAGGAATAAATTTAATTAAAGATGCAAAGTACTTATATACAGAAAACTACATGACACTGTTAAAGGAAATCAAATAAGACTTAAATAAATGGAAGAATATTCCTTATTCATGGATAGGAAGACTGAACATCATCAGGATGTTTATCCTACCCAAACTAATCTGCAGATTTAATGCAATCCCAATAAAAGTCAACACTGTATTTTTTAAGGAACTGGAAAAACTAACTACAAAATATATTTGGAAAGGTAAGAGGCCCCGAATTGCCAAAGACATATTGAAAAAGAAAAATGAAGTTGGAGTTGTCACATTAACTAACTTTAAAACATTAAAATCTAAAGTGGATATTGGCACATGGGTAGATATACTGACAAATGGACCCGAATTGACAGTTCTGATATAGATCCTCACATATACAGTCATCTGATATTTGACAAGGCCACACAAGCCCACTCAGTTGGGAGAGAATCACCTCTTTAACAAATGTTGCTTAGAGAAATGGATATCCATATCCAAAAGAATGAGAGAGGAATACCATCTCACACCTTATACAAAAATCAGATCAAGATGGATCAAAGATCTAAATATAAGAGCCAAAACCATAAAGACCTGGGAAGATAAGTAGGGAAGCATCTACAGGACCTTGTAATAGGAAATGGTTTCATGAACTTCACACCCAAAGCATGAGCAGCAAGAGAAAAAAATAGAAAAAATGGGATTTCCTCAAAATTAAAAGCTTATGCACCTCAAAGGATGTTATTAAGAAAATAAAAAGGCAGCCTACCCAATGGGATTAAATATTTGGCAACCATATATCTGATAGGAGCCTAATATCCTGCATATATAAAGAATCCTACACCTCGAAAATAAAAAAAAACAAACAACCCATTGAAAAAATGGGCAAGTGACCTGAAAAGACACTTCTCCAAGGAAGAAATACAAATGACTAAAGCACATGAAAAAATGCTCAACATTACTAGCTATTAGGAAATGCAAATCAAAACTACAATGAGATACCATCTTACACCCATCAGAATGGCAGCTATTAAAAAAACAGCAGACTATAAGTGTTGGAGAGGATGTGGAGGAATAGGAAGCCTCATCCACTGCTGGTGGGATTGTGGAATGGTTCAGCCACTGTGGAGGACAGTATAGTGGTTCCTCAGAAAAGTAACAATAGAATTTCCATATGATCCAGTGATTCCACTGCTGGGTATATACCCAGAAGAATTGAAAGCAAAGACACGAACAGATATATGCACCCCAATGATCATAGTGGAATTGTTCACAATTGCCAAAAGTTGGAATCAGCCCTGGTGCCCATCAACAGATGAATGGATAAACAAAATGTGGTACATACATACAATGGAATATTACTCAGCTGTAAGAAGGAAAAAAGTGCTAACACATGGAATAACATGGATGAATCTTGAAGACCTTATTTTGAGTGAAGTAAGCCAGGCATTGAACAATGAACAGTATATGATTTCACTGATTTGTATTGAGGAAAGTGAGCTGGCTCTGAGAACCATTGTCTGAAAGATAAGTTATCAAGGGACAGAAAGAGAAGAGAAGGTTTTGAGCCATCATCCATATGAACATAATCTATGATAAATTGATAGAGTATAGTTGCATATTGAAGGATCGGACAGTTGTGTAGTGATATTACTGGGTTTGGTGATGCAGGGTTGACAGGTTGGTAGATTAGGTAGGGTGGGTAGGAATATCCAGGATACTAGATGATAGATGGAAGGTGTACTAGGTGAACCTTGGATTTGTGGGTATGAGGTTGAAACTGCAGGATTGGGAATGCTCTTATGACAATATGACAAGGTAGTGTCACTGATTTAGTGTATAGGTTGGGGGGACATTCAGGAAGGGGTGCATATGGTGTAGGCTTCTGGGGAGTTTGTGAGTGTTCATCTTGTCATAATGTGTTGTGTCGGGGAATGGAAACACACGCAGTGAATGGGAAGGAGATGGACCCCAATCTATTGGAGGACCGATTCACCCAGAAACAGACAGGTGGGCATCTCTTAAAAGCAAGGGTGGATATAAAAAGGGGAGGATATTCAGCATATCAAGACCTCTTGTTGTATGTAACTATGAATCTTGTCATCCGATGAGTCAAGAAAGGGGAATGTCTTGTGCCCCAGGGAAATGGGGAGGAAGGAACAGAAAATATCAAACGGGGTATTTAGTGGTCAGGGGAAATGTTTTTCATTATCTTACACTAATGAACACAGGACATGGTAAATATAATCAAGCATTATTAAATTTTACCATCTAAATTGTAAACTATATTGTAAACCATGGACAATGTTTAGTAGTTATGTTTCACTATGTATAACAGTTATAACATTCTTCCATCCACATAAGAACGTTTTTATTATGGGGTGAGGAAAGGAGGAGGAGGTTGGTTATATGAGAGTCTCTAGTATTCTTTGTGTGACCTAAAACTTCTTTGAAAATAAAATGAAAATTTGGGAGACACTGGGGAGTGAGAGGGAGAAGGTGCCATGGAACTTACTGGACACCTGATATTGCAGTGATAAAAGGAAAAAAATTATAATAATTTTTAATTTTCTTTTGTTTTTTTTCCAAATTTTGAATGTCCCAATCCTTTAATTATATTTTATTTTTAGTTTTTTTTACCCTGTGTTTCCATGTATTTCATCTCTTACACTTAAGCTTATCATTATTATTTCATTTTCTCTTAATTATATTTGGTTATTATATGGGCTTCATATTCAAGAAAGGTTCAGATCACAGAAGGTTTACAATGGGGCCTAGAAAGGATTATTGGTGGGGGGTGTTGGGGACGGGGGATTCATGGGAGGAAATTCATCTGAGTATACATGAAAGATATATAAAATTGTCCAAATGATCAAGGGGTGGGACATGGTCACAGTGGGTGGAAAATCACTCAATAATGAGGAAATACTGAATTCCCAGCCTGGAGAGCTCTACCACATTCTCCAAGGCAGCAGCAACAGTCCAAGGTTAGGGGCAGTGTCTGGCAAAGGAGGACGGTTCACTAATGGGTCTTGTTATTGGTGACTAGCCTTATGAGTCTTTGCTCTTGTAATTGAAACTTAGCCTACTGTTATGGGGTGACCAAGGGTTGCCACCTGAAAGCCTCCTTGTTGCTCAAATGTGGCCTCTCTCTAAGCCAAACTCGGCATATGAATGCATTACCTTCCCCCCAACATGGGACATGACTCCCAGGAATGAGCCTCCCTGGCAACTAGGGGTTAACACCAAGTGCCAACTGGCAATACCACAGGAAAAAAACCTTGAATAAAAGGGGGAAAGGTAAAGACAAATGAGTTCATGTGGCTAAGAGACTTCAAAGAGAGTTGGGAGGTCATCCCAGAGGTAACGCTTATGCACACATCAGTAGGATCTCATAGAACACCAAAGTGGATACCACCCCACACAGAGGGGCTCCTGAGGGCTCTGGCATCACCCAGGCCCTATGTAAAGGAAGATAGCTCCACATATTGATGCCTTGTCAATGGGCTATACTTTGGAATCTGTGCTCCTGAGAGTGTCAGAGTTGGACTCAAATAAGTCTTCCGTGCACATGGTACATCAGTCCCTTCTATGCAAACCTATATGTGATGCCTGAGTTTGTAGGTGTACTTCCAGAGATTGGAGCCTCTGGCTTGCCCATGTGCCAGCTGTGCCTGGAATCTTGGTGGAGCTGCAAATCCTATTCTACAGCTCAATGAACTCACCCACGTCACCTGGTGAGGAGATGATGATCAACAATGGCCACCCCAGGTAAGGAGAGAGTCTGAAGCTGCAGGAAGGATAATCCCACCCATCTTATCCATAGGATTAAGCCCCCTCTCACTTGGAGATGGAGTGTACATCACCATCCCAAACTCCTCAGAATTGGGGGAAGTGCTATGGACTAGAGTGGACTCACTGGTATTCTCTTGTAAACATATTATGATTCAAGCAATGGAGGAAATTACAACAATTAGGTGGAACCAGTGGCCACTGGACACTTTCAGGGCAGGGAAGGAAAAAGCAGTTGTAATACAGGGCTTTCTTGGGACTTGGGAATTATCCTGAGTGACGTTGCAATGACTGATATAGGGCGTTTTACATCAGCATATAACATGCAGAACTGTGTGGGATAGAGTGTGGTCTACAATGTGAGGTATGGTCCATGCTTAATGGCAAAGCCTCAGGATGTGTATATTCATTGCTGGTGATGCGCCACACTAATGAAAGATGTTTATGTGGGATGTTATGGGAGGTGTGGGAGGTTGGGAACATTGGAATCCTTGTAATTTTTGTGTAAAATTTATGTAACCTAAGCATCTTTTATAATATAAAAAAATTAATTAATTATTATTATTTTTTTTTAAAGTGCCTTAGTTATGAAATATTCATAAATGGACTCAGTTGTGGTTTCCCTACACATGGATCTTCTGATCCTTCTATTTGAACCTATAATTAGTACTAGATTTGATAGATGAATGTCCAGGAGATTTAAATCTTTGGGCTGTCTTTTTACAAGCTGGGCCCTGAATCTCAACAGAGTTGCAACACCTACTCTCCAGTTCATGGGACTCACCCAGGAAAATTAACAATGAGGAGATGGACAATGACCATCCCAAGGAAACAAAACAGTCTAAAACTGCAAGCCAGAGTCCCACTCATCTGCCCTATGGGATCAAAGCCCACTCTCAATTAGAGATGGAGTGGCCATCACCATCCCAGAATCCTCAGGATTGTGGAATGAACCATGGACTAACGTAGACTTACTGGTATTCTACTATAGATTTATTGTGATTCTACGAATGGAAGAAATTATATCATTAATGTGGAAGCTGTGGCCACTGGAGGTTCTGAGGGCAGGGACAGGGAAAAACAGGTGTAATATGAATATGGGAGCATTTGTTGTATTGCAACAACAGATACAGGTCATTATATATCTTGCCATAACCTACAGAATTATGTATGTGTAAACTATAATCCATGCTTAGTAGCAATGCTTCAAAATGTGCTCATCAATTACAATGAATGTACCACACTAGTGAGAGATGCTATTAATGTGAGAAAATGTGGGAAGTGTGGGGAATGGGGCATATGGGAATCTCCTATTTTTTTTTTATGTAACATTTATGTAATCCAAGTATCGTTTAAAAAATTTTTGAGTAAAAATTTTAAAAATTAAAAATAAAAAAGAAATACTCATAAAGACACTAAAAAAAGAAATAGAATAGCAGCTATGTATGGCAGGGGAAGCATAAAGAGACTGGGAGGTGATGAGTTTTTGTTCATCTGTTTTTTGTTTTTTTATTATTATTATTGGAATATTAAAAATGCTCTATTAATGATTGAAGTGATAAATGCACAAAGATGTGATTACACCAAATACCATTGATTAAACAATCTGGATGGATTTATGTTTTATTAATAAAAATGATTTGTTAAAAAAAATGGAAAGAAAGTCCATCTTCATGGGGTGAAAGACTAAATATGATCAAGATGTCAAAACTACCCAAAGCAATTTATAAATTCAAAGCTATCTCAATCAAAATTCCAACAATCTTCATTGCAGAAATGGAAAAGCCAATCATCAAATATATGGAATGGCAAGGGGCCCCAAATTGCTAAAGCCATCTTGAAAAAGAAAAATAAAGTCTGAGATCTCACACTTCCCTATCTGAAAACTTATTACAAAGCCACAGTTAAAACAGAAAGGTGCTGGCACAAGGTCAGAACTATAGACGAATGCAATAAAATTGAGAGCTCAAAAATCAACCCTCATATTTATGGCCAAGTTATTTTTGTCAAGGAAGCGAAGATCATGAGAAAACTGCATCTCCATTTGAAAAAAATAAAAATAAAGAGGACCCCTACTTCATTCCATATACAAAAGTCAACTCAAAATAGATCAAATATCTTAATATAAGAGCTAGAACAGTCAAACTGCTAGAAGAAACTGTAGGAAGCAAATTGTGAATCTTGTGTTAGGAAATGGTTTCTTAGACTTTCCACCCAGAGCACAAACAACTAGAGAAAAAATAACAAATGTCTCCATATCCTCATCAAAATTAAGAACTTTTGTTCCTCTAAGAACTTTATCATGAAATTTAAATAACTTACATAATGCACGAAATTTTGGGAAACCACATATCTGATAAGTGTTTAATATCCAGAATATAAAGGAATCCTTCAACTTAACAAGCAAAAGACAAACAACCCAATGAAAAAAATGGGCAAAAGATTAAAACAGACAATTGTCCAAAGGAGATATACAAATGGCTAGAAATCACATGAAAAGATGCTCAAAATAATTGCTCACTAGTGAAAGAAAATTAAAATCACTGTGAGACACCATTTCATGCCCATTAGTATGACTGCTGTTAAAAAAAAAAAAAAAACAGAAAATAAAAGTTGGAGAGGATGCAGAGAAACAGGACACATAGATTTCTGGTAGAAGACAGTTTTACAGTTCCTCAGAAATCTAAGTCTAGAAATATGATCCACCAATCCCATTACTAGGCATATACTCAAAAAAAATGAATGCAAGGTCTCAAAAAGATATTTGCACACTGATATTTATATCAGCATCATTATTAAAATTGCCTAATGATGGAATCAACCTGTTTTAGTTTGCTAAAAGCTGCTGGGAACAATATATCACAAATGACTTAGCTTATAAAATGGAAATTTATTAGTTTAAAAATCTTGCAGTTCCCATGCTGTGAAAATGTCCAAATCAAGGCTTCATCAGTTATGCTGCCTCACTGGATATTGGAAAATGGTGATCCGGGATTCCTTCACCCTGGCAAGATATAATGGCAGCTCTGTCATTCTGGGTCTCTGCTTTCTCCTCTGGTCTTACTTTCTCCCTGAGTTCAACAGTGGGTGATCAGGCACATGGCATATCTCAACCCTCTCCTCTAGGCCTCATGTTTTTCAGCCTTTCAGAGGGTTCTTTCAATGCCTTTCTGCCCCATTCACTGCAGACTATCATGGTTTCTCTGTCTCTTCAACATTTTCCTATGTGTCTCTTGATTTTAGCCCTCCATTTATAAAGGACTCTATTAAGAGGATTAAAACCATCCTGTGTATTGCAGCCTAATCAAAGACCCTTAACTGAAATATTCCTAAGATACTATCTACTATGGACTTATAGGAAATGGAATTCAGGTTTTTCTCAGGTCTACAAAAGACTCAAACTCACACACAACCAATGTTTCCATCAACCCATGAATGGATAAATAAAATATAGTATATACATAAAATAGAATATTATTCAACTGTTAAAAGGAATGAAGTCCTGATACATGTAATAACATGAAAACACCAGGAAGACATCTTGTTGATTGAAATAAACCAGGCACAGAAGGACAAATAGCATATGATTTCATTGATTTGAAACAATTAGAATATACAAACTCAAAGTCAGAATATAGAATATAGCCTACCAGTAGAATGGGTAGGGATAGGCAATGAGAATTTAAGGCTCAAAATGCATAGGTTCCTATTTGTAATGATATAAATTATTTGGTTAAGAATGATAATAATGGTAGCAAACATTGTGAAAACAGTTAAGAGCACTGAAATATATATCTGAACATGTTTAAAGGGGAAATGTTATTGTGGGAAATATGGCTTCAGAGAAGTTTGGCAATGCTAAAATCTCTTTAAAAATCAAAGGAGGAAGGGCAGAGTGTGTCTAATGGAACTGCTTTGGGTATGTGAGAAAAGGAGAGTGACACATATATCATCTAGATGGGAATGGAGACAGAGATACAAAAAGGTTAAAAGGAAAAATTGTGACTTATTCATCCCCACAGCTCTGAATAGCACCTATGACCCCATGCTAGGGGGAAAAGTCCTCAGTAAAACCTGTGATTGATTTTGGCCAACTGAGAGGGGAATTAATGTCTTCCTTCCTGGAAAGAGGTACAATGCGATGGAGGGGTGATTGTTGTTTCTCTTCAGTAATAAAAAATAGGGCCCTGTTTTGAATCATGGCTCTAACTAGCCCAGTAACAGAAGACAGTGGGGGCTGAAAGTCACCTCTGGGAAAAGGTTCACCAAAACGTGCCATCATCTACAACCAGGACAGTAAAATGAAAGGCCACAGAGTTTTTCCCTGAACTCATACACATTTTCTTCCATGGCATTTTTTACCATAATTTCTTTCCTTTTGCCAGTTTATTCTGCATTATCATTTTACCCTCTGTCTCTATATACACATTAAGAATGTCTCTCCCTAACTTCAGACAAAGTTTAAGTTCAACTTTATGTAGTTCAACATTCACCACCTTTATTTTGGGTTTTTATCTTCTGGAGGCTGGTTATCCTTCTTTGCATTAACTTTGTTATCATCTGGGGTTTTGTATTTTTCTGAGGTAAAATTCAGGTCAAGGGGATACTGTGAGTTTTGTTGACCATAATTTTGTTCATGGAGCCATGTTCCAGCTTCACTGTTGTCTTGATGGATATTTTTTATCTATGCCTTGGTTTTTTTTTGGTCTCAGATGTGGACACTCCATGTCCACTCAGCAGATGACACTTTGTTTTCCTAAGTTGGCTCTTTTTCCACCACACATGATTTAGATATGGTGGAAATACCATTGGTGTTGACCCAAACTTTGACTTTCACCTTATATTTTCTCCATCTCTCTAGGCAGAAACATTTGAAGGATGAAGTGACCTTACTTTTTCTTCTGGATTTGGCACTCCTTGAGAATCAAAATGAAAATGTTCTAGCTCAAAAGAATCTCTTTGTAGAAGGTGAGGACTTATGAGAAAGGTGAAGCATGGCTGTTGCTGGACATTTCATGAACACTTTCAGTATCTTCTGAGTCAAGATTCAAGGCCAGAAATTTTGGAAAAGGAATTATATCTGTGACAAAAAACTCTCTAATTTAAATGCTAGGGAAAGACATGTACACTGCAGCATGCATCCTCTGCCTACTGCTTGATCTGTCTTAAGGGTTGTGCTGATGTCTTTTCTGAAGAATTTGGCATTTTCTTCTTTCACAGCTAGAATTTGTGTAGTGCCTCCAATGATCTCAGCAGCATTCATATCTTCCACTTTTAGCTGAGTTTGTTCCAACAATGTATAAAGGGGCACTTCTACGTTTTGCAGAAGTTTAACACAGAGTTCTTTAAATGGTGACCTGTTCATCTTTCCAAAAGCATCTGTGTCCTTCATAAAGTACTCAACATTCAGGAACAGGTCTTTGCTGATTGAGCTCAACAGCTTTCTTTAAATTTTCACACTCCTGATACAGATGAAGGAATGCTTGAAATTTGGATTTTGCAAAAAATTTATAATTGGTGTTAAATTCTGTACAAAAATGTTCCACTAAGTATTTGTCAAAGTTTTTTCCTCTCAAGAAATGATCAAAAGCTGTTTCCTATTGCTTCAATATTCCCTTGTTAAAGGCACACACAGATACTTGAAAAGCTGAGTCCCATATCAGCAAAAAACATTATCTGAGGTTTCTCATCCAGGCCTTGGAGATACTGTTTATAAATTTCATAATTCAAAGCAACTGCAGTCATGTTATTGATAAGTCTACAGCAGTTGAGGCCAACAATCTGTTCAGCATCTAACACAGATTGCCTTTCTGCATTGGTGAAGGAGGTCAATGAAATTACAAAATGTGTTACTCGTTCTTGAGGTTGTTTTTAGAAATTTCCTTTAACTTAGTCAACAACATAGCTGTTATCTGTTTAGATGTCTTAATCCATGTACAATAGCTTTTTTTCAACTCCATCATTTTTTAAAAATGTATTTTTTTCATTTTTGCTAAAAGACACTAAGATTTCATAAAATATTACATAAAAAATATAATGGATTCCCATATGCCACACTCCCCACACCTTCCACTTTTCCCCACATTAACAAATTCTTTCATTAGTGTGTTACATTCATGGCAATTGATGATCACATTTTGGAGCATTGCCAGTAATGATGAATTATAGTTTACATTGTAGTTTACATTCTATCCCACTCAGTTCTGTATCTGGATGTATATGGATATATATAACTGCCTGTATCTGTCATTTCAATGCCATTCAGGACAATTCCAAGTCCCAAAAGTGCTCCCATATTACATCTCTTATTCCCTCTCCTTGCTTTCAGCACCTCCAGTAGCCACTGTCTCCACATCAATGACATAATTTATTCCCTTGTTAGAATCACAATAAGTCTATAGTAGAATACCAGTAAGGCCACTCTAGACTATACTTTATTCCCCAATCCTGAGGATTCTAGGATGGTGATGCCCACTCCACATATAATTTAGAGTGGGCTTTGATCCCATATGGCTGGTGGATGGGATTCTCTTACGTGCAGTTGTTTACTCACTCATTTCCTTAGTAGAAAGGTTGTCCATCCTCACCTCCTTGATTTTTGTCCTGGATGAGTCCAATGAACAGGAGGGTAGGTGTTGAAACTCCACTGAGGCTCAGCACCAAACTGGTGGACCACCATTTTTCATTGGAACCAAACTATAGCTTAAGTTTTCCTTCTTCTTTTGAATGAAAGGGTCCTTGAATGTTCGGCAATGAAATCTCTTGAAGTTGGATACTGTGTTGTTTGCATGAGTAATTTGCTGGTTTTAACCCTAATCCCAATTCTTCTGATTTTTTATCCAAAAGATATGAATGATCACACCTCCGCTGGCACCTCCACGTGACACTTCTATATCCCTCTTCTCAAGCCTTCTCAGAAGATTCTACACAATTGATGGTCAGTCTCCAGAAACTCTGCCATTGACATAGGAGTAGGACAGTTGACTCAGTGCCATTGGCTTGAGCAGGCCAACTTGTCTGCCCCAGTTAAAGACTGCTTTCTATCTGGATAAATCTCACAATATAGGATATTTGTACCAATCATATTTTACCAGCAGGCCATGGTATCTGACCCTGGGGCTAAAGAGGGAGGCTGAGTGGGTGGAGGTAGTCCCCACTGCTGTTCAAATGCTTATTCACCAGTTGAATATCATCTTTGAAGAAATATCTATTCACATATTTGTCCGTTTATTAACAATAGGTTGTATTTCTTTTTGTTATTGAATTATAGGAGTTCTTTATATCATCTGTATATTAAACCCTATGAAATAAATGGTTGCTAAATATTTTCTCCTATTCTGTAGGTCGACTTTTCAATTTCTTGACATTGCCCTTTGATGCACAAAGTTTTCAATCTTGATGAAGTCCAATTTATCTATTTTTTTGTTGTTGTTGCTCATGCTTTTGGTGAAAAATCTAAAAATCCATTGCCTACCACAAAGCCCTGAAGGTATTTCCCTACACTTTCTTGTAAGAGTTTTACAATATTAGCTCATATTTAGTTTTCTATTCAATTTCAAATTAATTATTGGCTATGGTGAGAGATAAGATCCACATTCTTTTTTATTGCATGTGGATTTACACTAGTCCCAGTACCATTTGTTGAAAAAAACAAATATTTTCCCATTGAATGTACTTGGAAAAGGTCAGATATAAAGTGGCTATATACATGCAGATTGAACTCTGGACTCTCAAATCTAATTTATTGGTCTATATGAGTATCCTTATGTCTGTACCATGCTGTTAATTCTAGCTGTGTACTAAGTTTTTGAATGAGGAAGTGTGAGTCTTACCAATTTTTCTTTTCAAACTTGTTTTGGCTATTTGGGGCCCTTTGCAATTCCATATGAATTTGAGGAGAAACTTTTCAATTTCTGTAAGAAGGCTGTGGGAATTTTGATAGGGATTGCATTGAAATTGTAGCTTACTTGAGGTCATGTTGATATCTTAACAATATTAAGTCTTCCATCCATGAAGCTGGGATATCTTTCCTTTTACATAGGTCTTTAATTTCTTTCAGCAATATTTTGCCATTTTCAGTGTATATCTCTATCTCCTTGGTTAAATTCATTCCTGGTATTTTATTCTTATAGATTCTACTGAAAATGGAATTGTTTTCTTGATTTCCTGTTCATATTGTTCATAGTGTATAGATAGCCAACTGACTTCTGTATGTTTATTTTCTATCCTGAAACTTTGATGAATTTGTTTATTAGCTCCAGTAGATTCCTAGTTTATTTCTTGAGTCTATATATAGTATATAAAAATAATGTTATATGTGAAGATAGTCTGACTTTTACCTTTTCAATTTGGATAATTCTTTCTCTTGCCTGGTTGCTTTAAATAGAATATTTCATACAATGTGAAATAACAGGGGTGATGTCTTGTTAAAATATGCTGTTGCATCTATCTGAGGAGTTTATCATTTCAATTAATGGGATTTGCACCTCCAAAATTTCTGTTTGGTTCCTTTTATAAAATTTCCATCTCTTAACTTTGTTCAAACAATGTTTTCAAAACTTAGTTTAATTCTTTGTATTAGAAATTTTTTAGCTCATTGGACATATTTAAAATGATTAATTCAGTCTTTGTCTAATAATTCCAATATATAAGTGTTCTTGGAGATGCTTTCTTTTTTTCTTTTTGATTTATTTCTTTTACATTATTGCATAGATATAAATTTATGAACAAGAAGTTAGGCAAGATACAAATAACTATTTAACAGAATCTGATAATCTAATTTCTTTCAACTTTTCTTCATGAAAAAAACCTTCATGTTTATTTTGGATGTACTAGAGATTGGACCTGGTACCTCATACATGTGAAGCAGGCAGTCAACCTCTAAGCTAGACCTGCTCCACTCAATTTTATATTTGTCTTTCCATCTTGGTGCTTATAAAGAAATTAACCAACAATCAATACTACACTTAAATGTCAAATATTTATAAAGTACTTATGACATACTGAATTAATGTATAATGCAAATATGAAGAACTTTCAAGATATTTGTACTTTGTATGCTGTATGTAGAAAAGTGTTAGAGTTCAAATATTCAACTCAATATAAAATAGTCAAAGAAACGGTACATTTCTGATTTTTTATTAGGTTGATGCTACTTCCTTTGCTAATAATTAATTTTTTTTCAGCTGTAATGTCACTGAATTGAACAAATTAGTCACCTTTGAGAATAAATAAGGGAAAATAAACATAAGATAAAAGGAAAAATATTACTAAAACATTACTACTATCTGTTTACTAGACCATCTCTATCAAAAATTCTTCAAAGCTTAGAGATTCAACGTGTTCTTACATTAATTCTAAGAGAAAGATTATGGTCAAAAACCTTCCTAATTGAAATCACAAGTATGAAGCCATGTGGTTATACAAATTCTGCATTCATACACAAACCGTGAAATGCATTTATCTTAGTTCTCTCTGCCTATGTATGACAATTATCTGTCAGTCAGTTAGAAGGACTTACATTTTCCAAAAAACAGACTAAAAAATGTTTTCTATAACTTCAATAACCTCAATACTACAGTCATGAGAGATACAGTAGGCTTTTGACAAGGTTTAAGACAACAAGGAGGGAGGGGACATGGAAATTATATCAAAATTGTTACTACTTTTATCACTGCATTATTGGGTGTCCAGTCTGTACTGTGGCATCTTTACCCTTTCACGTCCCAGTGAGTTTTAGGTCACAGCAAAGTCATACACAGAATACTAGAGACTCTCATATACCCAACCTCCTCCCTCTTTCCTCACCCCATATTAAAACCTTTTTGTATGTGGATGATAGCATTGTTATAACTATTATACAGATAGAGAAACATAGCTACTAAACATTGTCAATGGTTTACAGTATGCTTTACATTTTACACTGTGCAATTTAATAATTTTTGATATTTTCCATGTCCTGAATCTATCACTGTAAGGTAATGAAAAACATTTCCCCTGACCACTAAATATCCCCCATTTGATCCATTCTGTTCCTCCCTCCCCATCATCCCAGGGCCCATGACGACCTCCTGGCTTGATTCATTGGATGACAAGATTCATAGTTACATGTAACAAAAGGACTTGACACGCTGATTTATCCTTCTCTATTAGGAACCGCCCTTGCTCATAAGAGATGCCCACCTGTCTGTTTCTGGGTGAATTGGTCCTCCCAAAGATGGGGGTCCATTTACTTCCTGACACAACACATTATGACAGGATGAACACTCACACACTCCCCAGAAGCTTGCTCCATCCCGAATTTGCCCTATCCTAAATGCCCCCCAAACCAATGCCCTAATACAGTGACACTGCCTTGTCATATTGACAAAAGAGCCTTCCCACCCCTGCACTTTCAACCTCATACCCATAAATCCCTTGTTCACCTGGTCCCTTTCCCATCTCTCCCCCCAGTATCCTGGGTATTCTAACTAACCCTACCTAATCTACCCAACTGTCGACCCTGCACCACCAAACCCAGTAATATTTCTACCCACTGGTCCTATCCCTTAAATATGCAACTACACTCTATCACTAATCTCTGAAATCCCTTTGGTAAAGTGACATTCTACTTGCTTTATCATTTTTCTACACAGTGTTCCATTTTGTTTATTATTTTTCTAGGTAGATACAGTTCTTATGGTTTCCATATGTCTTTTACTGAAGCAGTTCAATTAAAGGTCATGACTCGTGACAGAAAGCAGGGCACCTTGGTATGTATGGGACAGGTGTCTCTAGCCTCAAGACACTAAGATAAAATCTGGTACAAGCTTGGTGGGGAAGTATTCTATGCTTCAAGGAGTGCAACTGGTATATGTTAGATAATGCTTAACAAGGTCTGTTACATACAGGAATGTAAGGAGAACTGAACCAGTAACCCTAAAGATTCACTGATTTTAGTAATGTGTAACCCATCATGTAGCTATTAACTTCGTACATACACACACATATTTTCTTTGTTCTAAAGCTAAATAAAAGCCACAATGTTTTATGCAGTGGGACCCTTCTCCCCTTGGATGAAGGGTTCCCTGACACTGGCTAAATCTTGCTTCTTTCTCATCTGCAGCACTGTTTTCATGGACCTAGTTCATGAACATCAACATTTGGCACCCAAACAGGTACTGAAAATGCAACTTTTCTTTCTGTCAGTGCACAGTGGACCGAGGAGCTCCTGATGAACGGTTTTCAAAAACGGTAAGTTATTACATCCTTGGGATCATCAGAGAAATGGGGAATCAGCAGTCAAATTTTGAAGGGTACTCTAGAGTGTTAAAAACATCATTAAAAAGCACTGGTATAACTATTAAATCCTTAGCTTTTGAGAAACTTTTTTCTCTTGTACAGAAATATTATTATTGCTTTTAGCTTCAAGGGCAGAATATTTTAAATCTGAAACAATGGAAGTTAGTCATGAGCACTTTAAAAAGAGCTTATCCAAAGGGAGAGATAATTCCCATACATGTATGGTATTTGTGAGGCTTTATTTGTATTGCTCTTGAACCATTACAATCAGATGAAAATGAAGATAAGAATCAGGATACTGCTATCACTGGACTGATAGCTGAACAAACTGATCTTGATTTTAATGAAAATATATGTGAAAAAATTCAGGAACAGCAAAAAACAGATAAACTCATATCTAAGAAAAGGGAAGAAAAGAAAAAGGGAGTTTATTGAACTTTTCTAACAGTTGTTATGCCGTCTGCTCCAAAAGATGGTTTATTGTCTTCTGAACCCACACCTGAGCCTCCTAAGGTATCTGCTGATCCATTTTTTACAATATTTGATGACCCTCCAAAAGTTCCTGTTTTTGTGCCAGCACCATCCTCTTCAATTACGAAAAGCATAGCACAGGGAAGTAGAGAAGGAGATTCAGAGGCTATGCAACTTTTTTCTGCTTTTCCAGTAACAGTTACTCAAACTCCAGTAGATGCTCAAAATCCCCAAGGAGTTGTACAATTTGAGCATGCTCCTATTCCTTTTAAAACTATCAAAGAATTAAAACAATTATGTACTCAATATGGTGTAAATTCTCCTTATACTCAAGGATTGGTGCAAGGAATGGCACAAGCAGACAGATTGATTCCCTAGGGTTGGAATCTGTTAGCTAGAGCTGTTCTCAATTTGGCAGAATTTTTACAATTTAAAACTTGGTGGGCTGATGAAGCTAATATTGTAGCACAACAAAATCAACAGCAAAATCCACCAGTGCCCGTTACTGCTGAACAATTATTAGGAATAGGTCAGTGGACTGGGGTTCCTCATCAAAACCAATATGATGATGTTGCCATTGTACACGTTCAATTGTGCTGCCTAGCCACCTGGTGATGAGTCTTCACCCCTGGACAGACTGTACAATCATATTCAAAAGTTGTTCAAGGAAATACTGAACCCTATGTTGAATTTGTAGTGAGGCTGGCAGACATAGTTAACAAGACAGTAACACAATCTATTTTAGAGAAATGCGTATTCAGATGTTAGCTTTTGATAATGCCAACAGTCAGTGTAAAAAGGCTTTAGTCCAATAAAGGCAACTGGAGATACTTTACAGGATTATATAAAGGTCTGCCAAGATATTGAATCTAGGATGTAGTCCTATGGTTAATAATTTAAATTGCTTTAAATGTGGGAAACCAGGTCATATGAAAAAAGATTGCTGAGCCAAAACTAGTATGGGATCTCCATCTAGTGGCAGTAATATATCAATACCAACTCGTGTGTGTCTGGTATGCCAGAAAGAGTTACACTGGGCCATTGAATGCCGTTCTAAGTACCTTAAGAATGGTAGTCTCATTAATAAGTCGGGAAACATCCAAGCAGGCCTTGCTCAGGGCCCTTGGACAAACAATATGAGCACATTTCCCAGCCTAGCTCAAATCTATCTGGTCAGCAACGGAGCAGCTCACTCCAGCATGTAACAGAGCTAAAAGCAGCTACCAAAGGCAGTGCAGCTGTTGATCTTCCCTCAGCTGAAACTAAGCTTAGTACTCCTTCACTGGGTATACAAAAAATAAGGACAGGAATTAAAGGGTTTATCCCAAAAAATAATGTAGGTTTCATTATTGGCCTTAGCAGTCTTATGACCAAAGGTGTTTTAGTGCAAACCGGGATCATTGACTCCAACTTTGATGGAAAAATGTGTGTATTAATACACTTTAATTCTCTATTAAATTGTATTGGGAGATCATATAGCTCAGATTCTTTTATGACAGTATCATAAACCTCAATCTTGGCCTATATCACGTACAGGAGGATTTGGTTCCAATGTACCAAAGTTTAATGGCAAACAGCAATTGGAGATGAAAGGCCTGAAATTACCATAAAAATAAATGGAAAAATATTTTTAGGATTCATGGATGTCAGGGCTGAGGTCTCTATAATTGTTAAGTCATATTGGCCACAAGCTTGGATTTTACAAAAGGTGGCTACAGTTTTCAGTGGTGTTGGCACAATGACAGAAGTTTATCAACGTTCTCAGATATTTAAGGTAGATGGTCCAGAGGGACAAGAAGCTGCTCTGCAACATTATGTTGTGGATGTAGGACTTAATTTATGGGGAAGAGACTTATTATACCAATCAGAAGCTTCTTTGAATATTCCCCATGTTTCTGATACAGCAGAACATCTTATTACTCATATGCAATATGCTCACCCTTCCTGAACTGAGACAAAACTTATTGGAGACTACCATGGCCTAGAATATTCAAATTTAAAGTAGGGGCTACTGTTGAAAAGGGCTTTGCATTACCCTTAAAATAGCTAATGACTAAACCTATCTGGGTTGAACAGTGGCCCCTTCCAAAAGAAAAGTTAGAAGCCTTGAAAGGATTAGTACATGAGCAGTTAATGGCAGGGCATATTGATCCCTGTACTAGTCCATGTAATTCTCAGGTATTTAGTGGTCAGGTGAAATGTTTTTCATTACTTTACAGTGATAGACAAAGGACATGGTAAATATCATCAAAAATTATTAAACTGTACTGTCTATTAAATGGTAAACCATTGACAATGTTTAGTAACTAAGCTTCGTTATCTATATAACAGTTTTAACAATGCTACCATCCACATAAAAAAGGTTAAAAATGGGGTGAGGAAAGGGGAAGGAGGTTGGGTATATGGGAGTCTCTAGTATTCTGTGTGTGACTTTGCTGTGACCTAACACTTCTTTGAAAATTAAATGAAAATTCAGGAGACACTAGGGAGCAAGAGGGGACAGGTGTCAAAGTACAGACTGGACACCCGATAATGCAGTGATAAAAGGAAAAATGTTTAAAAAAATTATTAAAATTTTTTTTGTTTTTTTTTCCATTTTTGAATATCCCAATCCTTTAATTTTATTTTATTTCTAGTGGTTTTTTTTTTAAGTTTCCATGTATTTTATTTCTTATATTTAAACTTATCTTTATTATTTCATTTTCCTATTAATTGTATTTCGCTATTATATGGGCTTCTTCTTCAAGGAAGGTTTGGATCACAGAAGGGTTACAGAGGGGGCAGGAAAGGATAATTGGTGGGGGTTGTCTGGGATGGGGGTTTCATGGGAGGAAGTTCACCTGAATATACATGAAAGAAATATAAAATTGTTCAAATGATCAAGGGGTGGGAAATGGTCCCAGTGGGTATACAATCACTCAATAAATGAGGGAATACTGAATTCCCAGCCTGGAGAGTTCTGACACATTCTCAAAAGGAGCAGCAACAGTCCCCTGAGTGCAGGGGCAGTGTCTGGCATAGGAGTAAGGTCCACTGATTGTTTCTTTTTATTGATGATTAGCCTTACCAGTCTTTGCTCTTGTAATTGAAATTTAGCCTACTGTTATGGGGTGCCTAAGGATTGCCACATGAAAGCCTCCTTCTTGCTCAAATGTGGCCTCCCTCTAAACCAAACTCAGCATATGAATGCATTACCTTTCCCCCAGCAAGTGACATGAATCCTGGGGATGAGCTCCCTGGCAATGAGGAATTAATAACAAGTGCCAACTGGCAATATGACTGGAAAAAGACCTTGAATAAAAGGGGGAAAAGGTAAAGACAAATGAGTTCATGTGGCTAAGAGACTTTAAGAGAGTCAGGAGGTCATCCCAGAGGTAACGCTCATGCACACCTCAGTAGGATCTCATAGAACACCAAAGTGGATATCCCCATACACAGAGGGGCTCCTAAGTGCTCTGGAGACACCCAGGTCCTATATAAGGGGAGATAGCTCCAGATATTGATGCCTTATCAGTGGGCTTTTCTTTGGAATCTGTGCTCCTGAGAGTGACAGAGTTGGACTCAAATAAGTCTTCCCTGTACATGGTCCTTCAGTTCCTTCTATTCAAACGTATATGTGATGCTGGAGTTTGTAGGTGTACTTCCAGAGACTGGAGCCTCTGGCCTGCCCATGTGCCAGCTGTGCCTGGAATCTCAGTGAAGCTGCAACTCTTACTCTACAGCTCAATGGATTCACCAGAGTCACATGGTGAGGAGACGATAATGGACAACGGCCATCCCAGGGAATGGAGAGAACCTGCAGCTGCAGGCAGGATAATCCCATCCACCATATCCATGGGATATAAGCCCCCTCTCACTTGGAGGTGGAGTGGACATCACCATCCCAAAGTCCTCAGGATTGGGGGAAGAGCTATGGACTAGAATGGACTTACTGGTATTCTGTTGTAGACATAATGTGATTCAAGAATTGGAAGAAATTACAACAGTGAGGGTGAGCCAGTGGCTACTGGACACTTTTAGGGCAGGGAAGGGAAAAGCAGTTGCAATACAGGGGCTTTTTCAGGACTTGAGAATTATCCTGAGTGACATTACAACTACAGATATAGGCCATTTTACATTAACATATAACATGCAGAGCTGTGAGGGACAGAGTGTTGTCTATAATGTGAACTATGGTCCATGCTTAGTGGCAAAGCCCCAGGATGTGTATATCCATTGCAGATTATGTGCCACACTAATGAAAGATGTTTATGTGGGATGTTATGGGGGATGTGGGAGGTGGGGAAAATGGAAATCTATGAAATTTTTGTGTAACACTTATGTAATATAAGTATCTTTTAAAATATATTAAAAAAAAAAGATATCTGGCAAATGGTGCATGTTGAATGAGTTATATGAAATTAACAAAGCTTTCAACCTATGGGATCTTTACAGCTTGGTTTGCCATCCCCAACTATGATTCCACAAAACTGGCATATTGTTATTGATCAGAAATATTTTTTTTTTTACTATTCCTCTCAATCCAAATGATAGAGAAAATATTTGCATTTACTATTCCTTCTTTTTTTTTCAATTTTTTAAATATATATTTTAACATACAGTTCTGCATGTTATATGCATGTTATAGGCTTATGTAAAATGGCCTACATCTGTCATTGTAATGTCACTCAGGATAATTTCCAAGTCCTGAAAAGCCCCTGTATTACAACTGCTTTTCCCTTCCCTGAACCAAAAGTGTCCAGTGGCCACTGGCTCACCGTCACTGTTGTAATTTTTTTCCATTACTTGAATCAAAATATGTCTACAACAGAATACCAGTGAGTCCACTCTAGTCCATAGCTCTTCCCCCAATCCTGAGGAGTTTGGGATGCTGATGTCCACTCCACTTCCAAGTGAGAGGTGGCTTATATCCCATGGGTATTATGAATAAGATTATCTTGCCTGCAGCTACAGACTATTTCCATTCAGTGGGATGGCTACTGTCCATCATCATCTCCTCACCAGGTGACTTGGGTGAGTCCACTGAGCTGTAGCGGAGGAGTTGCAGCTCCACTGAGATTCCAGGCACAGCCGGCACATGGGCAGGTCAAAGTCTCCAGTCTCTGGAAGTACACCTAGAAACTACAGCACCACATATAGGTTTGAATAGAAGGGACTGATGGACCATGTGTAGGGAGGACTTGAGTCCAACTCTGTCACTCTCAGGAGAACAGATTCTAAAGTAGAGCCCAATGATAAAGCATCAGTCTCTGGAGCTATCCCCCCTTATATAGGACCTGGGTGTCTCCAGAGTCCTTAGGAGCCCCTCTGTATGGAGTGATATCCACTTTGGTGTTCAATGAGATCCTACTGAGGTGTGCATAAGTGTTACCTCCAGGATGACCTCCCAACTCACTTTGAAGTCTCTTAGCCACAAAACTCATTTGTCTTTACCTTCCCCTCTTTTATTCAAGGTCTTTTTACAGTAGTATAGCAGTTGGCACTTGATGTTAATCCCTCGTTGCCAGGGAGGCTCATGCCTGGAAGTCATGTCTCAAGCTGGGGGAAGGTAATGCATTCATATGCTGAGTTTGGCTTAGAGAGAGGCCACATTTGAGCAGCAAGGAGGCTCTCAGGTGGCAAGCCTTAGTCACCCTGTAACAGTAGGCTAAGTTTCAATTACAAGAGCAAAGACTTGTAAGGCTAGTCATCAATAACAAGAACCCATTTGTGAACCATCCTCCTTTGCCAGACACTGCCCCTGCACTCAAGGGAGTGTTGCTGGCCGCTTGGAGAATGTGACAGAGGTCTCCAGGCTTGGAAATCAGTATTCCCTCATTTATTGAATGATTGTCCACCCACTGTGACCATGCCCCACCACTTGAGATTTGGACAATTTTATATATCTTTCATGTATATTCAGATGAACTTCCTCCCATGAATCCCCCTTCGCTGACACCCCCCACCAATGATCTTCTGTAGCCCCTTTTGTAACCCTTCTGTGATCTAAACCTTCCTTGAACATGAAGCCCATATAATATCCAAATACAATTAATAAGTAAATGAAATAATAATGGTAAGCTTAAATGCAATAGATAAAATACACAGAAACTCAGAAAAAATAACTAAAAATAAAATATAATTAAAAGATTGGGACTTTCAAAAAATGGGAAAAATTTTTTTAATTAATTGTTTTTCCTTTTATCCCTGCATTATTGGGTTTCCAGTCTGTACCGTGACACCTTCCCCTTCTCACTCCCCAGTGTCTCCCAAATTTTCATTTAATTTCAAAGAAGTTTTAGGTTACAACAAAGTCACACGGAGAATACTAGACACTCTCATATACCCAAACTCCTCCCCCTTTCCTCACCCCATATTAAAACCTTATTGATTGTGGGTGGTAGCATTGTTATAACTGTTATACAGATAGTGAAACATAACTACTAAACGTTGTCAATGGTTTACAGTATAGTTTTCAATTTAGATTGAACAGTTTAATAATTCTTGATGATATTTACCATGCCCTGTGTCCATTTCTGTAAGGTAATGAAAAACGTTTCCCCTCACCACTATATACACCGTTTGATCTTTTCTGTTCCTTCCTCTCCATCCCACTGGGGAATATGACACACCCCTGTCTTGACTCAATGGATGACAAGATTCATAGTTATATACAACAAGAGGTCTTGAAATGCTCATTTGTATCCCCTGTTAGGATTCCCCTTGTTCCTAAGAGACACCCACCTGTGTCTTTCTGGGTGAATCAGTCCTCCCAAAGATGGGTGTCCATCTCCTCCCCACTCACTGTGTGAGTCTCCACTCCCTAAAACAACTCATTAAGACAGGATGTACACTCCCCAGAAGCCTAGTCCAGATGAGCACCATCTTGAATGCCACCCCAACCTACACCCTAAACCAGTGACACTACCTTGTCATATTGTCATAAAAGCATTCCCACTCCTGAACTTTCAACCTCATATCCACAAATCCCTTGTTCACCTAGTCCCTCTCCCATCTCTCTGTACAGTATCCTGGGTATTCTAAAGTGCCCTTCCTAATCTACCCACCTGTCAACCCTGCATCAACAAAGCCAGTAATATCACTACACGTCTGTGCTATACTTCAATATGCAACTGTACTCTATCACTTTAAAAATAGATTATGTCCGTATGGGTGATGACTCACAACCTTCTTTTCTCCTTCTCTTCCTTGTTAACCTATCTTTCAGACACTGGTTCTCAAAGACTGCTCTCTTTCCTCAATTTATATCAGTGACGTCATTTACTATGCAACCCTCAATGCCTGGCTTGCTTCACTCAATATAATGTCTTCAAGATTCATCCATGTTATTCCATGTGTTAGCACTTTATTCCTTCTTAAAGCTAATATTCCATTGTATGTATGTATCACATTTTGTTTATCCATTCATCTCTTGATGGGCACCGGGGCTGATTCCAAATTTTGGCAATTGTGAACAATGCTACTATAAATATTTGGGTGCACATATCTGTTCGTGTCATTTCTTTCAATTCTTCTGGGTATGTACCCAGCAGTGGAATCACTGGATCAAATGGAAGATCTATTGTTAGTTTTCTGAGGAACTGCCAAACTGTCCTCCACGGTGGCTGGATCATTCCACAATCCCATCAGCAGCAGATGTGGGTTCCTATTCCTCCACATCCTCTCCAACACTTATATTCTGCTGTGTTTTTTAATAGATACCATTCTGATGGGTGTAAGATGGTATCTCAAGGTAGTTTTGATTTGCATTTCCCTAATAGCTAGCAATGTTGAGCATTTTTTCATGTGCTTTTTTGCCATTTTTAATTCTTCCAGATCACTAGCCCATTTTTTAAATGGGTTATTTGTCTTTTTATTTTGAGGTGTAGGATTTCTTTATATATGCAGGATGTTAGGCTCCTATCAGATATATGAATGCCAAATATTTTCTCCCATTTTGTCAGCTGCCTTTTTATTTTCTTCATAATGTCCTTTGAGGTGCAGAAGTTTTAATTTTGAGGAAACCCCATTTATTTATTTTTTTCTCTTGCTGATCATACTTTGGGTATGAAGTTTGTGAAACCATTTCCTATTACAAGATCCAGTAGATGTTTCCCTACATTATCTTCCAAGGCATTTATGTTTTTGGCACTTATTTTTACATCTCTGATCCATTTTGAGTTGATTTTTGTATAAGGTGTGAGATGATATTCCTCTCTCATTCTTTTGGATATAGATATCCAGTTCTCCAAGCACCAGTTGTTAAAAAGGCCATTCTCTCCCAACTGATTGGGCTTGGTGGCCTTGTCGAATATCAGATGACTGTATATGTGAGGATCTATATCAGAGCTCTCAATTCGGATCCATTAGTCAGTATATCTATCCTTGTGCCAATACCATGCAGTTTTGAGTACTGTAGCTTTGTAGTATGTTTTAAAGTCAGGTAATGTGATACCTCCAACTCATTTTTCTTTTTCAATATGTCTGTGACAATTCTGGGCCTCTTACCTTTCCAAATATATTTTGTAGTTAGTTTTTCCAATTCCTTAAAAAATACAGTGTTGATTTTTATTGGGATTGCATTAAATCTGTAGATTAGTTTGGGTAGGATAGACATCATGATAGTGTTTATTCTTCCTATCCATGAACAGGGAATATTCTTCCATTTATTTAAGTCTTCTTTGATTTCCTTTAACAGTGTTGTGGAATTTTTCTGTATATAAGCCCTTTACATCTTTAGTTAACTTTATTAGTAGGTTTTTTATTGTTTTAGTTACTATTGTAAATGGTATTTTTTTCTTGATTTCTTCCTCAGATTGCTCATTATTGGTGTACAGAAATGCTGCTGATTTTTGAGCATTGATTTTATAGCCTGCGACTTTACTGAAATCCTTTATAAGTTATAGAACTTTGTTTTAGATTTCCCAGGGCTTTCTACATAAAATATCATGTCATCTGCAAATAATGAAATTTTTACTTCTTCTTTTCCAATTTGGATGCCTTTTGTATCTTTTTTGCCTCAGGGCTCGAGCAAATACTTCTAAGACAATTTTAAATAGGAGTGGTGATAGTGGGCATACTTGTCTTGTTCCCGATGAAAGAGGGAAGGCTTTTAAGATTTCACCATTGAAGATGATGTTAGCTTAGAGTTTTCATATATACCATTTATCATATTCAGAAAGTTTCCTGCTATTCCTATCTTTTGCAGTGTTTTCATCACTAAAGAGTGCTGTATTTTGTTGAATGCTTTTTCTGCATCTATAGATATGATCATGTGATTTTTTTCTTTCAATGTTTATGTAGTGTATTACATAGATTGATTTTGATTGATTTTCTTATATTGAACCTCCTTGCATACCCGGGATGAAACCCACTTGGTCATGGTGTATAATCGTTTTTATGTGTTGTTGAATGTGATTAGCAACTATTTTGTTGAGGACTTTAGCATCTAGGTTCATTAGAGAAATTGGTTTGTAATTTTCCTTTCTTGTGGTATCATTGTTTGGTTTTGGTATAAGGGTAATGTTGGCATCATAGAATGAGTTAGGCAATATTCCTTGTACTTCTATTATTTTGAAAGAGTTTAAGCAGATTTGGTGTTAGCTCTTTCCGGAATGTGTGGTAGAATTCAACTTGAATCCATCTGGTCGAGGGCAAGTCTTAGTTGGGAGGTTTTTGATGACTGAGTCCAATTTACTTCTAATTGGACTGTTGAGTTCATCAATTTCTTCTTTCATCAATGTAGGCTGTTTGTGAAATTCTGGAAATTTTTCCATATCCTCTAAATTATCATTCTTGTTTGCATATAATTTTTCAAAGTATCCTTTTATGATACTCTTTATTTCTGTGGGGTCAGTAGTGATATCCCCTTGCTCATTCCTAATTTTGTGTATTTGCACCTGTTCTCCCTTTTTCTTTGTTAGTCTGGCTAAGGGTTTTTCAATTTTATTGGTCTTCTCGAAGAACCATCTTTTGGTATTGTTTATTTTTTCTAGTGCTTTCTTATTCTCTATTTCATTTAGTTCTGCTCTAATCTTTCTTATTTCCTTCTTTCTACTACCTTTTGCTTTAGTTTGTTGTTGTTTTCCCAATTCCTCCAAGTGTGAAGTTAGGTCTTCAATTTTAGCTTTCTATTCTTTTTCAATATATATATTTATGGCTTTGAACTTCCCTCTTGGGTCAGCATTAGCTGCATCCCATAGGTTTTGATACGTTTTGTTGTTGTTTTCATTAGTTTCAAGATAGGTATTGATTTCTTTTGAGATTTCCTCCATGACCCACTGTTTGTCTAAGAGTTTGTTGTTTTACTTCCATATCTTTGTGAGCAATCTGTTCTCTGGCCTTTAGTGATTTCCAGGTTTATTCCACTGTGGTCAGAGAAATTAGTTTGTATTATCTCAATCTTTCTGAATTCATTGAGAATTGTTCTGTGGTTTAGTATGTGGTTGAGCTTGGAGTATGATCCATGTGCACTCGAGAAGAATGTAAATTCTGCTGTACTTGGGTGTATTGTTCTGTTTATGTCTATTAGGTCCAGGTTCTGTAATGCATTGTTCAGTCTTTTTTTTTTTTCTCTTTTCTTTTTACTTTTGTTTTTAATATAATTTAAGAGATGCTTAGATTACATAAATGTTACACAAAAATTACAGAAATTTCCATGTTCCTCACCACCCTCAAGTTCCATAACATACCACATAAACATCTTTCAGTAGTATGGCACATCACCTGCAATGGATATACACATCCTGGGGCTTTGCCACTAAGCATAGACCATAATTCACATTATAGACAACACTCTGTCCCTCACAGCTCTGCATGTTATATGCTAATATAAAATGGCCTATATCTGTAGTTGTAATGTCACTCAGGATAATTCCCAAGTCCTGAAAAAGCACCTGTATTACAACTGCTTTCCCCTTTCCTGCCCCAAAAGTGTCCAGTGGCCACTGGCTCACCCTCACTGTTGTAATTTCTTCCATTGCTTAAATCACATTATGTCTACACAAATACCAGTAAGTCCACTCTAGTCCATAGTTCGTGCCCCAATCCTGAGGAGTTTGGAATGGTGATGTTCACTCCACCTCCAAGAGAAAGGGTGCTTATAACCCATGGATATAGCAGATGGGATTATCCTGCCTGCAGCTGCAGGCTGTCTACTTTCTCTGGGATGGCTTTTTTTCATCATTGTCTCCTCACCAGGTGACTTGGGTGAGTCCATTAAGCTGTAGAGTAGGAGTTGCAGCTCCACCGAGATTCCAGGCACAGCTAGCACATGGGCAGGCCAGAGTCACCAGTCTCTGGAAGTACACTTACAAACTCCAGCATCACATATAGGTTTGAATAGAAGGGACTGATGGACCATGTGCAGGTAGGACTTATTTGAGTCCAACTCTGTCACTCTCAAGAGCACTGATTCCAAAGTAGAGCCCACTGATAAGGCATCAATATCTGGAGCTATCCCCCCTCATATATGACTTGGGTGTCTCCAGAGCCCTCAGGAGCCCCTTTGTGTGGGATAATATCCACTTTGGTGTTCTATGAGATCCTACTGAAATGTGCGTAAGCGTTACCTCTGGGATGAGCTCCCAACTCTCTTTGAAGTCTCTTAGCCACATGAACTCATTTGTCTTTACCTACCCCCCCTTATATTCAAGGTCTTTTTACAGTCATATTGCCAGTTGGCACTTGGTATTAATCCATCATTGCCAGGGTGGCTCATCCCTGGGAGTCATGTCCCATGCTGGGGGGAAGGTAATGCATTTATATGCTGAGTTTGGCTTAGAGAAAGACCACATTTGAGCAACAAGGAGGCTTTCAGGTGGCATCCCTTAAGCACCCCATAATAGTAGGCTAAGTTTCAATTACAATTATAAGAACAAAGACTCATAAGGCTAGTTAAATAACAAGAACACATCAGTGGACCGTTCTTTGCCAGGGACTAACCCTGCACTCGGGGGTCTGTTGCTGTTCCTTTGGAGAATGTGGCAGAGCTCTCCAGGCTGGGAATTCAGTATTCCCTCATTTATTGAGTGATTGTATACCCACTGGGACAATGCCCCACCCCTTGATCATTTGAACAATTTTATATTTCTTTCATGTATATTCTGGTGAACTTCCTCCCATGAAACCCCCATCCCAGACAGCCCCCACCAATTATCCTTTCCTGCCCCCTCTGTAACCCTTCTGTGATCCAAACCTTCCTTGAAGAAGAAGCCCATATAATAGCCAAATACAATTAATAGGAAAATGAAATAATAAAGATAAGTTTAAATATAAGAAATAAAATACAATGAAACTTAAAAAAACACTAGAAATAAAATAAAATGAAAGGATTGGGATATTCAAAAATGGGGAAAAAAACAAAAAAAAATTTTTTTTAATTAAAAAAAAAAAGTTTTCCTTTTATCACTGCATTATCAGGTGTCCAGTTTGTACTGTGGCACCTGCCCCCTTCACTCCCCAATGTCTCCTGAATTTTCATTTAATTTTCAAAGAAGTTTTAGGTCACAGCAAAGTCACACACAGAATACTAGAAACTCCCATATACCCAACCTTCTTCCCCTTTCCTCACCCTATATTAAAACCTTTATTTTGTGGATGGTAGCATCATTATAACTATTATACAGATAGTGAAGCTTAGCTACTAAGCATTTTAATGGTTTACAGTATAGTTTACCATTGAGATGGTACAGTTTAATAATTTTTAATTATATTTACCATGTCTTGTGTCCATCACTCTAAGGTATGATAAACATTTTCCCTGACCACTAAGTACCCCCTGTTTGATCTTTTCTATTCCTTCCTACCCATCCTCCTGGGGCACATGACACCACCCTGCCTTGACTCATTGGATGACAAGATTCATGTTACATGCAACAAGAGGTCTTGACACGCTGATTGTCCTCCCCTATTAGGATCCACACTTGCTCCTAAGAGACAGCCACCTGTCTGTTCTGGTTGAATCAGTCCTCCCAAAGCTGAGTGTCCATCTCCTTCCCACTCACCATGTGTGTCTCCTCTCCCCAGCACAACTCATTATGACAGGATAAACACTCACACAATCCCCAGAAGCCTACTCCAGATGCTCCCCTCCCTGAATGCCCCTACAGCCTACACCCTAAACCAGTGACATTACCTTATCATACTACCATAAGAGCATTCCCACTCCTGCACTTTCAACATCACACCCACAAATTCCATGTTCACCTAGACCCACTCCCATCTCTACCCCCAGTATCCTGGGTATTCCAACCCGCCTTTCCTAATCTACCCACGTGTCAATGCTGCATCACCAAAACCAGTAATATAACCACACATCTGTCCTATCCTTCAATATGCAATGGTACTCTATCACTTTACCATAGATTATGTCCATATGGGTGATGACTCACAACCTTCTCTTCTCTTTCTCTCCCTTGTTAACCTATCTTTCAGACACTGGTTCTCAGAGACTGCTCACTTTCTTCAATTCTAATCAGTGATGTCATATACTCTTTATCTTTCAATGCCTGGCATGCTTCATTCAACATAAGGTCTTCAAGATTCATCCATGTTATTCCTTGTGTTAGCACTTTATTCCTTCTTACAGCTGAGTAATATACCATTGTATATATGTACCACATTTTGTTTATCCATTCATCTGTTGATGGGCACCAGGGCTGATTCCTACTTTTGACAATTGTGAATAATGCTGCTATGAACATTGGTGTGCATATATCTCTTTCTGTCTTTGCTTTCAGTTCTTCTGGATATATACCCAGCAGTGGAATCACTGGATCAAATGGAAGACCTATTGTTAATTTTCTGAGTTTCTAGACCATTCCACAATCCCACCAGCAGTGGATGAGTGTTCCTATTCCTCCACATCCTCTCCAACACTTAAGCTTTGTTTTTTTTTTTTTTTTTTTTAATAGCTGCCATTCTGATGGGTGTAAGATGTTATCTCAAGGTAGTTTTGATTTGCATTTCCCAAATAGCTAGAAATGTTGAGCATTTTTTCATGTACTTTTTAGCTATTTGTATTTCTTCCTTGGAGAAGTGTCTTTTCAGCTCACTTGCCCATTTTTTAAATGGGTTGTTTGTCTTTTTATTTTTGAGGTGTACGATTTCTTTATATATGCAGGATGTTAGGCTCCTATCAGATATATGATTGCCAAATATTTTCTCCCATTGGGTAGGCTGCCTTTTTATTTTCTTCATAATGTCCTTTGAGGTGCAGAAGTTTTTAATTTTGAGAAGATCCCATGTATCTGTTTTTTCTCTTGCTGCTCGTGCTTTGGGTGTGAAGTACATGAAATCATTTCCTATTACAAGGTCCTGTAGATCCTTCCCTAAATTATCTTCCAAGGTCTTTATGGTTTTGGCACTTATTTTTAGATCTTTGATCCATCTTGAGTTGATTTTTGTATAAGGTGTGAGGTTTTATTCCTCTCTTGGATATGGATATCAAGTTCTCTAAGCACCACTTGTTAAAGAGGCCATTATCTCCCAACTGAGTGGGCTTGGTGGCATTGTTGAATATCAGATGACTTTATATGTGAGGATCTATATCAGAACTCTCAATTCCATTCTATTGGCCAGTATGTCTTTCCTCCTGCCAATACTGTGCAGTTTTGAGCACTGTACCTTTGTAGTATGTTTAAAAGTCAGGTAATGTGATACCTCCAACTTCATTTTTATTTTTCAATATGTCTTTGACAATTCAGGGCCTCTTACCGTTCGAAATATATTTTGTAGTTAGCTTTACCAGTTCCATAAAAAAATACAGTGTTGAATTTTATTGTGATTGCATTAAATCTATAGATTAGTTTGGGTAGGATAGACATCTTGATGATGTTTAGTCTTCCTATCCATGAACAGAGAATATTCTTCCATTTATTTTAGTCTTCTTTGATTTCTTTTAACAGTGTTCTGTAGTTTTCTGTATATAAGTCCTTTACATCCTTAGTTAAAATTATTCCTAAGTATTTGATTCTTTTAGTTACTATTGCAAATGATATTTTTTCTCCATTTCTTCATCAGATTGCTTATTATTGGTGTACAGAAATGCTACCGATTTTTGAGCATTGATCTTATAGCCTGCAATATTACTGAATGCCTTTACAAGTTCTAGAAGCTTTGTTGTAGATTTCCCAGGGCTTTCTACATATAGGATCATGTCATCTGCAAAGAATAAAATTTTTCTTCTTTTCCAATCTGGATGCCTTTTATATCTTTTTCTTGCCTCAGTGCTTGAGCAAGTACGTCTAAGACAATGTTAAATAGGAGTGGTGATAGTGGGCATCCTTGTCTTGTTCCAGATCTCAGAGGGAAGGATTTTAGAATTTCACCATTGAAGATGATGTTAGCTTTGTGTTTTTCATGTATACCCTTTATCATTTTCAGAAAGTTTCCTTCCATTCCTATCTTTTGTAGTGTTTTTATCAGGATAGAGTGCTGTATTTTGTCGAATACTTTTTCTGCATCTATAGAGATGATCATGTGATTTTTTTCAATCTTTTTATCTGGTGTATTACATGGATTGATTTTCTTATAATGAGCCCTCCTTGCATACCTGGGATGAAACCCACTCGGTCATGGTTTATAATCCACTTGATATGATGTTGAATGCGATTAGCAAGGATTTTGTTGAGGATTTTAGCATCTAGGTTCATTAGAGAAATTCATTTGTAAATTTCCTTTCTTGTGGTGTCTTTGTTTGGTTTTAGTATTAGGGTAATGTAGGCATTGTAGAATGAGCTAGGCAATACTCCTTCTACTTCTATTTTTTGGAAGAGTTTAAACAGAATTGGAGTTTGTTCTTTCTAGAATGTTTGGCAGAATTCAGCTGCAAAGTCATCAGATCCTGGGCTCTTTTTACTTGGGAAGTTTTTGATCACTGATTCTATCTCTTTACTTGTAATTGGAATATTGCGTTCATCAATTTCTTCTTTCATCACTGTAGGCTGTTTGTGAGTTTCTAGAAATTTGCCCATTTCCTCTAAATTATCATTCTTGTTGGCATATAACTTTTCATAATATCCTTTTGTGATAATCTTTATTTCTTTGGGGTCAGTAGTGATATCACTTTGTCCATTCCTTATTTTGTGTATTGGCATCTGTTCTCTCTTTTTCTTTGTTAGTCTGGTTAAGGGTTTGTCAATTTTATTGATCTTCTCGAAGAACCACCTTTTGGTTTTGTTTATTGTTTCTAGTGCTTTCTTATTCTCTATTTCATTTAGTTCTGCTCTAATCTCTGTTATTTCCTTCTTTCTACCTCTTTTAGGTTTAGTTTGTTGTTGTTTTCCAATTCCTCCAAATGTGCAGTTAGGTCTTCAATTTTAGCCTTTTCTTCTTTTTTAATATACATATTTTCGCTATGAACTTTTCTCTCAGGAAAGCTTTTGCTGCATCCCATATGTTTTGATATGTTGTGTTGTTGTTTTCATTAGTTTTAATGTAGTTACTGATTTCTTTTGAGATTTCCTCCTTGACCCACTGTTTTCTAGGATTGAGTTGTTTAACTTCCATATCTTTGTGCCTAACCTGATCTCTGGCCCTTAGTGATTTCCAATTTTATTCCATTGATATAAGAGAAATTACTTTGTATAATCTCAATCTTTCTGAATTCATTGAATGTTGTTCTATAGCCTTGCATGTGGTCTATCTTGGAGTATGATCCATGTGCACCCAAGAAGAATGTAAATCCTGCTGTATTTGGGTCTAGTATTCTGTATATGTCTATTAAGTCCAGGTCCTCTAATGCATTGTTCAGAGTCTTTGTTTCTTTACTGATTCTCTGTCTAGAATGTCTGTCTAATAACGTTAATGGTGTATTAATGTCCCCCACTATATTTGTAGAGGCTTTTATTTCTCTATTTATTTTTCTAGAGTTTGCCTCATATATTTTGAAGTACCCCGAATAAGTGTAGAAATGTTTATGATTGTTCTCTATTCTTGATAGATTACACCTTTTACTAATAGATAATGTTCATCTTTTTCTCTTACAATAATTTTACCTTTAAATTGTATTTTGTCTGATATTAGATTAGCTATTCCTGCCCTTTTTGGCTATTGTTAGGTTGTAAAAATCTTTCCCAGCAATTCACTTTCAGCCTCCTTGAATACCTGGGTCAAAGGTGGGTTTCTTGTAGACAGCATATAAATGGATCATATTTCCTTATCCATTCTGCCAATCTGTGTCTCTTGAGTTGTGAATTTAATCCATTAACAATCAGTGCTATTACTCAGAACGAATTTCTTACTTCAGCCATATTTTCTTTGTGTTAATGTATGTCATATGTTGATTTGTTTCTGTTTTTGCCATTTTAGTTTTTTTCATACTCTCCTCAAACTTTCTCTCCTTTGATTTTTTTTCTATTTGTAGAACTTCATTTATTATTTCTTGAAGTTCAGGTTTCTTATTGGCATACTCTTTTAATTTCTGTTTATCTGTGACTATTTTGAACTCTCCATCATTTTGGAATGCCAGTTTTACTGGATAAAGAATTTGTGTCTAGAAGTTTTTTTCTTTTAGTACTTTGACTATGTCATACCATTGTCTTCTTGCCTCCATGGTTTCAGATGAGAAATCAGCATTTAATCTTATTGTGCTTCACTTGTATGTGATGATTCTCTTTTGTCTTGCTGCCTTGAGTGTTTCCTTTTTTTCTTGAGCATTGGACATTTTGACAAATATATGTCTTGGAGTTGGCTTGTTGGGATTTATAGTGTTTGGGGTGTGCTGTGTTTCCTGGACTTGTACACCCATCTCTCTCAATAGGGTTGTGAAGTTTTCATCCATTATTTCCTTCAACACTCCTTCTTTTCCCTTTCCCTTCTTTTCTCCTTCTGGGATGCCTATAATTCATATGTTTGTGCATTTTATGTTGTCAGTTAAATCCCTGAGTCTCTGCTGCATTTTTTCTATCTTTTTATCTATCTGTTCTACTCTCTGTTTGATTTCAGATGTATTGTCTTCAGCATCGCTAATTCTTTCTTCTGCCTGTTCAAATCTGCTGTTATGTGAATCCAGTGTCTTTTTTATTTCTTTCATTGTGCCATTGATCACCATCATATCCATTATCATTTTATGTATGTTTACAATTTCTTCAGTGTGTTCTTTCCAAGTCTTCTTAATATCCTTAATCTCTTCCTTCACATCATTAACTTGGTCCATGATATTTGTTTGGAAAGCTTTGATTAGTTGTTCAATTTTCTGCATCTCTTCCTGTTTTTTAGTTTGTTTATTGGACTGGTCCATGTCTTCCTGTTTCTCAGTGTGGTTTTTAATTTTTTGTTACCCTCTAATCATCATTTTATCTTGATGGGTTTATTCAGTTGATTAGCTTTTCTTTCTGTTCTAGAGTTTTATTTATATGGTGAATCTGTGTAAGTATTAAGTTATCTCTTTGACAAATTTTTTTCTTATTTTATTTCCTTTCCTCTTTCTGTGTTTCCCTGAAAGCAAAAGATCAGCAACAGAGGAATCAAAAAACCAAAAGATGTGACAAAGGAAGCAGGGCAATAGTAATATTTTAAAAAGTTAGAAGAGGGGCTGTATAAGACTTAGTAAAATGAATATTTAACTCATGTATGCAGTGTCAAGTAATAGGAAAAAAAAGTGGAGTACCTACAATGGACTAGGAAACCAAATAGAAGAAAATATATGTAATTATTTAGAAGGCTAGAAAGATGAAGAGAGAGAGAAAGAGTAAAGAAAGGGCTGAAAGGGAAAAGTTAATATTAAAAAATGAAGAAAACACAATAGAATAGAAATTGACACCCTTGAAGTTGTTGGCTAATTAAAAAATGTGCTATGTAAGAACCACAACAGAAAGCAGAAGGCAGAAAGATGAAGGAAATAAAAGAGATAGCATAGGGAGATAAAATCAATATATAGAGAGAATGGGAAATCACTGAAAAGGAAGCACAGCAAAGAAGAGAGAAGCTAGCAGCACCTAATTTAAAATAAAAAATAAAAATAAAATGTAAAGAAATAAAGAAAAAAGAAGGGGGGAGGAAAGAGGAAAGAAAAGCAAGAGACAACAAATAAACAAAGAAAAACCAATGAACCACACAAGCAAGCAGTCAAACAATGCTAAGGAAGAAGAGTGTTCCTTCTTGGTCCCTTGTGGAAACTCTCAGCCTGCTTGTGTTCATCAATCAATTGCACTGCAAGGTTCTATCTGCAGGTTTTGAGGCGGATTTTAGCTATTAAAATAAATTTTAAAAGAAAATTTCTTTTTTTATTTTTTAAAGTGACTGTCTTCTTTTTTATTTTTTTGGCAAAATAAGGGTCCCAAAATATGTCCTCTTCTAGACCACCCCCTTCAATGAAGGGACCCTAACTAGGCTCATGGACCCTAATCAAGCACTTCCCCACTTCCTGGCCTCCCCAGGGGAGCTGAAGCTCTGATGCTAGTCTGTGCAGAAAGATAAAATTGGTTGACTTCACCCCCTCTGGAGCCAAGCCTGAGTATCACTGAGATGTTGGGTAAATCAGGCTTCCTCAGTAAATTCACCTCTCCCCACAGCCTGGTGCTGCTTCAAGCCAGCTTATCTGCTCCCCAAAGCTACGAATTGTCCAGGCAGCCAAATCCAGAGAAAGGAAACCCCTCTCCACATTCTGTCAGAATCCTCCCACTCTCAGAGAATGCTACCTTTCACCGGGTTGCCAGTGGGGGTTGGCACGTATCCCTGGGGAGCTAGGTATATCAACCTTCCTCAGCAGATTCACCATTCCCCACAGCCTCACCCTGCTTTTAGCCAGCTATTTTGTTTCCCAACACTGCAAGGGGTTCCACACAGCAAATTCCCCAGAAAGGAAAGCCCTCTTGACCCTCTACCAGAATCCTCCCACTCTCAGAGAACACTCCCTCTCACCACATTGCCAGCTGGAGTCGTGGCTCAAACCAGACTTTTTCCCTGAGGGTAGGCTCAGCCATCTGTGTTTACTACCACAGGTATGAAAAAACTCATGAGTCCTTCCTGAGAAATCTGCACTGTTCAGCTCCCTCCAGAATGATATTCCTGAGATTCTTGCTCCATGCACTCCCAGCACAGACCCCTGGGCATGACCCTGTCCTCAATCAGCTGTCCTCAGAGAGTGAGTCAGTGAGTGCCCTCCTAAACAGATGCCATCTTCCCCCCTCCATATTCCTTCTATGAATCACTTAGCTTCTACTGAATGATATCATTGGAAAGTTTTAGCTCAGGGAATGATAAACAGTCCTACATTATGTCAATCTTTTGTTCACATTCCATTACCAATTTTATGAAATCAATTTCCCAATGTTATGATTTTTCATTATATGGATGATATTCTTTTTGCCACTGAGCAAACTTCTGAGCTGAAACAACTATTTCAGCTGGCTAAAAAAATTCTTCCTCAACATGGGTATAAATAGCCAAAGAAAAAATTAAAGAACAGGCTCCTTTTCAATATTTGGGCCATACTATTAATGGAAATATTATAAATCTGCAAAAGGTCCAGTTTTGAACTGATCATTTATGTAGTTTAAAAAAATTACTGGATGATATTAATTGGGTATGGCCTACTTTAGGAATTCCTACTTATGCTTTAACTAATTGTTTCAATAGTCTAACAGGAGACTCTGACTTAAATAGCCCTCACATTTTGAGCCCAGAAGCAAAAATGGAGCTAAAATGGTTAGAAAAAAGAGTACAAAACAGCCAACTAACACGGATAATTATAAATCTTCCAGTTTCACTTTTAATATTTCCATCTTGCCATTCCTCTACTGGGATACTTTGGCAAGAGTAGGGCATAATAGAATGGATATTCTTACCCAACAAAGCTATAAAAAAAACCTCATACTTTTCCTGAAAAAAAAATTGCAGCAATAACATCAAAAGGATGTATTCTCCTGAGACAGCTTATGGCTAGAGATCCTGATAAAATCATACTGGACCTTACAAAGCAGGAACTTTCTCAGCTGTGGCAGTACAGTAACTCTTGGCAAATGGTCTTAGCAGATTTTATTGGAACAATTGATAATCATTTCCCAAATTCAAAATTTTTACAATTTTTTAAAATGTACTTAATAGATTCTTCCTAAGGTTGTCAAACAACAACCACTTTCTGCTGCATTTACTCACTACACTGATGGCAGCAGTAATGGAAATGCAGGCTATTTAGGCCCAACCAGAAAATCTTGGAAAACACCTTATTCGTCTGCCCAAAAGGTGGAACTAATTGCTGTTGTTCAATTGCTAACTGATGCTTCTGAGACTTTAAATATTGTGTCTGATTCTGCTTATGTCTGTCACATTGTTTGTGATATAGAAACAGCTCAAATAACTCCAATTTCTGAATTATATGTTCTTTTCCTACAATTACAAAAGACTGTTCATGAACAATCTAGTCCAATTTACATTATTCATGTTCATTCCCATTCTCAACTTCCCGGCCCTATGGCTTCACAAAATGATTTGGTAGATAAGCTTATTGCTCATACCAAAACTGCTGCTGATAATCATAAACTTACACATACTAATGCTTCTGGCTTATGTCATAAATATCCCCACTTAACAGTAAAAGAAAGTAAAAAGATTGTTAGACAATGTCCTACTTGTGGGCCCATAAATGCCCCCACTTTCTCCTGGAGTAAATCCCTATGGAGAACATCCTAATGAAATTTGGCAAATGGAAGTTACACATGTGCCCTCTTTTGGCCACCTTCAATATGTACATGTGACATTGAAAACATTTTCTAATTTTATTTGGGGGAGTGCTCACACTGGTGAAAAGGCCTCACATGTATGTTTTCACTTATTACATTGTTTTGCTGTAATGGGCCTACTGGCACAGCTAAAAACTGATAATGGGCCTGACTATATTAGTCAATCTTTCAAAAGATTTTGCAGTGACTGGAACATTAAATATGTTACAGGAATTCTATATAACCCCCAAGGACAAGCAATAGTAGATAAAAGCAATCACTTACTAACATTAATGTTGCAAAAACAAAAATGGGTAGATGGAGGAGAATCTGCTAAAGACAAACTATCTAAAGCATTGCTTACCTTAAATTTTCTTAATAGACAACAAATTTTTAATACCATTGCAGCAGAAAGACAATGGGAGGTTAATAAAAAGACTGAAAATGAAAAATGCTGACAACTGATATATTCGAAAAAATGAAACAACCAATAAATGGGAAAAAGGAGAGGTAAAAATTTAGGGCCAAGGTTTTGTTCTTATCATTACAGACACAGGAGAACAGCAGTGGATCCCTTCCAGAAGAATCCAGCCTAGAGATGAAGATGCTACTGAAACTTAAAATGTGGACATGGTGCTTTCACATTGGATTAATTATAGGCAAAGTATTAGGTCAATGAAAAATACCATATCATAATTACACTTATTGGGCATACATTACCAACCCATCTCTTTTAGAGCTCTTAACCTGGGCCAATGAGTCTTACCCAATTTATCTTAATTAATTTCACCATTTTATGGGACCTATAGACTTACAGCTACCCTTAAAGCCAAAAGAAGAAGGGAAATTTAGAGAAAATTTAACTTTACCTTTTATGTACCACCCTCTTTGTATTGGACATGGTTCCGCATCCATACAACCTCAAAAATGCAGTGTAGTTTTAACAGAGAAAAATCAAACTCAAATTTATATTCTCATTTTCCCTTCTTTACCATATAAATCAGAAAATATGGTAAATCTTATATGTCCCTTTCAAAATACATTACTAAATGACAAATGGCATGTATGTCATGGTTTTACAGAGGTTGTGTTGTTTAATGATTCCTATGGAATTGTAAAGGATTGAGCCCTTATAGGAATGCCGAAGCCTGTTAAAAACACAACCATATCTTGGTCTATTAACAATTCAACCATAACCACTAATGAAAGTAATCCTTATTTCTGGAATTTTGGTAATATGGCATTTACTAACAGTTTAATAAATTGCATGAATCAAGGAAGATTTATCCCACAACCATGGGACACTAAACTTAACAAAACAAAAGTTATTTGTGGAAATTATTTTTGAGAACTGGCCCAATTTTCAAATGGCAAGGCAATAAAACTAATTTTACCAGTTTTAAAAGAAAATCAACTCAATTTCTTAAAGTATGTGTATGCAGTCCTATAGTTTTTATCATTGGAAAAGTAACTTTTGGTGAAAGGAACATTAGCTGTTCCAATTGCTCTTTATTTACATGTCTTAATAATTCATATTTGCAGGAAAATCAAACTCTTTTTATAGGAAGAAGAAGAAAAGGACTCTGGTTACTGGTTCAAATGACCAGACTTTGGCAGCACTCTCCAGAATCCCAGTTGCTGTGGCACTTCCTTGACCATTTTTTTTAAAAAGAACTAAAAGACTGATTGGACTTTTAATAGCAGGAATTTTGGGACTGATTGGCATCGTAACCACCACAGCCATCACTGGCATGGCCCTGCAACAAGGAGTCCAGACTCAACAATATGTTAAGGACTGTCATAAAAATGCAAGTGTGATGTGGCATAGTAAGTCTCACATTGATATGGAGCTGAATAATTGTATGAATGATCTTTTAACAACCATTACACATTTGGGTAATCAAATCTATAATTTAAACTTGTTAAGAGCTCTTAAATGTGATTGTAATGAAAGTTCTTTTAATATTACTCCTTTGCCTTATAATATTAAGGAACATAATTGGGAAGAAGTAAAATATTATTTGATTGGATATAAGCATAGTATTTCTTTAGATACTTTAGAATTGCAAATGAAAGCATTGAACATGTCTCAAAATGAATTGAAAGAAACCCCTGGTGCAGAATTTTGGAATGAATTGTCTGAAAATTTAAATACTGTCAATCTGTTTCACTGGTGGAAACAAAAACATTTCAAATATCATTTTGGATTGGATTAGATATTATTGTTTTATACATTTTAATTGTTTGTATTTTCAAGGGTAGAGTAATAAGATATATTCATAGAAAAAATGAAAAACTGAATCAGATATATGCATTTATGTTAAGAGACTTAGCCAAGAAAAACTAATTTTACATTATTAGTGGTAGAAAGTAGTATACTAATAACTCCATGATTTTACTACTAATTATCTACATAAAAGCATACACATAAGGAATCTGGAGAAGTATAATGTATAAATGAAATTGCCTTCCATGTAAGAGCTCAAAAGCTTGACTGGTGGCCAATGATGGGTAAGATTCTCAGAGGAGGACAACCTAAGACAGGCACAGTCACAAGAGCCTATGGAAGAAAACAAGTGTGACCAAGAGGTCACCTTGTATCATCTTATATAATGGCTCCTATTATCTTCACCTAAAAAATTAATTAATAAAAAGGGGGAAATGAAGGAGTTCAATTAAAGGCCATGATTCATGACAGAAAGCAGGCTGCCTTGGTATGTATGGGACAGGCATCTCTAGTCTCAAGACACTAAGATAAGATCTGGTACGAGCTTGGTGGAAAAGCATTCTGTGCTTCAAGGAGTGTGTCTGATACATGTCAGATAATGATTAACAAGGTCTGTTACATGCAGGAATGTAAGGAGAACTGACCCATTAATCCTAAAACTTTGCTGACCTTAGTAACATGTAACCCGTAATGTATCTATTACCTTTGCACATGTGCACATGTATTTTCTTTGCTCTAAACCTAAATAAAAGTCACGATGTTTTATGCAGCAAGACCCTTCTCCCCTTGGATAGAGGGTCCCCTGAACCTGGCTATCTCTTGTTTCTTTCTCATCCACAGCACCATTTTCATGGACCTAGTTCCTGAACATCAACATTTTACTACCATAATAATCCTTACTCCTCAGATCAGCCAACCAATTTAGCGAATCTGTCATCTGGTGAGCACGTTTATTGAATTACATTTTATATAATTGAGGAAATAACCACACCATGGGTTTGCAGACTCATGGGCCCACTGTGAAACAAACATGAGCTAAACTCCATTAGTCAGAAGACATATATAATGCACTATGCTAACTGGGGAACCACAGAGATATTTTGGAATTCTGTCAACACTGTAAGTCCTGATCCAGAGTTGAGTAACCCCTGGAATGCCTGATTACTTCTTTTACCTGATTCCCAGTCACTTTTTTGTGAAGGCTAGGAGAAATATTAACAGTATAATTTTTGGCACTGTTATAGTGTGATTTCTCAAGGTTAACCACACTCCCTTTCATATAATGGGTTTTGGTCTATAAATTGTCTCAGTTGTGGAAAGCGATTGATAGGGCACCACTTCTTTTTGGTGATTCAAGTTTGATTTGGTTTACTTGATTGGAATACTTCTCTGTATACAGATCAAGACTGACCATCCATTTCACTTGTAGGGGCACTGTGTACAAATAACCACACAGAGGTGAGTCAGATTATTCTGAATAATGCTTTGATTCTACTGCTCATTATGGTAACTATTCTAATCATTTTAAGGTGATTAAATGTTGCCCCTTGTCCCTTGCCACTGCAGGATCAAATTATACCCACTGCACTTCAGAATCCAGGGTCAGTGCAGATGTTTCCACTGTGATATCACACATATAGAGAACAGTGAGCAGAGAGCATTTAAAGGATCCTGGACCTTCTCTCACGAGTTAATTTCTCACATTTGTGGTGAAATGTATATCCTCTAGTCACCTGCAAAGTGGGTGAGCACATTGTAAATGATAAATCTTGTATAACATTCTGAACTCCCTAAGCCTTTTGAATACATCCATCTATATCATACCAGGGAAGTTCTGGCAATTCAACTTCATGTAGTGTAGGACATTTTTGGTTCATGTTTCAGCAAATCTAAAAGAAATAAGATGCAAAAGAAACTATTAGTACCCTTTCTTACCTACCCTCAACAACATTTCATCAAAAACCTCAGTTAAGTGGACCCATATCAACAAAATCAACCTTATCCAACTTATATGTTACTTGTACCATTATCCCACATTCTCAAAATCAATTGCCACATATATTCCTCATATTTCCTGGGTATAAATTGGAAACATCATGCAGTTTTCTTGGAGTATAGCCAACCTATTGATAAAATACATTTGATTTATCAGCTCTCATAGCCTGTTGGGACTTTGATCTAGTTTAGAAGTTTGAAAGCAAAGAGGAGAGTGATGGGATTGGGTCCTGAGAAGAATCACTAATGGCTTGAAACAAACTACCTCAGGGAAATTAAATACAGATTTTTCAAGCAAAGTAGGGTTTACCTCCTAAGATGGATTTGGATAAGTCTCCTTCTAATGACAATGGAGTCTGCAGAATTTAATCCATTGCCCCCATGTTTATCAGGATCTTCCCATATGTACCCATTCCAAAGTTCAAGATTCCATTATTTCCTAATCAATACCCTCTCTTTAATCAAAAGCACACTGTGAAGTCAGGAATTATAATTTGATTTTAATTGAGTCATTCATAGGATGAGAATCTGGGTATGGTTTCCAGATATCTCTGCCCTGAAGCTTCAGGAGTGAAGGGCTTCTGTAAAGGAACACATAGAAACACATGGAAAATTTCAGGTCATTTATGCAACACTTGAACCCTGGGGTCATCCATTTCTTTTTCCAATTACTCCGGCATACATAGAAGCAACCTGCTAATTGCACTATATTCTTTAATTTGACAAAGAAATGTTCCAAGGAATCAAACACATGGTCTCCAGACCCTTGTCCCTTACACTTATTTGATTAGGAGTATCCATTGACCTAACTCTATTGCCCCATCATACCATGGACACTCACAACCCTCTTTACCACTTGAAATAGAGTCATTAATATAATAAAATCTAATAAGAATTAAGAGCCAGCTTCCACAGTTTACACCCAATTTAGAATGCCCATCCTTAAAAATTTCTGGTAATGATATCTTTATTAGTGAGCTTCCCCATAGAAACAGAGCCAACAGGATGTGTGTGGGTGTGTGAACATGTGTTTTTGTGCTTAAGGAGATTTATTTTAAGGAATGAAATAATTGGATGTGCAGACTGTCAAGTATGATATCAGTAAGTGAGACAAGCATGTCAGAAACACAGAGTGGGGTAGATGATGTAGTTTTGAAGCAATATTTCTTATTTCTTGAAACCAGTTTTTGTCCTTTAGGGCATCAACTGTTTGACGCCCACACACATTATAGATGATAATTGCATTTACTAAAATTCAACTGATTATACATGCTATTCACATCTACAAAATACATTCACAGCAACATCTATGCTTGTGTTTTACCAAAAACTTAACATGATAACTTGGCCAAGTTGATATCTTAAATTAACCATCAGAGTTGTGATGGGTATTTTCCTTTATATGTTGTTGCATTTGATTGGCTAATATTTTTTTCAGGATTTCTGAATGTATATTCATAAGACTTATTGATGTGTAATTTTCCTTAATAGTTTTTGTCTGGTTTGATATTATGGCTATGCTGGCCTTGAAAAATATGTTGAGAAATGTTCCCTTTGCTTAAATTATATGGAGTTGTAAAGTAATAGCATCATTTTTTTCTTTAAATATATTTTAGAATTCTTAAGTGAAACCATATTTGCTTAGTGCTTTCTTGATCATAAGCAAAAGTAGAACACCCAAATGAGGAATTTTTTAAACACATAATTAAAAGAAGCTCAGTACGAATCATGGGTTGATTTAATTTCTTTAATAGATACAGGCCTTTTATTAGGATCTTTTCTCCTTGTGTAGGTATTGGTAAATTGTGTCTTTGAAGGAATTTATCCATTTCATCTGTTATAATATTTGAGGGCATTGAAGTGACCAAATTATTCATTTATTATATTTTTTAATCTCCATTAGATCAGTAGTGATTGTCACTCTTTCATTACTGATATATTAATAATTTGTATCCCCACACATTTATTTCACTAGTGTGGAGAGAGGACTATCAATTTTATTGTTCTTTTTCAAAGAACCATCTTTGATTTCATTGATTTTATCTATTATTCTCCTTATCTGAAATATTATCAGATTAATTTTTATTGTAGTAATATATATATAAACTAAAAAACATTTTAACCACTATAAGTGTAATATTCTGTGACATCGGTACATTGCAAATTTGTGTAACCTTCACTAATATCTATTTCCAGAATATTTTCACTGTACAAAACAGAAATTCCTATTCATTAAGCAATAATTCCCATTCTTACCTCCTCCCACTCCTTGCTAACCACTATTTTACTTTCTGTCTCTATGAATTTCCTTATTATAAGTATTTCATATACAAAGTATTAGTTTTGCATCTAACATTTTATTCAAAAATGTGTCTTCAAAGTACACATGTATTGTAGCATGTTTTAGTATGTTGTTTATTTTTATACCTAAGGATTTTCTATTGAATGGATAAACCACAATTCCTTTATCCATGCATCTTTTGATAAACACTTGGGTTACTTCCAACTTTTGGCTATTTTGAATAATGCTATTATGAAAACAAGTGTACAAATATCCCTTTGAGTTTCAATTAAAATTCTTTTAGCGACATACCAAAGTAGAAGTAATGGGTCATATGGTTATTCTGCTAACTTTCTGAGGAATTGACAAAGTGTTTTCCACAGTGGCTGCACCATTTTTCATTTCCACCAAAAATGTACTAAGGTCCCTATTTCATTGCATCCTTATCAATACTTGATATGTATAAATATATATATGTATATATATAATTTTTAAAAAAGAATAGCCATCTGAGTGGATGTGGAGTAGTATCTCATTATAGTTTTCTTTGCATTTCTCTAATTCCTACAGATTTGAACATAACTTCATGTGTTTATTAGTCATCAGTATCTTTTCTTTCTAGAAATGCACACTCAAATAATTTCTCTATTTTTAATTGAGTTGTCTTTATATTCAATTATAGGAGTATTTTATATATTCTGAATATAAATCCTTATCAGATATAACTTTCCAAATATTGTCTCCCACCCTAGAGATTGTCTTTTCACTTTCTTGATAATGTGCTTTGATACACAAATGTTGTTCTTTTAAATTTTGATAAAATCCAATTTACCTCATATTTGCATGTTTGTGCTTGTGGTATAAAATCTAAGAATCCATTACATAGTAAAAGGTCTTGCAGATATTTACCTATGTATTCTTGCAACAATTTCCAATTATATATATATAATTGATCATCTTTGAATTAAATTTTATATATGGTGAGGTGTAGGAATCCAAAATCATACTTTTCCATGTAGGTTTTCAGTTACCATGCATCACTTATTGAACAGAAAATGATTTCTCCATTGAATGAACATGGCATCCATGTTGAAAATCTGTTGGCCTTTGATGTCAGAGTTTAGTTCTGAACTATCAATTCTATTCCATTGCTCTGTATGTGAATCCCTTTGCTAGTGCCACACTTACTAATGACTGTACATCTTAGTAAGTTCTGAAATGAAGAAGTGTGAGTACTCCAACTTTGTTCCTCAGTTTCAAGAGTATTTTTGCTATTTGGTGCCCCTGGAAGTTCCATATGTATTCGTGGATCACATTAGCCATTTCTGCAGAAAGTTGCTAGAATTTTAATAGAAAATGTATTGAATTTGTAGATCACTTTAGTAGTATAGCACTCTTAACACTATTAAGTCTTACAATACATTATCATAGGATGTGTTTCCATTTATTGATGTCTACTTTAATTTCAGCCGTGTTTTATAGTTTTCAAGTATTATAATCTTTCACCTCTTAATTTATTCCAAGGTAATTTATTATTTTATATTATATTTTAATTGGAACTTTATTTATTTTATTTTTTTTTTAAATACATTGCATTTGGTACATTTGTTAATCAGACTTAGGAGATTTCTTTAGGATTTTTTGGAGTTTCTATATATAGGATGATATTATATGCAAACTGAAATATTTTACTTCTTCTTTTCCAATTTAGATTGATTTTATTTATTTTCCTTATCTTATTGGTTGAGCTACACATCAAGTAAAATATTCAATAGCAGACATGACAGTGGCATCCTTGTCTTGTTCCTCACTTGATTGGGATAGATTTCAGTCCTCCCATATTCTTTGCTGTTTTCTACAAATGCCTTTTATTAAGAACGTTTCCTTCCATTAATACTGTCCTTAGAGATTTTATAATAAAAATATGGAGAATCTTTCAAACTCCTTTTCTGCATCATTTAAGATGACCATGTGGTATTTTCCTTCATTCTAATAATGTGGTGCATTATTATTTTTTATTTTTGTTTTATGTTGACCTAGCCTTTTATTCTTTTAATGAATTCTACATGGTCATAGTTTATATTGCTCCTTTTTTTTTTAATTTAGAAAATGGCTAAAACCCATGACTTTATTTTTTTTATATGCATATATGTGTATTTGCTTACAAAAATGTTATATATATATATATATATACACACACATATATTTTAAGAGGTTCTTAGATTACCCAAAAAATTACATGGAACCCACTGGGATTCCCATGTTGCCCACCTCCCACACCTCCCACCACATCCCACACAAACATCTCCCACAAGTGTGGCCCACCACCCTCAATGAACTTACACATCCTGGAGCCTTGCCACCAACCATAGACCACAGTTCACTGTAGACCACACTCTCTCCCACTTAGTTCTGAGTGGTGTGTGCTGATTTAAAATGGACTACATCCGTTACCACAACAGTAATCAGGACAACCCCCAACCCCCAAAGAAGCCCCTGTAATTCAACTGCTCATCCCCTCCCTACCCTAAAAGTGTCAAGTGGCCACTGGCTCCACCTCATTGTTATAATTTCTTGCATTGCTAGAATCATCATATGTGAACAAGAGAATACCATCAAGTCCAATCTAGTCCATAGTTCTTCCCCCAATCCTGAGGGGACTGGGATGGTGATGTCCACTCCACCTCCAAGTGAGAGAGGGCTTATATCCCATGGATATGGTGGGTGGGATGATCCTGCCTGCAGATGCAGGCCCTCTCCATTCCCTGGGATGGCCATTGCCCATCGTTGTCTCCTCACCAGGTGACTTGGATGAGTCCATTGAGCTGTAGGGTAGGAGTTGCAGCTCCACCTAGATTTCATGCACACCTGGCACATAGGTAGGCGGGAGGCTCCAGTCTCTGGAAGTATACCTAAAAACTCCAGCATCACATATAGGTTTGAATAGAAGGGACTGGTGAACCAAGTGCAAGGAGGACATATTTGAGTCTAATTCTGTCACTCTCAGGAGCACAGATTCCAAAATAGAACCCACTGATAAGGCTTCAGTCTCTGGGGCTGTCCCCCCTTATATAGGACCAGGGTGTCTCCGGAGCTCTCAGGAACCCCTCTGAGTGGGGTGATAGGCACTTAGATGTTCTATGAGCTCCTACTGAGGTGTGCATAAGAGTTACCTCTGGAATGACCTCCCGACTCTCTTTGAAGTCTCTTAGCCACTTGAACTCATTTCTCTTTACCATTTCCCCCTTTTATTCAAGGTCTTTTTCCAGTTGTGTTGCCAGTTGGCACTTGGTATTAATCCCTCGTTGCCAGGGAGCCTCATCCCCGGGAGTCATGTCCCACGTTGGGGGGAAGGTAATGCAATCATATTCTGAGTTTGGCTTAGAGAGAGGCCACATTTGAGCAAAAAGGAGGCTCTCAGGTGGCAACCCTTAGGCACCCCACAACTGCAGGCTAAGTCTCATTTATGAGAGCAAAGACTCACAAGCTTAGTCATCAATAAAATAAAAAAACATCAGTGGGTCATCCTATTTTGACAGGCACTGTCCCTATACTCAGAGGACTATTGCTGCTCACTTGGAGACTGTGGCAGAGCTCTCCAGGCTAAGAATTCAGATTCCCTCATTTATTGTGTGATTATCCACCCATCGTGACCATGCCCCATCCCCCGATCCTTTGAATGAATTTGTATATCTTTCATGTATATTCGGATGAACCAATCCCCACGAAACCCCCCAGCCCCCCCCCCCCAATAATCCCCCGCAGTACCCATTGTAACCCTTCTGTGATCCAAATCCTCCATGAACATTTAGTCCATAAAATAATCAAATACATTTACTAGGAAAAAGAAGCAAGTGTGATAAGCATACATGCAAGAGACAAATATAAGGAAACTCAGGGAAAAAAAAAAGAGAAGGAAAAAAAACAAATAATCAAACAAAGAACAAAACAAAATAAAATATAATTAGTGGATTGGGACATTCATAAATGGGTAAAAAAGCAAAGGATATGCCTTAAAAAAATATAAATATATATATATATTCATTTTTTTTCCTTCCCTTTATCACTGTGTTATCGGATGTCTGGTGTGCCATGACACCTTCCTCCTCTCAATCCCCATTGTCTCCCAATTTTTCATTTAATTTTCAAAGAAGTTTTAGGTCACAGCAAAGTCACACACGGAGTGCCGGAGACTCCCAGATACTAAACCACTCCCCCTTCCCCACCCCATATTAACTCCCCTCCCCTTTTTTTTTGGTTGTTAGCATTGTTATAACTGTTATGCAGATAGCAAATTATAGCAACTAAACATTGTCAGTGATTTACAGTATAGTTTACAATTTAGATGATACAGTTTAATAATATTGCTTTTTATATACTGGTGTTCATCATTTGCCAGTATTTCAATGAATATTTTTGTATCTTTATTCATAAGGGATATTGGTCTTGATTTTCTTTTCTTGTGCTGTCTTTATCTGGTTTAGGATCATTGCAATGTTGACATCATAGAATCAGGAAGAATCTACTCTTTTACTCTTTTGAACAATTTGAGAATGATTGGTGTTAAATGCATGGTAGAAATTAGTAGTGTAGCCATCCGTTCCTGGACTGTCCTTGCTGGAAGATTTTTGTTACTGATTCAAATAGTTTACTTGTTTTATTTCTGCTGAGTTTTTCTATTTCTTCTTGAGACAGTTGGAATTTGTATTTCTAGCAATTTGTTCTTTCTAACTAGGTTATCTAATTTGTTGTCATATAATTGTTCCAATATTTTTTTAAATTATTTTTTATTTCTTTAATTTATCAGTGATGACCATACTTTCATTGCTGATTATATTTTTTTAATTTTGTTTTTTTGCCTCTATTAGTCTGGCTAAAATGTTTCAATTCTATTGATCTTTTCAAAGGAATAATATTTCCTTTCATTGATTTTCTCTGCTGTTTTTAATTCTTTAATTCATTTTTCTCTGCCTTTTATTCTTAACTTTTTTCTTTCCTTTGGCTAATTTTAGTTTTAGTTTCTTTTTTTCCTAGTTTCTCTCTGTGTGAAGTTGAGTTATTGATTTGTGGTCTTCCTTCTTTTTCAATGTAAGCATTTGTGACTCCATATTCCCCTTCATACTCTGACTTTGCTCCTTCTCATAGGTTTAGTATTTATTTTTTCATACTCATTATCTCTAAGTATTTTCTACTTCCCTTGAGATTCCTTTTCTGACACATTGTTTACTTAAGTGTTATTTAATTTCCACACATTTCTAAAATTTCCAAGTCCCTTTTGTTGCTGATTTGTGAAGAGAAGATATTCGGTATGGTTTCAATTTTTTAAAGTTTACTAAGATTTGTTTTCAGGCCTCATGTATGGTTTATCCTGGAAAATGGTCCATGCACAATGCAAAGAAAGAAAATTGTTTGGTGGAGTATTTTATATAAATTTGTTAAAAGTAATGTTTTATATTGTTCAAATCCCCTTTCTCTGTATTGATTTTCTGTCTAGATGTTCTATGTTCTATCAATTATTGAAAGTGGTCTGTTGTTGTCTCCCACTGTTACTGGAGTAGTTTGTTTCTCCTTTCAATTCTGGCAATTTTTGCTTTATGTATTTTAGGACTCTGATTTAGGTGCATGTATTTTTAAAATTGTCATACCTTCTTGGTGGATTGAGACTTTTATCAATATATTATGTTTTCCTTTGTCTTTTGCAAATTTTATGATGTAAACTTTATTTTATCTTGCAACAATATATGCACCCCAACTCTCCTTTGGTTAATATTTGCATGGAATATCTTTTTCCTACCTCTTTGTGTCTTTATATATGAGATGAGTCTCTTTAATAGAGATACCTATTAATAAGGTTGTTTAATTCAGTGACCTTTCAGGTAATAACTGAGAAAGAATGATTTACTTTAGACATTAAATTGCTTTTATCTGTATGCTTTGTATGATTTTTTGTTCCTTAGTTAGCCCTAACTTCTTAATTTCTATTTAGATAAATTTTTGTAGTGTACAAATGTGGTTCCTTTCTTCATTCCTTTTATCTTTTGTTAATTATTTTCTTACTGGTTATATTTGTGATTTCAATTAATATCTTAAACTAATAGCAACTTAGTTCAAATTACAACATCTTTGCTTCAGCGGTATACAAATGCTCAAATCTATACATATCTGAACCTCCCACTTTAAAATGTTATCATCTCAGATTTCATCTTTATATATTGTGTCCCAATTACAGAATTTCGTTTTGTTTTACAAATTTGCTTTTTAAGTAATATTGGAGGAAAAAGAAGTTACAAAGCAAAACAAATTATTTAATATTTACCTAAGTAACCTTGCCAATGTTGTTCATATCTTCTTATGGCTTCAAGTTACTGTCTTGTGTTCTTTTCTTTCAGCCTGAAGGCTTCTTTTAATATTTCTTTATAAGCAGGTCTTCTGGAAATGGACTGTCCCTGTTTTTGTTTATCTGAACTTCTATTAATTTCTCCTTCATTCTTTTAGGATAATTTTGCCAGATATAGAATTTTTGGATGGGTTTTGTTTCTTTAAGGGCTTTGTGTCTTTGGTTTTTATTTTTTAATTTTATGGAAGTATATCATTCATACTGAACATACATAAACAATTGTATAGTAAAAGTTGTGAACTTACAAAACAAATGTGCATAATTTCATACAGGTGTCCCATACATCCAACCCACCATACCTTGCATTATTGTGAGATATTTCTTACAAATTATGAAAGAATATCATCAAAATCTTACTACTAACTGCAGTCCATATCTTACATTTGGTATATTTTTTCCCCAACCTACCCTATTTTTTAAATATACTTTTATTACATAAGTTGTGAACTTACAAAACAATTATGCATATGTGTAGAATTCCCATACAACACCCCTTCATCAACATACCACACCATGGTGGAATATTTCTTACAGATTTTCAAATAATATCATCAAACTATTACCACCAACCATGGTGCATAGCATACACTTGACCCACCTTTTCCATACTCCCCCACTATCAGCACAGTGTATCTTTGGCATAGATGCATGAATATTACAATATTGTTGTTACCCACAATCCATATGTCACACCAGTTGCATTTTTCACATGTTTCTCCATATTTCCACCACCCTGAAATAGTGACATACATCTGCTCTAGATAACAGAAGGACACTCTTGCAGCAGTACCATCAATCACAATTCTCATCCACCTCTGGGCTCACTGTGTTATTCAGTCCCTAGATTATTCGATAGCTTTCTTTCAATTGACATTTACCCCCATAGACTATCCTTTCCAGCCACATTCCCATTTATAAACCAGCTGCTACTCACTATAATGTGTTACCATCAACTCTATTCATTTCCATACTTTTACAGTAAAGTTAATTAAAATTTCTACATATATTAAGCACCAGTAGTCCTTCTCAGCCCTCCTCTTAGTAACTTTAAGAATCCATCACCTACCACCAAGGTTTGAAGAAGTTTTCCTACATTTTCTTCCAGGAACTTTATGGTTCTTGCTTTTAAGTTTAGTTCTTTGATCCATCTTTAATCAATCTTGTATAAGGTACAAGATAGGGATCCTCCCTTCTTAATTCTGCTATTGTCATCCAATTCTCCCAGCACCATTTGTTGAAAGTACCATTCTGGCCCATATAGGTGAACTTGGCAGGCCCTTCAGAACTGACCTGACCATAGATGCAAGGGTCCATTAGTCTCTTTGTCTACCCTTATGCCAATACCCTGCTGTCTCTACCACTGTAGCTAGGTAATATGATTTAAAGTCTGAAAGTGAGAGTCCTCCAACTTTGTTTTTCCGTTTTAAGATGTTTCTGACTATTAAGGACCCTTCACCATTCAAAACAATTTTGATAATTTTGTTTTCCATTTTTTTTAGAAATTGCTGGATAATTTTTATTGGGATGGCATTGAATCTGTAAATCGATTTAGGTAGAATTGATATCTTAATGATTTTTAGTCTTTCAATCCATGAGCATGGAATGTTCTTCTACTTATTTATGTCTATTTTTATTTCTTTTAACAATACTTTTTAGTTTTTGGAATACAAATGCTTTACATCCTTGGTTAAGTTTATTGCTAAATATTTTATTCTTTTAGTCAGTATTGTAAATTGAAGTTTTTCCTGACCTCTTTCTCAGATTGTGCATTACTAGTGTCTCTTACACTCTAACTATAACTACTCTCGTGCTGCTTTGTTCCCGGGCCTGAGGGTGATCAGCCCTGCTGCAGCCCGGGAAGCGACACTGGCTAGTTATGGGCTGTCCGGTGCGCACTCCGGGAACGGCGAGGGTGAGGAGATTCTCAGGGAGCGGCATCGGGTTGGGGGCTCCCTGGTCTCCACGGCTCAGGTGTGGGGGGTATCTGGTAAGGACCGCGCGTGAAAGAAAGACTCAAGACCTTTGAGTGAGGGGGAAGAAGCAAAGAGAGAGAGTTTATTGAGGAAGTACAGTGCATATATACTCTTTAGGCTGGGGGCAGTCCCTCAGCCGATGGTGGAGGCTTATCATTGGGCAGTGGTTAGGGTCAGGGGTTGTTAGGGAGAAGGGGCAGAATTTGGGGGCGGCAAGGGGCGAAGCAAGGTTGTCCAAAAAAGGCAATAACTGGGGCGAGAGCTCAGATTGGTGAGAAGGAACAAGGAAGAGGGAGAGAGGAAAAAGGGGAACGGGGGAGGGGGTTATGTTGCACAGGCAAGGCCACAGCAAGGCCTGCAGTTTGTAGATACTGCACTCTCGCTTTTTTTTTTTTTTTTGGATATTGCATGCATGGAATATCTATTTACAGATTTTTACTTTCCATCTATTGTTATCCTTGGGTTTAAGGTGAGTCTCTTGTAGACAGCATATAAATGGCTCATCTTTTCTTATCAATTCCACCAATCTGTGTCTTTTATTGGGGATTTAGACCATTAACATTCAGTGTTATTACTTCGGGTTTTATCTGCCATATTTTATTTTCACCACACTTTTGACACCATTAGTTACTTTTACTGAAATAATCTTCATTTCTAGACTCTCTACAAGCCTCTGTCTCTTGTCTTTTCTTATCAGAATGTAGCACTCCATTTAGTATTTCCTGCAAAGTTGCTCTCTTTGTTACAAACTCTCTCATTTTCTATTTATCTCTGACTATACTAAACTTTCCCTTATTTTTGAAAGACAATCTTGCCGGATAGAAGACTTTTGCCTGGAAGCTTTTCTCTTGTAGTCTCTTAAATATATCATACCACTGCCTTCTTGCCTCCATAGTTTGTGATGAGAAATCAACACTTAATCTTATTGGATATCCTTTATATGTTATTGCATTGTTTTTCTCTTTCTGCGCTCAGAATTCTCTTCCCATCCTCAATATTTGACACCCCAATCAGCATGCATCTCAGAGGGAGTCCACTTGGATCTATTTAAATGGGAGTACACCACACCTCTCTGACATGAATATCTATGTCATTCAACAGCGTTGGGAAATTCTCCACCATTATTTCCTTAAATATTCCCTCCACCCCTTCCATTCTCCTTCCCTCTGGGACAACCATGACACATATGTTTGCATGACTTTTGCCATTGTCCAACTCCTTGAAACCATGCTTAATTCTTTCCATTTCTTTCTTTATCCATTCTCCTGTATGTTCACCTTCAGAAACCATGTCTTCAATCTCACCCATACATTCCTCTGTCTCCTCAAACATGATGTTACATGATTCCAGTGTATTTTAATTTCACTTATTGCACCTTTCATCCCCAAAGGATCTGTTATTTTTCTATGTATTCTTTAAACTTTGTCCCTGTGCTCACCCAATGTCTTCCCAATATCCTCAATATCTTCAGCCATCTCATTGAATTTATTAAGGAGATTTGTTTGTCCATGCTTAACCAGTTGCCTCAATTCCTTTACATCACCTAGAGGCTTATCTTGTTCCTTTAATGGTGTCATATCTTCCTGTCTCCTGTCATGCACTGTAATTTTCCATTGGAGTCCTGACATCTGGCTTACTATGTATTATTCTTGGTGCAGTTCTTATCTTTAGTTGAGGGCTTCCTTACCCTTTCTCCTTTGACAGTTGTGTAGCAGAAGCATAGGATCTAGTTGGTTCTGTAAGTTCTGGAAGCTGAAGCTGCCTTGTTGCCCCAGGGACAGATGAAGCTTCTCCCATGCTTTTCCTTTGCCCGGTGTAGGGACAGAGCCACAGCCATGCATAATAATTCAAGTCATGCAGGCCAAGACCATCTGTCATTATCTGGAGAGACAGATAAAGCTTCATGCCCCTTCCTCCACTGCCTGGGATTGGGATGGAGCTATAGGTGTAGCTATATATGCCATGTGGGTACAAAATAACCACAGTTTCCTACATAGTGTGACATAGCACTGCCCCTTCACAGCCAGTGTTGTGTATGGACCTCTGGACTGCCCAATAATCTAATTTATGTGGGCCAAATGTGCCTGCAGTTTCCCTGAGAAGCTAGGAGATTACTGACCGTTCTGTCCTTTAGGAGGTGTGAATGGAATGACCAATGCACAACGTTTCAGTCCCTTACAAAGGTCTATGAGTGCATAGGCTGCTCCCTTAAGCCCAAGATGTGTCACTGCAGAACTGGAGTGCTAATGATGCAACAGGATGGAGTAAAGGTTCCTCAATCCCCTAATGCTCACATCCAAGGCTCACCATTCAGGCCATGCAACAGCCACTCCCCACACACCCTTCTCCATATCACAAAGGACTATTTCCATGTATGTACAGTTGATCAAGCCTGCTGGCCTCTGCAAGTTGCAGTCCACTGTTAACTTCCAGGGTGCCCTCTCCTTACTCATCCACACATTCACCCTGGTGCCTCCCACCCCAGATTCACATTGAGCTGAGTCAGTCAGCTCCTGCAGCCTGAACTATTTATTTTAGAGACCTTGATGAAATATAGAAAGCAAAACCACAGACACTGTTTTCCCCTTGTACTAACAGGAAGGAAGCAGAGGAAGCTGAATGATGGAACTCAGAGATTCTCAGGGAACTTCAGCACTTAAAAATGAAATTTGTAAAAGACATGAGCAAAGAGATTGTAAGGCATTTTAACCACAATATGTTATGTCAGGTCTTACACTAAATTTATATTTTCAGAAACATTGATAGGAAAATTCAGAAACTGTCCAAAAAGCAAGAGGTAAACAGATGTTTGCTCATGATTAAAATTCTCCATGTTACACTAAAATATGTCTCCCATTCCTTCTTATCTAAATTGAAGACACTGATATTTTCATGAAAGTTAAAAATTATCCTTACCTTGAAAAAAGGGAAATTATAACCTTAGGGTTAAATTTCCTGTACTGTGGGTTTGGTGCCTCCAATTTTTCCTGCTCTTTTAAATCAAGACCATCTGCTCAGGTTGGATGCCAAACTCTTTCATGAGCAAGAGGGACCAAGGAACAAGAGTGGACCTCAGGTAGCAAATACTCCTTTCTAGAAGTAAATAAGGGTCCTGTGGGTGCAGTCTCCAGACCAGGGCTGGATCAAGACCTGAGGAGTGGTCAAGGGAAAGCCAGGGCCCTGAGGCCAGGGATTGGGTATTCCAGGCCTGATTGCTTGGAGAAAATTCCTTGCCCCATTGTCCTGAGCCTGAAAATATTCAGTGATCAAGGTCCCTGCCACTCTGATTTCAGTGTTGTTCCAAGGTCCCAAACACATAACCATCATATCTAACGTATTTAATTCTTTACCCATAGGAATTTGTTAATAAAATTTTTCTGGGTTCCTAGTACATGAATATATATGTCCTGTGTCTGGGAAGTTCCTCCTGACAGTGCAATGGTCTCTTTTCCCCAGAGAATTTTAGGTTTGTAAGGAGCATGTCCAGCACACAGAGCAAGGCTTAGATCAAGGTTGCCTTACCCAAGCAGAGCCAATAGACTGCAGGGTTCCTGTGCTCAGCCTGCAGAGAGGAGATCAGCAAAATGGATCTCAGTCCAGGAGGGAAATGAGATACACGATTACAGGAACAGACAGGAATGTCCTCTTGGGAAGGCAGAGAGAGGTACAGAAGACTAGATGGTCAGTCCCACCTGTATCTCCTCTTATTTTCTCGGCAGAAAGCACATTGCCTGGCCGATTCATGCATTTGAATGCCTTTGACAATGGACAACGCTGAGCAAAGTGTAAAGAGCAACCCATGTCTGTGAGAAAGAAGTGAGGATACCCTGTGAGGTCAAATATTTGGTACAGATAAGAAAATTTGGCAAGATCTCCCATGAAGGTTAAAACCAGTAGGGGCATGAGTATCCAACTTCCATGGTAACCATCTGGAGAGGGATATGGAGCAGAAGGCAGGAGGATCTTGTGGGAAAGTAGAGCATCTGGATTTCCCTCTCTTCCCCTTGTAGTAGGCAGATGCCTGGAAGGACGGTCTTGGTAGTGAAAGACACTTTCTGCCTCGGTTCTGGTTTCAGATCTTTGTCTCTGATCCAATAGCAATTTCAGAGATCTCCCCTCATGCTTCCATCCCCAGAAAGGGTGCACAGGCCTTGGAAGAAGGAGGTGGAGGTGGCTGGGGAGGACGAACTGTGGGAATTGGGAAGGAGGGTCACAATGAGAGCTGCCTGGCCCACCCATTGACATCAGAATACAAACTAACTGGGTCAGAGCCCTAGGACTAGATAGGCCTGCACCTGTCAGTGCCACATCCCAGGTCCTGCTAAAAGGGACCTCCAAATGATCCAGATTATGTTACTGCCACAAGGCACATGGGGTCTACAATGAATTATAGAAAAATGAAGTTGCCCATTTCTCACTCACCTTTCCTGGGTCTATCTAGAACTCTGCATTCAGCTCTCCAACAAGTTTTAGACACACAACCTGACCCCACAGCAGCTTTTGTCAAAGGGCCTAAGTGAGTGCAGCACTCTCTGTGTCCAGCTACCTGGAAGGCTGAAGGTACTGCAGGTGACTGACTCTATGTTCTGGTAGGACCTGAAGATTCACTTAAATATACACTTCTAACCTAGGTGGACCATTGACATCCCTCCTCTGGTGGTAGTTTTAGAGATGGCTTTATTCACATTATGTTCCTAATAGCTAAAATTAGAGATAACACAAATAGCCATTAAAAGATGAATGGATAAATAAAATGTACTGTATTCATACAATGGCATAATAATAAAAATAAAAGGAACAAATTAATGATAAATGCTGTAATTAGTTATCACTGGCAAGAGTTAATGATAAATACAGATGTTGGCAGGGATGCAAATATGAACAATATGAATGAAACAAAAGATATTTTGTTGGGGGAAAGAAATCGCAGGTATTTTATATTTCAATTCATATGCAATCTAAAACTCCATCAAAAATAAAGAAAAAATAAAAATAGATGTAGAAAAACAATATGTAATGTGTTGAGTCCGCCAAGCACCTTGGGGTGAGTGCTAGAGATGAGAGAAACATCAGATGTGAGAGGGGTTCAGATAAACTCAATATAATTTGAGGATGCTATGGTTAGAAAAGCGAGAAAAGAGGGTCAAATTTTTCAATAATTGTGATTCTGAAAACTAGATAGGTTGATGGTACTGAAGATTGTTCATATTGACTGTTGAATACATTCTTTGAAAATTTTCAAGTGCTATAGTAACTAGGTAGTTATAACAATTGATCTTGGATCTGGAGATGAGTATGGACAGTGGTATAAATTTGGCTGTCACTGGCAAGAATTATAAAGGCAGACGTTGGCAGGAATATCAATATCAATATAATAGAAGAGAATTGAGGCTGAAGGGTGAAGAATAGAAACATTCAGAGGCCAGAAGCTGATAAGGCTAATAATAATAATTAATAACAATACTATTACTAATGACATTGAGAAGTAACTGCATCCATAAAAAATAATGTTGAAATTTGGATAGATCATATGGTATGTGACTATATCTTGATAAAACTACTTAATAAACAAATAAGTAAGTGTACAAGAATAACCATAAATAGAAGCTATGTACAGCAGGGGAAACAGAGATTGAGAGGTGAGGACTTTTCCTGTCTGTTTGCCTATTTTTTGTTTATTATTATTATTGAAATAATGAAAATGCTCCAATAATGATTGAAGTGATGAGTGCATAGCTATGTGATTATAGCAAATACAATTGATTGTATACTCTGTATGAATTGTATGTTTTATTAATATGTATCAATAAAATTGATTTGTTTAAAAATAATGTTGAAAAGCTTTTGCCCAAACTAAGGATTGAAAACAACTCTTTCCAGCAAGGTAAATACTCTCAGTTAAAGAATGATGGTGCACATTCATACAAGGAAAGAATGAACAACAAGAAAATATCACCTCTTTTCTACATGTCACTAAAATGGAAGACAGCACGATGCCATCTCTTGTCTACTTCACAGTATCAAAACCTCAAAACCTCACAGACATAATGAGGGGCAGTGCCTCTTGTCTCTTCACCAATATCACACCAAGGGAGGTGGGCCAGAGACCCAGGGTCCTTTTGAGGTTATTGACAGCAGGATATGGAGAAACCCCATGTCAGAATGTAGTAAGCAGTGGACTTATAGGCCTCACTCAAGAACATGAGATTTCCACCCTGAGAGAGAAAGTGGACATTCATATCCACATATTGAGGATAGAACCTTGTACCCTGGTACACAAGGGTGGGTGCAAATGTCGGCCCACAATGGAGGAAGGGTGTGTCAGGCATATCTTGATGAGTCTTCTGCTGTTCCTCCTGGCCACTCAGGCTTCCTTGCCTTTCTCCATCACAACCAGTCCTCTGAAGCCCTGAGAACACTCACAGGTAGCTACTTGGATAATTTAGTTAAAGTTCCCCCATAAAAGGCTGGCCATTTCCCATTAAGGGAACACATTATTTATGAATCTATCACATGACCTACATTCTTTCCCCTGACTCTTGCATCAGATATTCAAAGTCATTTTTTTTTTAAATGAACACAGAGTAAAGTTCACATTTGCCTTTTCCTTCCACTTACCAAATGTGGAAACATCTTCTTGAGGGCTGCTTTTACATCCTTGTTCCGCAAAGTGTAGGTAAGGGGGTTCACAGTAGGGCTGACAGCTGTGTACAGGATGGCAAACACTTTGCCATTTTTCACAGAGGACCCAAAATCAAGGAGATGTAAGTGTAGATGATAGTACATGCAGGCCACCAAAAGATGAGAAGAACAAGTGGAGAAAGCTCAATGCTTGCCCTGAACTGAGTGGATACGCAGGATACTGGCAATGATGAAGATGTAGGAAGCCATGGTGAGGAGAAAATTGAGCACTCCAAAGTAAACATCTCCAGTGACAACCATGATGTTGTTCAGGTATGTAGGGCCAAAGACAAACATCAGCAGTGTGGGGATTTCACACAGGAAGTTATGGATCTATTTGAGCCACAGAAAGTTAGCTGTGCCATCAGGCCAGTGTGCACAGAGCTGTTGATTCCACCAAACAACCATACAATGCTTGCCATAGGGCACAAAAGTGTTTGCTCATCAGTGTGTGGTACTGCAGGAGCTGGCAGATAGCCACATAATGGTCATAGGCCATGACTGTGATCAGCAGCAGCTTAGTGCCAAGGACCCATGATATGAAGAAGAACTGGGACATGCAACCCCCATAAGAGATGATGCAATCTTTGCCCACTAGGTTCTCCAGCAACTTGAGGAGAACAGTAGATGTGCCAATGATGTCTACAATGTCCAGGTTGGTGAGAACAAGTACATTTGTGTGTGGAGGGCTGGATTCAGGCAGATGGCCATGAGGATGAGGCAGTTCCCAGTAAGAGCCATCAGGTAAAGGAGGAGGAAGAGAACCAAGAAAATACCCTGGAACTGGAGGTTTTCTGTGAAACTCTGCAGGAAAAATACCAACAAAACTGTATGGTTGTCTCTTGCCATTGGGTGGGTCAACCTCTCCAAGGTGTCCTCAGAAGCAAACAATGCCTGGCAGAGGGGAGTACAAGGCCAAAGTGGGAAATGAATCTTCTCTGCATGCCAGTTCAGCTAAGAATATGTTTGTCGTGGTGCCTTTGGCCTAGGAAGAAAACATGAGTAGGATGTTAATGTATGTCCCTGCACTAAGTGAGACAATCAGAAGATTAATTCTCCCATCTGGAGCCCTTCCTGTATCCATCTAAGCCACACAGTCACCCTCCCCATAACAGATTCTCCTTCTTGTATGTGGCTGTGCCTGCACTGTCATACATTATCACAAAAAATAGACTGTTTTCACTTAAATTGTGAACATTTCCTATATTATCCCGTCATGTGGAAGCTCCTGGGAGATTGATCATGAAGCAAAGGGTGTTGTGTTCATCTGTGAGTGTGACATAAAAGGCACGCACACCCAGCAAGATTGACCAGTGTGCTCCAGGCTTCAGAATTCCCAGTGGAAAAATCAATTCAGCTAAGGATAAGGTGAGGCTTCATAGAGAAGATTGCCTCAAACACAAGATGGAATTCTCATCTGTAGAGGGGGAAAAATGGGCAGAAATTTGGGCTTACTTAGTGGGTTTTCATGTTCTAAGGGGATCAGCAGCTCATACTACAGCATGAGAAATGGTCTGATGCACCAGAGCAATTCGAGTCTTGCAGGCAACCACCAGCCTCATAGCAGGTGAAGGGGGAACTGTCAGAGCACAGCTGTGATTAACCTGGCAGCAGGCCCTTCAGTCAAAAGCTGAAAACCCTAACACTGAAGGGTCCATTTCAGGGCTGTTTTCACACTGTGTGGGCTCAGGTTTGTAGGCATCCGGGGCTGGTCTTTGAGCAGCTGGTACCTTTTGCCATCAGGAGACCAACTCCTGGTTCTAACCCCATCCTGGTTCCCTTGAGCTAAGTGATAATTTTCTTCCTTAAATAAGTGCCAGGTTTTGCCAGGGGATGGGAATGAAGCAAAGAATTGAAGAACCTAAATTCAGTATTTCCTGGGACCTCCTGTCAATGCATTCACCCAATTCCCAGGCCTCTGAGACCCCTCAACATCACACACCTCTCCAGCATCCCATTCCTAAACCAGGAAGCTGGGGCAGGATGGGATGCATCATAGATAGATTTTGTCTTCCTTGAGCTCCCCACAATGGGTCCAAGAAATTGCTGTTTTATCAACCCCAAGGTGAACATTTCATTCACCTTCTCCTATGCTTGGTATACCCCAGTCCAGGCATCCCAGAAAAGAGGGAGGTTTGGAGAACCTGCCCTTGAGTTTCCCTGTAGGTAAGGACTCCCTGATAACTAGGAGCTTTCCTACCCAGGGGGCTGGTCCTTCTCCAGTATTGCATGAAGAGAGATGCTGAGGATTTGCAGAAATTTATACCTGGCCATGAACACCTGGTTGGTGGAGTTCAGTTCAGGAACAGGCATGTTGGGGGTTCTGTGACAGTGCTGATTGCAGCCTGTTCATGTTCCTCAATCTCTTTGCCCTCACCCATACAAAGGCCAGTGAGTGCACAGCCTGCTGACCTGAGCCCAAGCTGTGTCTCTGAAGAACTTGAGTGCTAAGGTTCCAGCATGATAGAGTAGGGATTCCTTAATTCCAGGGTTCTCATATCCAAGGGTCACTACTGGAGCAAAGCAGTAACCAGCCTCCCCCCACACACACCGTTCTCCACAGTGCATGGAATCAGGCACAGCTGAACATCATGCTCCTTTGGCCCTTTCTCTCCTGAATCCACTGTTAACATCCAGAGTGCAATCTGTCTGTGTACCCACACACTCAACTCAGTGACTCTTCACCCAGTTTAACAGGGAGTTGAGTCAGTCATCTCCACTTTGTGAAGCCAGAGAAGCTTATGTTAAAGAACTTCACATATTCTTGCATCAAAAACACAGGTGCTGTTTTCTCCTCTTACCAATCAACTGCACGGACAATGTCAGGGTCAGCAGGCCAAGGGCCTTGGAGCGAGAGTCTTGGGGCACTTCAACATATCAACCTTAATGAGTAAAGACCGGAGCAAAGTAATTTCAGGGACATGTTTTCCACAGTAAAATTAGCCAGGAACAAACCAAAGCTATATTTTCAGAAATATTGAAAGTAAAGTTAAGAGAGATAGCCCAAAAGTCAAAGGTTATAAAGGATAGGCTTCAAATTGTTTCTTATCTAAATTGAAGACATTCACATTTTCACGAAAGATAAACAATATTCTTACCCTGAGTAAAGGGGAGATAGAACCCTGAGGTTAAATGCTCTGATTCTTCCCTCTTGTTGCCTCCTTTGTTTGCTGCTGTCATTTAATCAATCAAGACCATCTGAAGAGGGTGCACACCTAGGTCACTGGGGAGCAAGGAGGGGCCAAAAAGCAGGAGAAGCCCTCAGGGAGCAATTATCTCCATCCAGGTGTGTGCAGTCTCCATGCAGGTTCTTGGTTGGGACCTGAGAAAGCAACAGGGGCAGGCCAGGGACCTGAGGCCATGGGGAGGGGGTCCCAGGCCAAACTGCTCAGGGTAATAAGCATGTTGGCATATTGGTCTGAGCTTTATATGGGAGCTGATGGGGTCACTCAGACCAGACCCTGTGGATGGATCATTCTTTTTCTACTAACCCAGACAAGGGCCTGTGCATGGTCAGTCATGCAAAAATTAAATTCATTCCTTACAGTAGTTGTAGACTTACAGAAATATGGGTAGGTAGTATGGACTGCTCTTGCATACTACATGCATAGTGCCCTTTAGTTATACTGCATTAGTATGGAACATTTGTCACAATGAAATAATTAATAATGATACATCATTGTTAACTAAATTACTCAGTTTATAGAGATTTCCTCAGGTTTCCCAAATGACCCATTTCTGTCTCAGCATCCATCCCAGAAACCCCATGGCATTTAGTTGTCACATCTCCTTGGGTTCTGCTTTGTGGTAAGGGTTGCTCAGAATGTCCTTATTAGATAAACTTGACCATTTGAGGAGGACCAGCCAGGGATGTTGTAGGTGGCCCCTCCATGGGAATTTGTCTGCTCTTCTCCTTATGAATAGTCTGAGGCCATGGGTTTGGGAGGAAGACAACAGAGTTCAAGTACCCTTCTCATCACATCCCCTCATAAGTGCATGCTGTCAAGATGATTTGGCACTGAAGATGTTGACCTTGATAAGATGCAATTTTTTAATCACTCAGTCTTTAAGGTTCTGCAATATGATAAGTGGCCATATACCTCTGGGAGACATGCTGGCCTGCGTTTGAGTGATGCATCAGATGCAGCATCAGGAAACAAAGGAGGGGTGAGGGTCAGCATATGCAAAGCAGCCCCAACCCCAGATCCCTCCAAATGGTTGGTCACAGATCTGGGCCATGAAGCTCTCAGCTCCTCAGGAAGATCAGAATTGAAAGATGTGGAGCCAGGTGCATTGCTGCCTGTATGGGTGGCAGTGCAGTGAGCTCACTGTAGCCAGTTGCTTCCCTGAGTAACCAAAATTTTCCTAATTGATTAACTGTGTATCTAACAGTGGTCTTCTTATAATGTGTCCAGTATGTTGACATGTGACTATAATATAGACAATGGAAGCAATTTATCATAGTAACCAACATTAGGAAATAAGAAAAAAATGTGTCATAAAACAAGCAAGTGGGTCATCAATTTAATGTGGTCCTTAACTTTGTAAAAAAGAAACACTGAGTACCTTATATTTTTCAAAATATTCTAGTGTCCTTTGACAGTATCAATCAATGAATAATTTAATCTCTGAATGACAATTATATGTTTCATATGATAATTAATGCAATGGAATTTCAATGACTCAAGAATTTGATATATTTTTTTCAATTTATTTAGATTAGACATAAGCATCAACTACACATTTATTTCCTGACTGAATAGATTACTTTTTAGGAACATGATGTTGATTTAAGAAAATAAGCAGTGATCAAGGTCCCTGAAACACTGATTTCAAAGTTATCCCAAGATCCCCAACATGGAACCATCATTTATGGCTCATTATCCATAGGAATTGTTTAATGAACTATTCTGAACCCCTAATAATGCATATATTTGTCCTTTGGTCAGGAAGAACCTCACTACAGTGCAATGTGCTCTTCCCCAAATGGTTCAGATATCTGGGGTCCAGCCATCAATATAAGGTTAAGCTTGAGTTTCCTTTGCCCAAGCAGAGCTTGCAGAGTGCACAGACAGTGGGGGTACTCAGTACTAAGCCTATGGAGAGAAGACCAGCAAAGGGGACCTTGGTCCAGGAAGGAGATGATCTACATGATGACAGAAATAGACTGGAATATTCCCTTGGGAAGGACCATTTACAAGATAGGGGGAGGAGATTCAGAAGACTGGGAGGTCATGCCTGTATGTCCCCATCTCTCCTCCCAGAAAGCACCCTGACTGCATCCTATTCTTGCATTTACTTGCTTTGAGTATGGTAAAGGCTGAACCAAAAACAAAAGTACAGCCCAAGATTGGGAGAGAACAGTGATGTTAGGGGGTTTGGGGGTGCAGGAAAGCAGGGGCAGGTCCTGCCTTAATATTTCACCAGTTAGGGGTATTAGTACTCCATTCTGACCGGCTGATGAATGAGATGGAGCAGGACACAATGAGCATGCTCAGGACAGCCCTGCTTCTGGTTGACTGTACTCCACTTGGAGTAAGCAGGTGCCCAGACGAAGGACCTTGGAGGCAGTATGTACTTCTTGCCTCCATTCCAGTGTCAGGTCTTTGTTTCCACCTCAGAAGATTCTGCAGAGGTCTGCTTATATGATACCAACCCAGAAAGGGTATAAGGGTCTTTGAAAGAGGTAATGGAGGTCTGGGTAGGAGGAGATGAAGAGTGGGGTTGGGACAAAGGGTCACAATGAGAGCAGCCTGTCCCCATGCCCCTGAGGATTCACAGCAAATGGGCTGGAACCCTGACGTCTGGATAGACCTTCACAAGACAACCCTGAAACTCAGGTGCCACCTTCTGAAACAAAAGGGGTCCTACACATAGAGCAGATTTTGTTTCTCCAACAGGCACATGGGGTATACAATAGATTACAGAAAAATAAAGCTGCCAATCTCTCACTGTTCTTTCTTGGTCTGTGCTGAGCTTCACTTTCCATTTTCCATCAGGTTTTATCCTTACCACACAACCACAGAGTTGAATTTCTCAAATGACCCACATGTGCACAGCAAGTTTTTGCCCAGCCACATGGCAAACATATGAGCTGAGTAGGTGGCAGACCCCACCTCTGATATTGTGGTTCAACACATGGAGAAATAAGGATTCAAGCTGACATACAAACAGCTAATTGTGTTCATTTCCAACTTGCTTGAAAATTTCTGAGTTACTTTAAACAAGGCCTAGGTAGTTATCTTCATTGAACAAATATTTATGCTGTCCCTGTGATGTGGCAAGCAGTCTGCTGGACCCTAAATGGAGAGTGGTGAAGGCAAAAGCTTCCATTCCAGCCTAGAGGGAAGCCTCAAATTTACCAAATAGAACCTAATTACATCCATCTTTCTCAGCTGTTATATAAGGCCCAGCAACAAGTTGGGACTGCACACATGTCATCGTACTTAGCTTTGTTTTCTTGATGAAGAAATCAAGGGGAAGGGAAGCCATACATTTGCCTAAAACCTCACACATTGAGAAGTGTTACTGTCAGTACTCAGACCAGGTTCTGATGATAGAACCATGACTGCAACCATGGGGTTTCACTCCTATGAAATCTAATAATATTAAGAGAGATATAGACAATCAAAAATAATAGGTGGAGACATCCATAGCCCACTGTCAAAAATTGACAGGGAGACAATTGAGAGAAGATGGTGGAGGGGGAAATCCATGGATCAGTCAATCCAATGAAATGGCAATTGAACTGGAAGGAACCATCTGTATCAACTATTTTGAAACTCTGGGGTTTATTGGAACATGGTGAAGCATCCAGTGAAGAACTGGATGAAGAAGCTGATAAATTGCAGTAAATACTGGTGAATTTTATCCATTTTGCTGTGTCTCTCACCCACCACACAGGTGATAGGCAGCAATGGAGACTGTATTCCAGGCTCAAGTACAGCTTTCCTATGCCAGGGTGGGGTAAAAATCATAGTCCTCCAAACTCTGGGGAGGTGGGTCTGATCAACTTTCACTGGATTTGATCACCTACCTCTGATCATTGGGTAGTACCACCTTTGAGGGCATACATGGTTCCAAACCCTCTCCAGAAAAAGACACTGAAGAGTCTTAAAAAGGCAGTTTATTTGTTTCTAATTTCCATTTCCATTTTCATTTTGGAGCAAAAATAGTTTGGAAATGTCAGAAATTGATGTCTCCAGCCAACAAAAAACAACACAAACCTAGCAATTCCAAAGGAGAGGAATAATTAGATTTCAGGAGCATTAGCCTCATAATAATCAGAATGTCCAGTTGTCTCCAAAACCAATAGAGAAACAGGGCAGTATAAACCATTTACAGGGAAAAAATGAATTTGCTAGGGTCTATGCCAGAGGGAATGAATAATTTGGAACTCTTAAAGATTTTGAATCAATTATTCTAAATATGTTCAATGAGTAAAGGAATCCATATTAAATGAACTAAAGGAATGAGGGAAACATTCTCTGGATAAAACAAAAATACATTATGAAAAAAGAACCACACAAGTTTGTGTGTTGCGAAGTACCTTATTGAAATGAAACACTTATTAGATGGACTCAACAGCAGATTTGAACAAGCAGTAGAAAGAAGGAGCCATCTGGAAGAGAAGATAAATGAAATTATCTAGTGTGAGAAGATAGAAAAAATGAAAAACTATGAACAGGGGCTGAGGGATCTGTGGCAAACTGACATGTACTAATTTATACATCATTTGAGTTTCAAAAAGTCAGGAGGGAGTAAAAGGGTCAGAGAAAGCATTTCATTTTAAAAAAATGAAAAAAAATCCCCAAATCTCATGAAATATATAAATATATACATCCAGGAGCTCCAAAAACTCAAAGCAAAATAGATTCTACAAGGTCTATGTCAAGACACATTAGTGTGAAATTGTCAGAATTTGAAATATAAAGAGAGGATTTTGAAAGCAGCAAGAATTTACTTGCCACATACAAGGATCCCCAATAAGAATAACAAAGGAGGAGTGTGGAAAGGTGGTATTGGAGGCAGACAAGGCTCAGCTCTCCACAAAAACAATGGAGAAAGAGCCAAGAGCTAACCCAAGGACTTGCTTTAGGAGTCTGCACACCAGGACAGTGCTTCACAAGTCCCAGGAAGGTGAAGGACACAGAGATGAAGAATCTGAAACAACAAAGGGTGAGTTACAAAACCTCCCAGCTGCTGGGAAGGGCTCCCTCCCCCATCCTTGAGATATTAAGTTGGGGTAAAACCCTGGCTTATTTCAGCTGACAGAGTAAGAAGCAGATATATTCCTCCTTGTCAGCTATAACAAGTGGAAGGGGGGGTGGAATCAGTGGGCTTTTCTGCAACGAATTTCACCAGCAGAGCCAGCTTTTAATCTCAGCTCTGGACAGACCAAAACAGAGAGATACACCTCTACAGAAAGATGCATGAATGGAGCAACATCTGCTAATGGGTTTGGAAATTGTAAAGAAAAAAATTGCTTTTTTCACTCTCTTTACCCCACACTTGGAAGATATTCTGTGCCTCATTAGTGAGTCCCTGGCAGAGTTTGATAAGTTAAAATGGAAAATTTTAAAGATTTAGTATAATTTGAACCAAATATCAAAGAAGAGCTGTGAATAAATAATAACAATAGGCAAGAGAGAGAAATTGGCCATGAGAGTAAATTCACCAAAATATTCAGATGCTTAGACTTCAGCAAAAAATTACAAGTTATACTAGGAAACAGGAAGAGTTAACCCAGTGAAAAGAACAAACCAAATATCCTGAAGAGATACAGGATTTAATACAATTAATCAAAGACAATCACACAACTATCCTAAATCAATTTAAAGAATTGAAAGAAAATATACTAAAGTCATAAAGTATATTAAGAAGAAACTGGGTGAGCATAAAGAATTTGAAAGGCTGCAAAGTAAAGTAGCAGATTCTATGGAAATGAAAGATATGATGGGTGATATTAAAAATACATTAGAGGCATATAAGAGTAGATTTGAATTTCTTGAAGACAGAATTTGTGATTTCAAAGACAGAATATCTGAACAGGAAAAGACAGGAGAACAGAAAGAGAAGAGAGTGGAAAAAATGGAATAGGGTCTCAGGGAATTAAATGACAACCTGAAACACAAAAATATATTCATTATTGGTCTCCCAGAAGGAGAAGAAAATGGAAAATGTACAGAAAGAACATTTGAGGAAATAAGGACTGAAAGCTTCCACACCATATAAAAGTCATAAATATCAATATCCAATGACAATGCAGCCCAACCAGAAAAAATCTGCATAGATCTACCCTGAGATACCTAATATTCAGAATGACAAATATCAGAAATGAAAAGAAGATTCTGAAAGCAGCAAAAGAAAAGAAAAGCATTGCCTACAAAAGAAACTCGATAAGATTAAGCACTGACCTCTCTTCAGAAACAATGGAGGAGAGAAGAAATTGGTATGATGTATTTAAGATATTGAAAGAGAGAAATTGCCACCAAGAATTCTCTATCTGGCAACTCTGTCCTTCAAAAATGAAGGGGAATTAAAAATCTTCACAGATATTCAAACCTGATAGATTATGCTACCAAAAGACCAGTATTACAGGAGATATTAATGGGAATCCTGCAGCCTGAAAGAAACAAACCAGGGGGGAAGACATGGATAACAGTGTAGAAATGAAGATTATGAGAAGAGCAAATTAAAGGATAAAAAGGATAGACCTAGTATAACAACAGAAAACCAAAAGTCATAGTGGATGAAGTAAGTAATGATATTAGTAGAGGATTTGCTGGATCATATGAAGGTTCTATATTTAGCTTCCTGAGGGACCTCCAAATTGTCTTTCACAGAGTCTGCACCACATTACATTCCCATGAACAGTGTAGGAATGTTCCTATTTCTCCACATCCTCACCAGCACTTTTTCCTAATAGTGGCTATTCCATGAGGTGTGAGATGATAACTCATAACAAGTTTTATTTGCACTTCCCTAATAACTACAGTTATTGAATATTTTTTTATGGGCTTTTTAGCCATTTGTATTTCCACTTTGGAGAAATATCTCTTTATGTCTTTTACCCATTTTTAAATTGGATTGCTTTCTCTTTTATTGTTAACTTGTATGATCTCTTTATATAGAATCAAAATCAAGCCATTATTGGACATGTGGTTTCCAAATATTTTCTCCCATTGAATGGACTATCTTTTCACCTACTTGATGAAGTCCTTTGGATCACAAAATTGTTTAAGTTTGAAGAATTCCCATTTATCCAAGGTTTAAGAATGCACCATCTTCTGAGTTGGGGGAAAGATGGTGTTTGTTTAAGTGGGTGCTCACCATTTCTCTCACAAAAGACAGCTGATTGGGGACAGGATCCTGCCTGACTGAGCTGTTCTGGGTGCCACAGAGCAGGAGACTTTGGGGCATCGATCTGGAGAGAGCTGAAAGGGAGATAGATTGCTCAAGATAAACACATTAGTTTTAAGCCCCATGCTTGGAAATCATGGATGGCTAAGCCCCACCCTTAGGACAAAGGGTCAGGGTGAGCCCTGACTCCTGATGGCCACCCAATGAGAGGGAGCATTCCCTGAGAGTGGGAGTGTTCTGGAAAGGGGTGGAGAGGGGTTCCCTTTTTGTAGGTTTGGTTGCCTGGACACCCTTTGGGGGGAGAGGCTAATCTGCTGAGACAGCCTGATTTACCTAAGAGCCAGGGGATATAGAGGCTTTGCCTGAGAGAGAGGGTGGAGTCAGCCAATTTAATAGTTCTGCACTGAGGTCTTTCAGAATTTCAACTCCCCTAAGGGAGTCAGGCCGTTGGAAGTGCGGAATAAGTTTCCAAGAGCCTATTTAGAGACCCCTGGGAGGAGGGCGTGTTCTAGAAGAGGCTTGAAAATCATTTCTATGTAGGGACCTCAGTCATCAAGGTCCCATTTGAATTTCAAAAGGGAACCCAACCTGACCAGGAGAGGGGAGGGTGGATCAGCTCATAAAGTCTGCTGAATCCTGCTGCCCTAGAAGAGTAAAACCTGCCTGAGGGAAAGAGACTGAATAGCTTTCTGAAGAGCTAATTGACCCAATTAGAAAGGTGGCTCAGTGGAGGAGTTTCTGACTTGAATATATGAGGTTCCTAGTTTGATTCTGGCTCCTCTAAGAGTAGCAATCCACCAGGATATCTAAATCCAGCAGATAATTTAGGACCGGGAAAACATAGACATTATTTTTGTATTAGTTTCTTTGGGTCCCTTATTTTTCCAAAAAAAAAAAAAAAATTACTTTAAAACAATTTAACTTAATTTACTCACTATAATCCACCTCAAAACCTGCAGAAAGAGGCAAGCAGGGTAATTGATTGGTGAACACAGGCAGACTGAGAAGCTCCACAAGGGTCCAAGAAGGAATGCTGATCTTCCTTAGCTTTGTTTCACCGCTTGCTTGTGTGCTACTTTTTTTTTTTAAATATATGCATATATGTGTATTTGCTTACAAAAATGTTATTTATATATATATATATGTACATATATTTTATGAGGTGCTTAGATTACCCAAAATATTACACAGAACCCACTGGGATTCCCGTGTTGCCCACCTCCCACACCTCTCACCACATCCCACACAAACATCTCCCACAGTGTGGCCCACCACCCTCTTTTTGTTTATTTGTTTGTTTCTTGTTTTTCTTTCCACTTTCCTCCCACACACATTATTATTATTATTTTTTTAATTAGGGGCTGCTAGCTTGTTTTTTCTTTGCTGTGCTTCTTCTTCTTTATTTCACATTTTCTGTGTATACTGATTTTGTCTACCATCGTTAACTCTTTTCCATCCTTCATCTTTCTGTTTTCTGCTTTCTGTTGTGATTCTTACATTCCACCTTTCCATATTTAGTCCTCCACTTTTCTGGTTTGAATTTCTATCTTGTCTATTCTGTTTTCTTTTTTTAAAATTTTATTAGCTTTTTATTTTTGGTCTTTCTTTACTCTTTCTCTCTCTCCTCATGATTCTGGCCTTTTAAATCATTCTATATATATATATATTTTTTATTCAGTTTCCCATTTCATTGTAGGTACACCACTTTTTTATTCCTATTACTTTACATGAATTGTTGGAAAACAATTTTACAAGCAAACAACAACCAAAGAAGTGAGGGAGTTGCTATACTAATATTGGACAAAATAGACTTTAAATGCAAAACTCTTGTAAGAGACAAAGATGGACATTATATATTAGTAAAAGGGGTAATCTTTCAAAAAGGAAGAACAATCATAAACATTTGTACAACTAATCAGGGTGCCTCAAAATACATGGAGCAAACACTGGAAAGACTAAATGGAGACATAAATGCCTCTACAATTATAATGGGGGAGTTTAATATACCATTATAACCATTAGAGAGAACATCTAGGCAGAGAATCAAAAAGATACAAAGACTCTGAATAATACATTAGAGGAGCTGGACCTAATAGACATATACAAATGGCTACACCTAAATACAGCAGGATATATATTCTTCTCAAATGCACATGGATCATATTCCAAGACAGATCCCATACTAGGCCACCAAACAAATCTCAATGATTTCAGAAAGATGGAGAGTATACAAAGTAATTTCTCTGACCACAATGGAATGAAGTTCAAAAACACTAAGGGCCAGAGAACCAGACTGGCCATAAATATATGGAAGTCAAACAACACACACTTAGACAAAGAGTGGATCAAGGAGGAAATCTCAAAAGAAATCATAACAACCTTGAAATGAATGAAAATGACAACACAACGTATAAAAACCTATGGGAAGCAGCAAAAGCTGTACTGAGGGAAATTCAAAACCATAAATGCATATATCAAAAAAGAAGAAAGAGCAAAAATTGAAGCCCTAACTGCACACCTGGAGGAATTGGAAAAACAACAACAAACTGACTCCAAAGGAAGTAGAAAGAAGGAAATAACAAAGATTAAAGAAGTATTATATGAAATAGAAAATAAGAAAGCACTAGAAAAGATAAACAAAACCAAAAGCTGGTTCTTAAAGAAGATCAATAAAATTGACAAACCCTTAGCCAGACTAACAAAGAAAAATGAGAGAGCAGATGCAAATACACAAAATAAGGAATGAGGAAGGGAATATCTACACTGACCCCACAGAAATAAAGAGTATCATCAGAGGATACTTTGAAAAATTATATGCAGACAAGAATATAATTTAGAGGAAATGGAAAAATTCCTAGAAACTCCCAAGCAGCCTACATTGATGAAAGAAGAAATTGATGAACACAACGGTCCAATTACACATAAAGAGATACCTCAGTCATCAAAAACCTCCCAACTAAAAAGAGCCCTAGAGCAGATGGTTTCATATGTGAATCCTACCAAACATTTCAGAAAGGGCTGACACCAATTCTGCTTAAGCTTTTCCCAAAAAGAGAAGTAGAAGGAACATTGCCTAACTCATTCTATTATGTCAACATTACCCAAATACCAAAGCCAAACAAAGATGTCAGAAGAAAGGAAAATTACAGACCAATATCCCTAATGAACCCAGATGCTAAAATCATCATGGAATACTTGCTAATAGCATTCCACAACATATCAAATGAATTATACACCATGACCAAGTGGGTATCATCCCGGATATGCAAGGATGGTTCAAAATAAGGAAATCAATCAATGTACTACACCACATAAACAGACTAAAAGAAAAATAATCACATGATCATCTCTATATATGCAGAAAAAGCATTTGACAAAATACAGCACTCTTTCCTGATAAAAATGCAAAAGATAGGAATAGAAGGAAACTTTCTACACATGATAAAGGGTATATATGAAAAACCCAGAGCCAACATCATATTCAATGGTGAAATACTGAAAGCATTCCCTCTAAGATCTGAACAAGACAAGGATGCCTACTATCACTGCTCCTATTTAACATTGTGTTAGAAGTACTTGCTTGAGCACAGAAGCAATGAAAATATATAAAGTTATCCAAATACAAAAGAAATAAAAATTTCACTATTTGCATATGACAGGATCCTATATATAGAAAACCCTGAAAAATCTACAACAAAGCTTCTAGAACTTATAAAGGAGCTCAGTAAAGTCGCAGGCTATAAGATTAATGCTCAAAAATCAGTAGCATTTCTGTACACCAATAACAAGCAATCTGAGGAGGAAATCAAGAAAAAAATACCATTTATAATAGTAACTAAAGGTATCAAATAACTAGGAATAAATTTAACTGAAGTCATAAAGTACTTATATACAGAAAACTACACAGCACTGTTAAAGGAAATCAAAGACTTAAATAAATTGAAGACACTTCCCTGTTCATGGTTAGGAACACTAAATATCATCAAGATGTCTATCTTACACAAACTAATCTACAGATTTAATGCAATCCCCATAAAAATCAACACTGTATTTTTTAAGGAATTGGAAAAACTAACTACAAAATATATTTGGAAAGGTATGAGGCCCAGAATTACCAAAGACATATTGAAAAAGAAAAATGAAGTAGGAGGTATCAAAATTCCTATATTTAAAACATACTACAACTTTACAGTGGTCAAAAATACATGGTATTTCCATAAGGATACACATACTGACCAATGGAACCAAATTGAGAGTTCTGATATAGATCCTCAATTATACACTCATCTGATATTCGACAAGGCCACCAAGCCCACTCCGTTGGGAGAGAAGGGCCTCTTCAAGAAATGGTGCTTGGAGAACTGGACATCCATACCTCAAAATATGAAAGAGGAACACTATCTCACACTTAATACAAAAATCAACTCAAGATGGATCAAAGATCTAAATATAAGAGCAATGACCATAAAGACCTAGGAAGATAATGTAGGGAAGTACCTACAGGACCTTGTAATGGGATATGTTTTCATGAACATAACACCCCAAAGCACAAACAGCAAAAGTGAAAACAGATAAATGGGATCTCCTCAAAATTAAAAACTTTTGCACTTCAAAGGATGTTATCAAGAAAGTAAAAATGCAGTCTAACCAATGGGAGAAAATATTTGGCAACCATATATGTCAGATAGGAGCCTAATATCCTGCATTTATAAAGAAATCCTACACCTCAAAAATAAAAAGACAAACAATGCAATTGAAAAACGGGCAAGCAACCTGAAAAGACACTTCTCTGAGAAAGAAATACAAATAGCTAAAATAGAAATGAAAATATGCTCTACATTGCTATCTATCAGTGAATTGCTAATAAAAACTACAATGAGATACCATCTTACACCCATTAGAATGGAGGCTATTAAAAAAAGACAGCAAACTCTAAGTGTTGGAGAGGATGTGGAGGTTTAGGAACCCTCATCCACTGCTGGTGGGATTATAGAATGGTCCAGCTACTATGACAGACCATTTGGCAGTTCCTCAAAATCTATCTATAGAACTAGCATGTGATCCAGCAATTCAACTGCTGGGTATATACCCTTAAGAATTGAAAGCAAAGACATGAACAGATATATGCACAACAATGTTCATAACAGCATTGTTCATGATTGCCAAAATTTGGAATCAACCCAGGTGCCCATCAACAGATGAATGGATAAACAAAATGTGGTACATACATACAATGGAATATTATTAAGCTGTAAGAAGGAATGAAGTGCTAACACACAAAATAGCATCATGAATCTTGAAGACCTTATGTTGAGTGAAGCAAGCCAGGCATGGAAGGATGAATAGTACATGACCTCACTGATATAAATTAAGGAAATTTAGCAGTCTCAGAGAGCTATGGTCGGTAAGATAGGTTTGCAAGATATAGAAATAGAAAGTTGTGAGCCATCACCCATACGGATGTAATCTATGATAAAGGGATAGAGTGTAGTTGTGTACTGAAGAGATAGGACAAGAGGATATTGATATTACTGGGTTGGGTGGTTCAGGGTTTACAGGTGGGTAGATTGGGAAGGGTAGGTCAGGAGTTCCAGGATATTGGGGGAAGGGATGGGAGAGGGACCAGGTGAGCACTCAGTATTTGTGGGTATAAGGTTGAAAGTATAGAGGTGAGAATGCTGTTATGGTGAAATGACAAGGAAAGGGCAGTGGTTTAAGGTGTCAGTTTGGGGCATTTGTGACAGGGTGCACCTAGAGCAGGATTCAAGAGAGTGTGTGAGTGTTCATTCTGTCATAATGTGTTGTATCAGTGGGTGGAGACCCACATAATGAGCGGGAAGGTTTTGGACTCCCATCTTTGGGATGACTTATTTGTTCAGGAATAGACAAGTGGGAATCTTTCCAAGGCAAGGGAAGTTCCTAATAGGGGTGGACAAACCAGTGTGTCAAGACCTCTTTTTGCATGTAACTATGAATCTTCTCATCCAATGAATCAAGCCAGGAGGACGTCCTGGGCCCATGGGGATTGGGTGGGAGGAATAGAATAGATCTTACAGGGGATATTTAATAGTCAGTAGATATGTTCTTAATTACCATACAGTGACAGACAGACACAGGACATGGTAAATATCATCAAAATTTATAAAAGTGTACAGTCTAAAATGTAAACCATAGTGTCAACCATTGACAATGTTTAGTTGCTATATTTCACTATTTGTATATCAGTTATTAAAAAGCTGCCATCCACATTTAAAAAGGTATTAATGGGGGGGGGGAAGGGGGAGGATGTTGGATATATGAGAGTCTCCTGTATTCTGTGTGTGACTTTGCTGTGACCTAAAACTTCTTTGGAAACAAAATGAAAAATAGTGAGACACAGGGGAATGAGAGGGGGAAGGTGCCACTGTACAGACTGGACACCAGATATTGCAGTGATGTAAGGCAAAAGGTCAAAATAGTTTTAATATATTTTTAATTTTTTAAATATCCCAATTGATTAATTTTATTTTATTTTTAGTTTTTTTATTTTTATGTATTTTATCTCTTACATTTAATTATTATTTCATTTTCCTATTAAATGTATTAAGCAATTGTAATAGCTTCATCATTGAAGAAGCTTTGGATCACAGATGGCTTTCAACTGGGGCAGGTGAGAATCATTGGTGTGGTGTGTCAGGGATGGGGGTTGCATGGGAGGAAGTTCACCTGAGCCTAAATATAAGGTATATAAAAATGTTCAAATGTTCAAGGGACATTGTCACAGTGGGTGGAGAATCACTCAATAAATGAGAAAATACTGAATTCCCATCCTGGAGAGTTCTGCCACATTCTCTAAGGAAGCAGCAACAATTCCCTAAGTTCAGGGGCAGTGACTGGGGAAGCAGGATGATCCACTAATGGGCCCTTGATATTGATGACTAGCCTTATGATTCTTTGCTCTTGAAATTGAAACTTAGTCTATTGTTATGGGGTGTGTAATTTTGCCTACTGAGTGCTTCCTTGTTACTCAAATGTGGCCTCTCTCTAAGCCAAACTCAGCATATGAATGCATTGCCTTCCTCTCAGCATGGGACAGGACTCCCAGGGGTAAGCCTCCCTGGCACTGAGGGATTGTTACCAAGCACCAACTGGTATTGATACTGGAAAAAGACCTTGAATAAAAAGAGGAAAAGGTAAAGACAAATGAGTTTATATGGCTAAGCAACTTCAAAATGAGTTGAGAGTTCATCCCAGATCTAATACTTACCTACAACTCTGTAGGATCTCATAGAATTCCTAATGGTTTATCACCCCATGTAGTCTGGCTCCTGAGGGCTCTGGAGACACCCAGGTCCTTTAGCTCTGTAGTTTGCTGCCTTGCCAGTTGGCCCTGCTTTGGATTTTGTGCTTCTGAGAGTGACAGAATTGGACTCAACTATGTCTTTCCTGCACATGGCTCATCTCTCCCTTCTATTTGAACCTATACTTGGTGCTAGAGTTTGTAGGTGTACATGCAGAGACGTGACTGTTTGGGCTGTCTATGTGCCAGCTAGGCCCAGAATCTTGGAGTTGCAACTCCTACTCTACAGCTCAATGGATTCACCCTGGACATCTGGTGGGGAGATGATGATGGACAATGGCCATCCCAGGGATTGGAGAGAGTCTGCAACTGCAGACAAGATAAATGCATCCATGTTATCCATGGGATATAAGCCCCCTCTCACTTGGAGGTGGAGTGGGCATTACCATCTCAGACTCCTCAGGACTGGGGGAAGAACTGTGGGCTGGAGTGGACTTGCTGGTATTCTGGTATAGACATATTGTGATTCATGCATAATTGCAACATTGATGTGGTGCCAGTGGCCACTGGATGCTTTGGGGGCAGGGAGAGGGAAAAGCAGTTTTAAGACAGGGGCTTTTTTGGGACTTGGGAATTATCCTCAGTGGCATTTCAACAACAGATATAGACCATTTTATATTATCATGTAACATACAGAACTGTGTGGGAGATTGTGTGGTCTACAGTGTGAACTATGGTCCATGCTTAGTGGCAAGACACCAAGATGTGTATATCTATTGCAGGTGATGTGCCACTTTAGTAAAGGATATTTTCCCACACAACCTCTAATGGAGGTTGTGGGAGGGGTGGGAGGTAGGGCATATGGGAATTCCTACATTTTTTGTGTAACATTTGTATAATCTAAGTACCTTTAAAAAAATTTTTTTTAATTATTTTAAAAGATGAATTGCAGTAGAACACATAGAAAAAATTATATGCTTTACTCACCACTATTTACTTATATTGACTTCCAACCAGTGTTAAAACACAGAACTCAGTGAACTGAGAAGATACTATGATGAATATAAATGAAAACTACATAAAATACATGCATTAATCACCACTATGTACTTATATAGACTACAATCAATGTTAAAACACAGAACTCACTTAGTGAACTGTGAAAATTCTATGTTGATCAATTTTGAAAACTGTAAAATGCATGCTTTATTGAATGCTATGTACTCTTATTGGGTTACAATCAATGTTAAACACAGATATCACTTAGAGATATGTGAAAACACTATGTTGATTACTTTTGAAAATTATGGAACATACATGTTTATTCACTGATATGTACATATATTTACTTACAGTTTATGTTAAAACACAGAAATCACTTAGTGAATGTTGAAAACACCATGGTGGTTAGTTTGGAAATTGGTAAAACACATTCTTTACTCATTGCTATGTACTTATTTTATTTTTTAATAGGACAAAATAGATTTTATTTGTTTTTTTATTTTTTACTTTTTCTTTTTTTTAAAAATAGACTTAGATTACATAAATGCTACACAAAAATATAGGGATACCCATATGCTCTACCTCCCACACATCCCAAACCTCCCACATAAACATCCTTCATTAGAGTGGCACATTAATTACAGTTGATAAATACATCCTGGGACTTTGCCATTAAGCATGGACCATAGATCATATTGTAGACCACACTCTCTCCCACACAGTTCTGCATGTTATATGATGATATAAAATGGTCTATATCTGTCATGGCAATGTCACTCAGGACAATTTCCAAGTGCAGAAAAGCCCCTGTATTACAACTTATTTTCCCTCTCCCTGCCTCCAGAGGCTCCAATGGCCACTGGCTCCACATCAATGTTGTAATTTCTTCCATTGCTTGAATCACAGCATATAATTTATGTAGTTTTCCAAAATAATTAACATGATATATTCACAGCTCAATAAATTCTGTGGTTCAACATTGATTTAAGTCAATGTAAATAATGAGAAGTGAATAAATCATAGTTTTCAAAACCAATCTATATAGTTTTTTTCACAGTTCACAAAGTGATTTCTGTGTTTTACTATTGATTGTAAGTCCATATAAGTACATATTCAATAAAACATGTATTTTACATTTTTTCAAAACTAATCAACATATTGCTTTCACAGTTAGTGAGCTCTGTGTCTTAACATTCATGGAGATATTATATAAATATATTTCCTTGAATAAAGCATGTATTTTACATAGTTTACTAACATAATCATTATAGTGTTTTCACAGTTCACTAGGCGTGTTCTGTGTATTAACATTAATTGTAAGTCAATATAAGTACATAGCAGTGAATTTAGCATGTATTTTAAATAGTTTTCAAAAGTAATAAACATTGTGTTTTCACAGTTCACTAGGTAAGTTCTGTGTTTTAACAATGATTGTAGTTAATTATAAGTGTATAGTGGTGAAATAAGCATGTATTTTTAAAAAGCTTTAAAATATAATCAGCGTGGTGTTTTCACAGTTCACTAAGTGAGTTATTTCTTTTAACATTCATTGTTAACCAATATGAGTACATACTAGAGAATAAAGCATGTATTATGTGTAATACTCAAAACTAATCAATATAGTGTTTTAAATGTTCACTAAGTGAGTTCATGTTTTAACATTAACTGTAAGTCAATTTAAGTACATAACTCTTAGTAAAGCCTGTATTTTACAGTTTTCACAACTAATCAAAATTGTGTTTTCACAGTTCACTGAGTTCTGTATTTTAACATTGACTATAAGTCAATATAATTACATAACACTCTGTAAACCATGTATTTTATATGGTTTTAAATTTAAAAACAGAGTTTTTACATTTCACTTATTGAATTCAGTGTTTTAATAGTCATTGTAAGTATATATAATTACAAAGCAGTGAATAAGTCATTATTTTACATAGTTTTCAATAGTAATTAACATAGTTTTCACAGTTCACAAAGTGATTTCTGTGTTTTAACATTGATTTTAAGTCAATATATGTACAAACTGGAGAATAAAGCATATATTTTACATCACATTCAAATATAATCAACATAATATTTTCACAGTTCACTAAGTGAGTTCTGTGTTTTACAATTGATTGTAAGCCAATATAAATACATAGCACTCAGTAAATAATGAATTTAAACTATTTGCAAAACTAATCAACATAGGGTTTTCAGAGTTCATCAATTGATTTCTGTGTATTAACATAGATTGTAAGTAAATATATGGATATATCAGTGAAAAAAGCATTTACTTTCCATAGTTTTCAAAAATAAACATCATAGTGATTTCATATACCTCTAAGTGAGTTCTGTGTTTTGACAATGATTTTAATTCATAAGCATACATAACACTCAATAAATCATGCATATTAAAGAGTTTTCAAAAATATTCAACATAGTGTTTCCACAGTTTACTGAGTTCTGTGTTTTAGCATTGATTGTAAGTCAATATAAGTACATACCAGTGAATAAAGAATGTATTTTACATAGTTTTCCAAAGTTAAACATGGTTTTTGCACAGTTCAGTGGGTTCTACATTTCAGCATAAGTACAGAGAGGTGAATAAATCATGTAGTTACATAATTTTCAAAACTAATCAAGATAGTGTTTTCACATTTCACTTAATGGTTTCTGTGTTTTAACATTCATTTGAATCAATATAAGTACATATTGGTGAATAAATCCTGTATTTTACATAATTTACTAATGTAATCATCATAGTGATTTCAGAGTTCACTAGGTGAATTACGTGTTTCATGTGTTTTTTTTTTCTTTTTTAAGGATTTATTTATTTATTTACTTTTATCCATTTTTACACCCCTTCCCCTCCCCCATTTTTGCTGTTTCTGTGTCCATTCACTGGGCAACTCTGTGTCCATTTTCTGCCCTCTCTTCTCATCCTTCTCCTCCTGTCTTCACTGGGATTCAATCCTTGGAATCTCTGATGTAGGAGAGAGGCATTCTGCCCGTGCCACCTTAGTTGCTGGTTTTTCGGTGTGTCTCATCTTGCCTCTCCCTTGTGTCGCTCTCCTATTATGTCATCATCTTGCTGTGTGGCTCACGGGAACTGGTGGTGCACCCACGCACAGGGCCTGGTGGCCCACACACCTTCTATATATTTTTTAAATTTTTACCAGGAGGTCCCGGGGATCGAACCCAGGTCCCTCCATATGGGAGATGGACGCCAACCAGATATAGCCCCCTGCTATATCTCTTAAGGTTGACCAGAGATACCTAGAGTTACAGTCTTTTCCCATACAGGATGGTCATATAATAAATCAGGCTTAGTTTATCATCAGCATTCTAAAAACCAGACCTAGGGAGGAAAACGAGGTTTGGGGACACATGCATAGTTTCTAATATAGTGAATGTTTAGCCCACCCTGATTATCACAGAATCAGGACAGTGAGAATATTCGCATCGTGTTTCATGTGTTTTAACATTGATTCTCTGTCACATAAGTACATAGCAATGACTAAATCATGTATTTTAAATAGTACTCAAAATTAATCATCTTACTGTTTTCACTGTTCACTGAGTTCTGTGTTTTAACATTGACTATAAGTCAATATAATTACATAACACTCAGTAAAACATATATTTTACATAGTTTTTAAATGCCATCTACATAGTGTTATCACATTTCACTTAGAGAGTTCTGTGTTTTATTACTGATTATAAGTCAATATAAGTACATAGGAGTGAATAAAGCATGTGTTGTACATAGTTTTCAATAGTAATCAACATAGTATTCCCATGGTTTAAAAAGTGAGTTCTTCCTTTTCATTGTGTGCATTTCCACCCAATGATGAACACACTATGACAAAATGATCACTCACATATTCTCTAGAAGACTGCCAGGTGTGCTAAATGCCCTCCCATCCAACACTCTAAACTTGTAACACTTCCTGGTCATATTGCCTTAAGATCTTTCCCAACATTGTACTTTCAACCACATACCCACATATCCCCAGTGTTCACATTTTCGTTCCCCAAACTCTCCCCCAATTTCATGGACCATCCAATTCACCCTCCCCACCCTACTCCACTGTCAAATTTGCACTACCCAACACATTAATATCACTACACCCCTGTCATATCCTTTCACCACACAACTCTAATATGTTCTCAATTAGATGGGTGGGTGTCTCCCAAGAGAATGGGCAGTTTCTAATATAGGAGGACAGACCAGTGTGTCAAGCCCTCAGTGTTTCAAGTAAATATGAATCTTGTACTTTAAAGAGTGAAGCCTGGTGGTTGCCATGGGCCTGAGGTTAGGGGAAGGAGGAATAGAATAGATGTTGCTGGGGATATTTAGGGGGCAATGGAAGTGTTCTGCATGAATTTGTAATGTTGGGTACAGGCCATGTTAAATTTCAGCAAAAAATTTTAAAAGTGTATGGTCTAAAATTTAAACCGTAATGTCATTCATTGACTGTGGTTAGTAGCTATGTTTACATTTTTGTACATCAGTTGTAACAAATGTACCATCCTTACATAAAAATGTTATTAATACAAGAAGGTGGAAAGGGGGAGTACGTTGGGTATATGGGAATCCTCTATACTCTCTACGTGACTTTACTGTGACCTAAAACTTCTTTTAAGACAAACAAAAGTAAGACACTGCGGAAGAAATGGAAGAAAATGTCACTGTACATATAGGACAACAGATATTATAGTGGTGAAATGCAAAATATCAAAAAAATATATTTTTCATTATTTTTTAATATCCCAATTTTTACATTTAAATTTAATTTCAGTTTTTCTAAATTATTATATATTTTATTTCTCATGTTTAAACCCATCAGTATTATTTCAGTTCCTATTAACTGTATTTAGCAATATTCTTGGCTTCATTTTTGAAGAACAACATTGATTGAAAGTGAATATAAGTACATAGTGGGGAGTAAAGTAGTATTTTACATAAATTTCCAAAGTAAATAACATCATGTTTTTGAATCAATGAATTCCATGTTTCAACATTGATTGTAAGTCAATATTAGTACACAGAGGTGAATAAAATTTACATAGTGTTCAAAACTAATCAAGATAGCACTTTCGCAGTTTACTAAGTATGTTCTGTGATTTATCATTGACTTTAAGTCAATATAAGTACCTAAAATTTAATAAAGAATGTGTATTTCATAGTTTAAAAACTAATCAATATATTGTTTCACAGTTTACTTAATGAGTTCTGATTTTTAACCATCATTGTAATTCAAAATCAGTACATAACTGTGAATAAAGCAATTATTTTACATAGTGAACTAAAGTAATCATTATAGTGCTTTCTAAGTTCACCAGGTGATTTCTGGGTTTTAACATTGATGGGAAGTCCGTATAATTACATAAGAATGAATAAAGCACATATATTATATAGTTTTCAAAAGTAATCAATGTACTGATTTCACAGTACACTAAGCATGTTCTGTGTCTTATCATTGATTTTAAGACAATATTAGTACATACCAGTGAATAAAGCACGTGTTTGCATAGTTTGCATTAGTATTCAAAGCAGTGTTTTTACAGTTCACTAAATGAGTTCTCTGTTTTAACATTGATTGAAAGTCAACATAAGTACATAGTGGTGAATAACACAACATTTTACCTAGATTCCCAAATTAATGAAACTGGGTTTTCACAGTTAATGAGTTCAGTGTTTCAACATAATTTTAAGTCAATATTAGTACACAGAGGTGAATAAAGCATATATTTTATGTAAGTTTCAAAACTAAGCAAAATAGTGTTGTCACAGTTCACTTATGAGTTCTGTGTTTTAACATTCACTGTAAGACAATATAAGTGCATAAGATTGAAAAACGCATGTATTTTACATAGTGTATTAAAGTAATCGTCATAGTTTTTTCATAGTTCCCTAGGTGATTTCTGGGTTTTCACATTGATTGTAAGCTTATATAATTACATATTGGAGAATAAAGCATGTATTTTGAATTGTTTTCAAAAGTAATCAACATAGTGTTTCCATAGTTCCACAGAACTGAGTTCTGTGTCTTAGCATTGATTGTAAGACTAGAGTAATATATACAATTCAATAAAGTATGTATTTTACATAGTTTTCAAAACTAATCAAGATTGAATTTTCACAATTCAATAAGTGGTTCTGTGTTTTGTCACTGACTGTGAGTCAATATAAATACATAGTCTTCAGTAAAGCATGTATTTTAAAGTTTCCAAAATTTATCAACATAATGTTTTCACATTTCACTAAATGAGTTCTGTGTTTTAATATTGATTGTAATTCTAATTCAATAGAAGTACCAGACAGTGCATAAATTAATATTTTATATATTATTCAATTGTAGTCAACGTATTGTTTTCACAGTTAACTACATGAGTCATGTGTTTTAAGTCAATATAATTGCATATCAGTGAATAAAGCATGTATTTTACATATATTTCAAAAATATATTTCTCAAAGTTCACTAAGAAAGTTCTGTGTTTCATCATTGACTGCAATTTAATATTAGTACATAGTTCTCAGTAGAGCATGTAAATTCTATGGTTTCCAAAATAATCAACATAGTATTTCCACATTTCACTAAGTTATTTCTGTTTAGCATTGATTGTAAATCAATGTGAGTACATAGTGGTGAATAAAGCATGTATATTACATAGTATTCAAAAGTAATCAAAATATTGTTTTCACAGTTCACTAAGTAATTATTTTGATTTATAATTAATTGTAAATCTATAAAAGTACATAGCAGTAAATAAAGCATGTGTTTTACATAGTTATCAAAACTAATCAACATAGTGTTTTTACAATTCTTTAAGGGAGTTCTATGTTTTAACATTGATTGTAAGTCAATATAATTCAGAATGGTGAATAAAGCATGTATAATAAATAGTTTTCAAAAGTAATCAACTTAGGGATTTCACTGTTTAGTATGTATGTTCTGAATTTTAACATTGATTGAAATCAATATAATTACACAGAAGTGAATAAAGCATGTATTTCACATAATTTACAAAATTAATCAAGATAGAGTTTTCACAGTTCACTAAGTGAGTTTTGTGTTTTGGTATTGATTGTAAGTTATTATAAGTACATAGCACCCAATAAAATATATATTTTACATAGTTTTCAAAATTAATCAACACAGTGTTTTCTCAGTTCACTCATGAGATGTGTCGTTTAGCATTGATTGTAAGTCAATATAAGTAAATAGCACTCGATACAGCCTGAATTTTATGTACATTTCAAAAATAATCAACATAGAGTTTTCACAGGTCACTATGTTAGTTCTGTGTTTTAACATTGATTGTTGCCTATATAAGGACATCATGGTGAAAAAGCATGTGTTTTACATATATTTAATTACTAATCAACATAGTGTTTTTACAGTTAATGAATTGTTTTAACATTGATTGTAAGTAAATATTAGAACAAGCAGTGAATAGTGTATTTTACAGTTTTCCAAACTAATCAACACAGTGTTTTAACTTTTCGATGAGTTCTGTTTCAACATTAATTGTAAGCCAATATAAATACACAGATGTGATTAAAACATTTTACTTTGTTTGCATACATAATCAAGATAATGTTTTCACCATTCATTGAGTTCATTTTATCATTGATTGTAAGTCAATAAGTACATAGCCCTCCATAAAGCATGCATTTTGCATAGCTTTAAAATTAACCAACATATTGTTTTCACAAATCACTAAATGAATTCTGTGCTTTTACATTGTATGTATGTCAATAAAAGTACAAAGCACTAAGTAAATTATTTATTTTACAGTTTCTATATATAATCAACAAAGTATTTTCAGTTCAATAAGTAAGTTTTGTGTTTTAGTATTCATTTTAAGTTGATATAAGTACATATCACTCAATAAAGCAAGCATGTTTCACAGTTTTAAAAAATAATCAACAGTCTTCACAGGTCACTGAGTTCTGTGTTTTAACATTGATGTCAGTCAATAAAAGTACAATATACTCAATAGAGCATTCATTTACATTGTTTTCAAAAATAATCAACACAATATTAGCACAGCTCACTAGGAGAAATCTGAGTTTTACCAAGGATTGTAAGTCAATATATGTACATACCTCTCAGTAAAGCATGTATTTTACATACTTTTCAAAACTAATCAACAACATGGTTTCACAGCTAGCTGAGTTCTGTGTTTTAAAATTGAATTTAAGTCAATATAAGTACATGCCAGAGAATAAAGCATGTGTTTTAAATAGATTTCAAAACTAATCAACACGGTGTTTTTTTGTTTGTTTGTTTTAATATTTTAAATGATGCTTAGATTACATAAATGTTACACAAAAATTACATGGATTCCCAAGTTCCCCACCTCCCACAACTGTCATAACATCACACATAAACATCTTTCATTAGTGTGGCACATCACCTGCAATGGATATATGCATCATGGGTCTTTGCCTTTAACCATGGACCATCGTTCACATTGTAGACCACACTCTCTCCCACACAATTCTGCACGTTATATGCTGATATAAAATGACCTATATCTGTCATTGTAATGTCACTCTGGATAATTCCCAAGTCCTGAAAAAGGCCCTGTATTACAACTGCTTTTCCCTTCCTTGCCCAGGAAATGTCCAGAGGCCATTGGCTCCACATCGTTGTTGAAATTTCTTTCATTGCTTGAATCACAATATGTCTACAACAGAATACCAGTGAGTCCACTCCAGTCCATAGCTCTTCCCCCAATCCTGAGGAGTTTGGGATGGTGATGTCCACTCCACCTCCAGGTAAGAGGCAGCTTATATCCCATGGATACGATGGATGGGATTATCCTGCCTACAGCTGCAGGCTTTCTCCATTTCCTGGGATGGCAGCTGTCCATCATCATCTCTTCACCATGTGACATGGGTGAGTCCATTGAGCTGTAGAGTAGGAGTTGCAGCTCCACCGAGATTCCAGGCACAGCTGGCACATGGGCAGACCAAAGGCTCCAGTCTCTGGAAGTATACCTAAAAACTCCAGCATCACATATAGGTTTGAATAGAATGGAGTGATGGACCATGTGCAGGGAGGACTTATTTCAGTCCAACTCTGTCACTCTCAGGAGCACAGATTCCAAAGTAGAGCCCACTGATAAGGCACAAATCTCTGGAGCTATCCCTGCCTATATAGGACCTGGGTGTCACCAGAGCCCTCAGGAGCCCCTCTGGGTGTGGTGATATCCACTTTGGTGTTCTTTGAGGTCCTACTGAGGTGTGTGTAAGCATTACCTCTGGGATGCCCTCCGAACTCTCTTGAAGTCTCTTAGCCACATGAACAAATTTGTCTTTACCTTTTCCCCCTTTTATTCAAGGTCTTTTTCCAGTCATATTGCTAGTTGGCACTTGGTATTAATCCCTCATTGCCAGGGAGGATCATCCCCGGGAATGATGTACCATGCCGGAGGGAAGGTAATGCATTCAAATGCTGAGTTAGGCTTAGAGGGGCCACATTTGAGCAACAAGGAGGTTCTCAGGTGGCAACCCTTAGGCACCCCATAACAGTAGGCTAAGTTTCAATTACAAGAGCAAAGACTCATAAGGCTAGTCATCAATAACAAGAACCCATCAGTGCATCATCCTTCCTTGCCAGACACTGCCCTTGCACTCAGGGGACTGTTGCTGCTCCCTTGGAGAATGTGGCAGAGTTCTCCAGACTGGGAATTCAGTATTTTCTCATTTATTGAGTGATAGTTTACCCGGTGTGACCATTTCCCACCCCTTGATTGTTTTAGCAATTTTATATAGCTTTCATGTGTATTCAGGTGAACTTCCTCGCATGAAACCCCCATCCCAGATATCTACCACTAATGTCCCTCTGCTGCCCCCATTGTAACCCTTCTGTGATGTAAACCTTCCTTGAAGATAAAGCCCATATAACAGCCAAATACACATAATAGGAAAATGAAATAGTAATGATAAGCTTAAATATAAGAGATAAAATAAATGGAAACTCGGGAAAAAAAACTAAAAATAAAATAAAATTAAAGGATTGTGACATTCAAAAAATGGGGAAAAAAAATAAAAAATAAAATAATTTATTATTATTTTTTTCCTTTTATCACTGCATTGTCAGGTGTTGAGTCTGTACCATGGCATCTTCCCCCTCTCACTCCCCAGTGTCTCCAAAATTTTCATTTAAATTTCAAAGAAGTTTTAGGTCACAGCAAAGTCACACACAGAATTCTAGAGACTCTCATATACCCATCCTCCTTCCCCTTTCCTCACCCATATTATTACCTTTTTATGTGGATGGTAGCATTGTTATAACTGTTATACAGATAGTGAAACATAGCTACTAAACATTCTCAATGGTTTACTGTACAGTTTACAATTTAGAGAGTACAGTTTAATAATTTTTGATGATATTTACCATGTCCTGTGTCCATCACTGTAAGGTAATGAAAAACATTTCCTCTGACCACTAAATATCCCGTTTGATCTTTTCTGTTCCTTCCTCCCCATCCCTCTGGGGCACATGACACACCCCTCTCGACTCATTGGATGACAAGATTGATAGTTACATGCAACAAGTGATCTTGACACGCTGATTGTCCTCCCCTATTAGGATCCACCCTTGCTCCTAAGAGACAGCCACCTGTCTGTTTCTGGGTGAATCGGTCCTCCCAATGGTGGCGGTCCATCTCCTTCTCACTCACCAAGTGGGTCTCCACTTTCCAACACAAGACATTATGACATGATGAACACTCACACACTCCCCAAAAGCCTACTCCTGATGCACCACATCCTGAATGCTCCCCAACCTACACCCTACACCAGTGACACTACCTTGTCATATTGACATAAGAGCATTCCTACGCTTGCACTTTCAACATCATACTCACAAAACCCATGTACACCTGGTCCCCATCACATACCTTCCTCCAGTATCCTGAGTATTCTAACCCACACTTCCTAACTACTCACCTGTCAACCCTGCACCACCAAACCCAGTAATATCACTACCCACTTATCCTATCCTTCAATATGCAAGTATAATTTATCACTTTACAATATATTATATCCATATGCATGATGGCTCACAACCGTCTCTTTTCTTTCTCTCCCTAGTTAACCTATCTTTCAGACAATGGTTCTCAGAAACTGCTAACTTTCCTCAATTCAAATCAGTGAGGTCATATACTGTTCATCTTTCAATGCCTGGTTTGCTTCACTCAACATAAGGTCGTCAAGATTTAATGCATGTTATTCTGTGTGTTAGCACTTTATTCCTTCTTAAAGCTGAGTAATATTCCATATCATGTCTGTTCCATATTTTATTTATCCATTCAACTGTTTATGGGCACCGAGATTGATTCCAACTTTTGTCAATTGTGAACAATGCCAATGTGAACATTGGTGTGCATATATCTGTTTGTGTCTTTGCTTTCAATTCTTCTGGGTATATATCCAGAAATGGAATTGCTGGATCATACAGAAGATCTATTGTTAATTTCCTGAGGAACTCCCAAACTGTCCTCCACAAGTGGCTGGACCATTCCACAATCGAACCAGTAGTGGATGAGGGTTCCTATTACTCCACAACCTCTCCAACACTTATAGTCTGCCGTTTTTTTAATACCTGCCATTCTGATGAGTGTAAGATGGCATCTTATTGTAATTTTGATTTGCATTTCCCTAATAGCTAGCGATGTCAAGCATATGTCAAGCATTTTTTCATGTGCATTTTTTCCTTGGAGAAGTGTCTTTTCAGGTCGCTTGCCCATTTTTTAAATGGGTTTTTTGTCTTTTTAATTTTGAAGTGTAGGATTTCTTTTTATATGCAGGATATTAACCTCCTATCAGATATATGGTTGCCAAATATTTTCTCCCATTAGGTAGGCTGCCTTTTTACTTTCTTAATAACATCCTTTGAAGTGCAGAAGTGTTTAATTTTGAGGAGATCCCATTTATCTACTTTTTTCCCTAGCTGCTCATGCTTTGGGTGTGAAGTTCATAAAACCATTTCCTTTTACAAGGTCCTGTAGATGCTTCCCTACATTATCCTCCAAGGTTTTTATGGTTTTGGCTCTTATATTTAGATCTTTGTTCCATCTTGAGTTTATTTTTGTATAAGGTGTGAGATGGTATTCCTCTTTCATTCTTTTGGATATTTATATCCACTTCTACAAGCACCACTTGTTAAAGAGGTAATTCTTTCCCAACTAAGTTGGCTTGGTGGCCTTGTCGAATATCTGATGACTGCATATACAAGGATCTATATCACAACTTTCATTTCGGTTCCATTGGTCAGTATTTCTATCCTTGTGTCAATAACATGCAGTTTTGAGCACTGTAGCTTTGTAGTATGATTTCAAGTCAGGTAATGTGATACCTCCAACTTCATTTTTTTTTTTCAATATGTCTTTGGTAATTCAGGGCCTCTTACCATTCCGAATATATTTTGTAGTCAGATTTTACAGTTCCTTAAATATACAGTGTTGATTTTTATTGGGATTGCATTAAATCTGTAGATTAGTTTGGGTAGGATAGACATCTTGATGATGTTTAGTCTTCCTATCCATGAACAGGGTATATTCTTCCATTTATTTAAGTCTTCTCTGATTTCCTTTAACAGTGTTGTGTAGTTTTCTGCATATAAGTCCTTTACATCTTTAGTTAACTTTATTCCTAGGTATTTAATTCTTTTAGTTACTATTGTAAATGGTATTTTTTTCTTGATTTCCATCTCAGATTGCTCATTATTGGTGAACAGAAATGCTACTGATTTTTGAGCATTGATCTTATAACCTGCGATATTACTGAACTCCTTTACAAGTTCTATAAGCTTTGTTGTAGATTTCTCACCGCTTTCTATGTATAGGATCATGTCGTCTGCAAATAAAGAAAATTTTACTTCTTCTTTTCAAATTTGGATGCATTTTATATATTTTTCTTGCCTCAGTGCTCGAGCATGTACTTCTGAGACAATGTAAAATAGGAATGGTGATAGTGGGCATCCTTGTCTTGCTCCCAATCTCAGAGGGAAGGTTTTAGGATTTCACCATTGAAGATAATGTTAGCTTTGGGTTTTTCATTTATACCATTTATTATATTCCTATCTTTTGCACTGTTTTTATCAGGAAAGAGTGCTGTATTTTGTTGAGTTTTTTATGCATCTATAGAGTTGATCATGTGATTTTTTTGTGGTGTATTACATGGATTGATTTTCTTATATTGAACCATCCTTCCATACCTGGGATGAAACCCACTTTGTCATGGTATATAATCATTTTGATATGTTGTTGAATGCGAATAGCAATATTTTGTTGAGGATTTTAGCATCTGGGTTCAGTAGACAAATTGGTCTGTAATTTTCCTTTCTTGTGGTATCTTTGTTTGGCTTTGGTATTAGGGTAATATTGGCATTGTAGAATGAATTAGGCAATATTCCTTCTACTTCTATTTTTTGGAAGAGCTTAAGCAGAATTGGTGTTAGCTTTTTCTGGAATGTGTGGTAGAATTCAACTTGAAGCCATCTGGTCCTGGGCAATTCTTAGTTGGGAGGTTTTTGATGACTGAGTCTATCTCTCTACCTGTAATTGGACTGTTGAGTTAATCAATTTCTTCTTTCATCAATGTAGGCTGTTTGTGAGATTCTAGAAATTTGTCCATTTCCTCTAAATTATCATTTTTATTTGCATATAATTTTCAAATTATCCTCTTATGATATTCTTTATTTCTTTGGGGTCATTAGTGATATCACCTTACACATTCCATATTTTTTGTAGTTGTATCTGTTCTCTCTTTTTTATTGTTAGTCTGGCTAAGGGTTTGTCAATTTTATTGATCTTCTTGAAGAACCAGCTTTTGTGTTTTTTTTTTATTTTTTTCTAGTGCTTTCTTATTCCCTATTTCATTTAGTTCTGCTCTAATCTTTGTTATTTCCTTCTTTCTACTTCCTTTAGGATTAGTTTGTTTTTCTTTTTCCAATTCCTCCATGTGTGCAGTTAGGTCTTCAATTTTAGCTCTTTCTTATTTTTTAACATTTGTATTTATAGCTATGTACTTCCATTTCAGGACAGCTTTGGCTGCATCCCATACGTTTTAACATGTTTGTTGTCATTTTCATTAGGTTCAAGGTAGTTACTGATTTCTTTTGAGACTTTTTCCTTGACCTACTGTTTGTCTAAGTGTGTGTTGTTTAACTTCCATATCTGTGTTCCTAATCTTTTTCTCTGCTCTTTAGTGATCTTCAATTTCATTCCATTGTGGTCAGAGAAATTACTTTGTATAATCTCAATCTTTCTGAATTCATTGAGAGTTGTTCTGTGGCTTAGCATGTGATCTATCTTTGAGTATGAATCGTGCACTGAAGAAGAATGTAAATTCTACTGTATTTGGGTGTTGTGTTCTGTATATGTCTATTAATTCCAGGTCTTGTAATGTATTCTTCAGAGTCTTTGTTTCTTTATTGATTCTCTGTCTAGATGTTCTGTCTAATGATGAAAATGGTGTATTAAAGTCCCCCACTATAATTGTAGAGATATTTATTTCTCCACTTAGTTTTTCCAGTGTTTGCCTGGTGTGTTTTTATGTACTCTGAATAGGTGAATATATGTTTATGATTGTTCTCTCTTCTTGAGAGATTACCCCTTTTACTAACATATAGTATCAATCTTTGTCTCTTACAATGGTTTTGAATTTAAAGTCTATTTTGTCTGATATTAGAATAGCTATTCCTGCCCTTTTCTGTCTGTTGTTACCTTGAAAAATTGTTTTCCAGCCATTCACTTTCAGCCTCCTTGAGTCCCTGGTTTGAAGGTGGGTTTCTTGTAGACAGGTTATAGATGGATCATATTTCCTTATCCATTCTGCCAATCTGTGTCTCTTGAGTGGTGAATTTAATCCATTAACAGTCAGTGTTATTATTCGCAATAAATTTCTTACTTCAGCCATTTTTTCTCTGGGTTAATGTATGTCATATGTTGTTTTGTTTCTGTTTTTGTCTTTTTAGTTGTTTTTAAACTCTCTTCCAACTCTCTCTACCTTGTTTTTTCCTTTTAACTTGTAGAACTTCCGTTAATATTTCTTGAAGTGCAGGTTTTTTATTGGCATACTCTCCTAATTTCTGTTTATCTGAGAATATTTTGAACTCTCCATCATTTTTGAATGCCAGTTTTGCTGGATAGAGAATTCATGGTTGGAAGATTTTTTCTTTTAGTACTTTGACTATGTCATACCACTGTCTTCTTACCTCCATGGTTTCAGATGAGAAATCAGCACTTAATCTTATTGTGCTTCCCTTGTATGTGATGGTTCTCTTTTCTCTTGCTGCCTTGAGTATTTTCTCTTTGTCTTGAGCATTGGACATTTTGGCAAGTATATGTCTTTGAGTTGACCTGTTGGCAATTATACGGTTTTGGGTGCGCTCTGCTTCCTAGATCTGGCCATCCATGTCTCTCAATAGGGTTGGGAAGTTTTAAGCCATTATTTCCTTCAACACTCCTTCTGTTCCTGTTCCCTTCTCTTCTCCTTCTGGGATGCCCATAATGCATATTTTTGTGTGTTTTGTGTTGTCAGTTAAATCCCTGAGTCTTTGCTGGATTTTTTCTATCTTTTTGTCTATCTGTTCTACTATCTGATTTCAGATGTATTGTCTTCCACATCACTAATTCTTTCTTCTGTCTGTTCAAATATGCTGCCATGTGAATCCAGCATCTTTTTGATTTCTTGGATTGTGACACTGATCACCATTATATCCGTTATATTTTTATGTATGTTTACAATTTCTTCACTATGTTCTCCCAGTGTCTTCTTAATATCCTTAATCTCTTCCTTCACGTCATTAAGTTGACCCATGATATTTTTTGGAAAGCTTTGATTAGTTGTTTGATGTTCTGCATGTCTTACTGATTTTTAGTTTGTTCATTGGACTGGTCCATGTCTTTCTGTTTTCCAGTGTGGTTTGTAATTTTTTGTTGCATTCTTGTCATCATTTTATCTTGACGGGTTTATTAAGTTGACTAGCTTCTCTTTCTGCTGTATAGTTTTATTTAGCTGGTGGTTCTGTGTGTGTTAAGTTTTCCCTTTCACACTTTGTTCTTCTTGTATTTCCTTGCTTTTTTCTATGTTCCCTTGAAGGCAAAAGATTAGGGTCAGAGGAATCAAAAGGTGTGAGAAAGGAAGAAGGATAATAGTAATATTGATAAAATTTAGAAGAGTGGCCATATAGGACTTAGGGAAACAAATATTTAACTCATGTAGGCAGTAGAGAGTAATATTAAAAAGGTGGGGTACCAAAAATAGACTGGGAAACCAAATAAAGGAGTATATATATATATAATGATTTAGAAGGCTAGAATGATGAGGAGAGATAGAAAGAGTAAAGAAAGGGCTGAAAGGGAAAAGTTAATATTAATAAAAAAAGAAGAAAACAGAATATATAGAATAGAAATTGACACCATTAAGTTGTGGGCTAATGCAAAATAGTGGTATGTAAGAACCACAACAGAAAACAGAAGGCAGAAAAATGAAGGAAGGAAAAGAGATAGCTTGAGAGACAACATCAATATAGACAGAGAATGGGAAATCACTGAAGAAGAAGCACAGCAAAGAAGAGACAAGCTAGCAGCACCTAATTTAAAAAGAAAAAGAAAGAAAGTAAAAAAAAAGGGGGGGAGAAGAAAGAGGAAAGAAAAGCAAGAGACAACAAATAAACAGGGAAAAACCAAACAACCACACAAGCAAGCATTCAAACAAAGCTAAGGAAGAACAATGTTCCTTCTTGGGCCCTTGTGGAACCTCTCAACCTGCTTTTGTTTATCAATCAATTGTCTTGCAAGGTTCTATCTGCAGGTTTTGAGGCAGATTTTAGCTATTAAACTAAATTAAAAAGCAAATTCATTTTTTTAAAGTGACTTTTTTTTGGTGAAATAAGGGACTCAAAAGAAGTCCTGTTCTAGACCACCCCCTTCACCGAGTGGACCCTAACTAGGCTCGTGGAAACTAATCAAGCACTTCTCACTTCCTGGCCTCCCCAGGGGAGCTGAAGCTCTGATGTCTGTCTGTGAAGAATGATAAATTTTGTTGACTGTGCCCCCGCTGGAGCCAAGTCTCAGTGTCACTGGGCTGCTGGGTAAATCAGGCTTCCTCAGTATATTTGCCTCTCCCCTCAGGCTGGCGCTGCTTCAAGCTGGCTTATCTGCTCCCCAATTCTATGACGGTCCAGGCAGCCATATCCAAAGAAAGGAAACCCATCTCCACCTTCTTTCAGAACCCTCCCACTCTTGGAGAATGCTCCCTCTCACTAGGTTGCCAGCGGGAGTTAGGACGTATCCCTGGGGAACTAGGTAAATCAACTTCCTCAGCAGATTCAACCCTCCCCTCTGCCTAGGGCTGATTCAAGCCAGCTATTTTGTTCCCCAAAGCTGCAAGGGGTTCAAGGAAGTCAAATCCACAGAAAGGAAACCCCTCCCAACCCTTTGCCAGAACCTTCCCACTCTCAGAGAATGCTCCCTCTCACCAGGTTGCTGGCGGGACTCGCGGCTCAAACCAGCCTTTTTCCTTGAGGATGGGGCTCAGCCGTCTGTGTTAACCACCACAGGCATTATTAAAACTCATGAATCTCTCCCGAAAAATCTACGCTGCTGAGCTCCCTCCACATAGATGTCTCCAAGTTTCTTGCTCCAGACCCCGGGGCGGGACCCTGTCCCCAATCAGCCATCCTCAGAGGGCATGCCAGTGAGGACCCTCCTAAACCAATGTCATCTTGCCCTCCCATCCAACATAGTGTTTTCACAATTCAATAAATGAGTACTGTGTCTTAAAATTGATTTGAAATCAGTATAATTACACAGCAGTAAGTAAAGCATGTATTTTACATCATTTTCATTGTTTTCACAGATCACTGAGTTATTTCTTTCATCAGTGATTGAAGGCTGATAAGTATATAATACTCAGTAAAGCAAGTATTTTGCGTAAGTTAAAAACTAGTCAACATATTGTTTTCAGATTGTATTCTGTGCCTTAACATTGATTGTCATTCAATATAGGTACATAGCTCTCAATCTATCATGCATTCTATATGCATTACAAAACTAATCAGCATAGTGGTTTTTTTAAACAAAATTCACATTTTATTTAGATTGAAATAAACTGTATGAAACTGATTCTCTTCACCAAAAATAGCAGCAATATTTTTTGTATTATTCCTACATGAACCACAAAACACTTATTTTTGTAGTCTTTCCATGTTTTGCTTATAAATCAAGATGAGGCAGTAGGTATAGTCATGGAAATAGACAGATGAGACAAATCAGTTGTCAGTATCCATGGCCTCTTGATTCTGTCTTGACCATGAAACAGAAGTGTTCAACACACACCTGCTAAAAAGCTCATGAAGGTGTAGTCTCAACAAAGGAATGTAAAGAGCAACAACCAAATGTGGAAAAAGTCATTTGAACTGTAACTTGCTCCTTTAGGTTCATTTGATAAAGACAAAATCTACACTGAAATCCTTGCTTTGCAAGCTCAGTTTCTCTCACTTTCTGGTAATTCCTTTAACTGCCCAATACAAATTTTTAACAACATACCTAAAACTCCTACTAGTTAAAAGTCAGTCATGAGCCTCATTGTAACATTTTATAAAATGTATTCCTTTCCTTCCATATCTCCTCAAAATTTATTTCTTCAAAGTACTGATAACCTGACAATTGGATCCACAGTGATGATAAATGTTATGTCTAAAATGACTTACCTAAAATAATTCCAGTGTGCCACCAATAGAGATCACACAGAATTAAATGTGGCACTTTCAATGCTATCTTCTGGAAGAATGGGAGGGTCTTCAAAGCATAAGTGTTCAAACAGGAGCCCTTGAAATAGGTAGATTATTAATAACTAATGTATTAAATGGGAGACCTATAGGTACAGATATTAGTAATTAAGCAGCCTACATACACCTTACAGATTTTTTCTCCAAATAGAACAGAAAACCTATTTTAAAAGTCTCTTATGTGTTTTCAATGGTTTCTGAATTTCTTGTAGGAAGCTCTGACTGAGGTGTATAGAGTTTGATATATGTATCCAACATTAAATCCAGATCATGTTTTATATCAAAATTTATATTAAGCAAAGCCAAGTTACTTGACCTTTTGTCTGTCAAAGTGTTCCTCAGGTGTGCTTTGAGATGCACACCCGAGGAACCCATTTTCATAGCATTCATTCTCAACTTTCATCATGGGAAGAATACATAAGACCTTCAACATGCATAAACATTAGGAAAAAACTTGATGTCAGGCAGATGGAGGGCTTCATAAATGGTAGAAGGAAGCTCTATATCTTTCCCTCTATGTTTCCAGTTGATTCTCCAACAGTGAAGTTCAGCTGAGAGTGTCAGGATTGGGTAAGTCACTTCTGTACATGTCAGCATGGTGTTCCTCTGATGTATTGGATTTGAGCTGTCCCATGACAGAGAGCACCAGAGATAAGCATTTAAGAACTTTGAGGTGCTGTTCTGAGAATATATCTTTAAGTTCCTGAAAAATGTGCTGTTAATGTTCTGTTGGAACACTTAGGGTTTCTTTCTAGTAACTCTCAGAGGTTAGTTGAGATTCCAGATTACCTTGCTGAGCCCTGTGGAATTTGTCAGGGAGTTTCACTTGAATATCAAGTTTGGTTGCCAAATTTGTGGCTTCCTCAAACCAAATCATGATAAACTTCAATATTTTCCATCACTTCATTGAGTGAATGCAGCACTGCACTCAAGCTGCTGGCTGCAAAGAAGACATCAGAGGTTTGCCCCTGGAGATTTTTCCCAAAGGTTCTTGTAAATGAAAGGACATTTTTAAGAACAACAATGGTAACAATGAAATCAAAATCTGTTCCTGCACTACAGAGTATAAATGCTCTGCCAGCTATACAGTTATTCCATCTAACATTTGTGTCACTATTCAAACCATCCAAACATAAAACAAGTGCTTGTAGGAGATCCACTAAAATTTCAAAAGTATCATGCCTGCCTGTCCACTGAGAATGGCAAATTTCCTTCAGTTCATTTCCCCTTTCTTCATTGCTCTGAAAAAGGCCAAAAAATTACATTTTCAAGTTCTAAAAGTATTTGTGGTGATCAATGGAAAAAAGAAGAAAGTTCCCCAGTCATCCCCAATGCAACAGATGCTTCCATCACAGACACTGATTTTGCTAACCACATATTTAAGGCACAGGAAGAAGAATGTGTAGACAGCTTGGGGATATTTCTCTAGAAGTCTTGAAGCAACAACTTTCATTTTGGAAGAAAAGCCACTGGACACAATGTAAGTCTATCCATGACAGTACTCCTTGTTCAGTCCCCAATTCTCAGTTATTGTAATGTGAAATTTCACAGCCAAAATTTCTGCATCAGTTTCATAAGGCAGGAAGCCCACAAATTCCTCTTCAGATTATGAGATTCATCAACAAACCTCACCAACACAGGCAAGTGTTCTTCCCCTGCTATGTCCACCACATCATCAGTGATAATGGAAAAGAAGTGTGAGTCTCTCACTTCCTTGAGGAGGAAATATGCTCTCATATATTTCTAGCATCTGTTTCTGCTGTGTTTTCAAACAGAACAATGTGTTAACAGCTGTTGTTTCAAAGTGCTTCCTCAAAACCTCTTCACCAGAATTTATTCGGCACTCCAGCAGTGCTTGAAAGTTATCAGGAGTAAGGAGACCTTCAGGAAGTTCATCAGCCTCATGTCCATCTAGAGGTATGTTTTGTTTTCCCATAAGAATCAAAATTTCAAATAAAGATTTTAGGTATTATTTTCCTTCTCTTCAATGGTTAAAGGTATAATGTCTTCATCCTGTTCTTCACCCCCTTCTGCATTGGGGTTCTGAGCATTGCTGTTGTTTGATTCCTTATATTTTTGCTCCTGTTCAGAAATTTCAAGAATTTTTCTCTGTTTCAGTGTTCTGATTTCATCTTCACTCAATTCTTTTATTCATTTTCTGTGTCTACTATGTGGATGGTTCAAATGACTGGTAAGATCAAATATTGTTGACATAGCATTATGTTGAAGAACTGTCCAAAAAGGACTCTCCCAATGACTTCACAAGTATCTGCTTCAATTAATTTGGAGAAATAAAATAAACCAATCATTCTTTAGTTTTCTGAGGCCTCTGAAAAATGTATTGTTCTACAGATCATAGAAGTCTCAAAGTGTTTGGCACATAACCGATAATGTTTATTTAGCTGATCAGGTGTTTTATCTTCTAAGTCTGCTCTCCTACAATTCACCACCCACTTTTGACATCTGGCCAGGTCCCACGGGAACCTGAAGAGTGACAGATCTGACTGCATGCTCTTCTGCATGCAGTTGGGGGCAGCGCAGAAGTTTGGCAGGCCGGCCCAGTCTTCCCCTCCCCGCCACCTCAGGGCAGCCCGCCAGCACATAGGGGCCGGGGAGGGGAGCCAGGCCGGCCGGCCGGCTCCACAAGGCAGGCGGGCGGGCGGGCGACAAGCCGTGAGGGACAGGAGGGGCACCGCGATCTGAGGCCAGGCTTGGGACGTGGCTCCACAGTGCTGTGAGTGGCTGGCTGGGAGGATTTACCGCTGCAGCCACTGCTGTACCTCCCACAAGCCCGGGACGCTGCCGCCTCCTTCCCACAATGCACTCTTAACATAGTGTTTTTGGTGTTCACAAAGGGTGCTCTTTGTTTTAAAATTTATTGCACCTACTGAGGTGTGCGGAAGAGTTACCTCTGGGATGACCTCCCAACGCTCTTTGAAGTCTCTTAGCCACTTGAACTCATTTGTCTTTACCTTTTCCCCCTTTAATTCAAGGTCTTTTTCCAGTTGTTTCTAGCAATGGAAGAAATTATAACAATGAGGTGGAGCCAGTGGCCACTAGACACTTTTGGGGCAGGGAGGGGACGAGCAGTTGAAATACAGAGGCTTCTTTGGGATTTGGAGGTTGTCCTGAGTATCTTTGTGGCAACGGATGTAGGCCATTTTAAATCAGCACACACCACTCAGAACTATGTGGGAGAGAGTGTGGTCTACAGTGTGAACTGTGGTCTATGGTTGGTGGCAAGGCCCCAGGATGTGTAAGTCCATTGAGGGTGGTGGGCCACACTTGTGGGAGATGTTTGTGTGGGATGGTGTGGGAGGTGTGGGAGGTGGGCAACATGGGAATCCCAGTAGGTTCTGTGTAATATTTTGGGTATCTAAGCACCTCTTAAAATATATTTATGTATATACATAAATAACATTTTTGTAAGCAAATGCACATATATGCATATATATTTATAAATCATTTTGCAAATGTTGGTATGTATTGTGAACATTTTGATTTTTACCCACAATAAAAAAAAAATTTATTGCAAGTCAATATATATACATTTCAGTGAAAATGCATGTACTTTTCATATTTTACAATAGTAATCAACAGTGTTTTCACAGTTCATTATGTGAGTTCTGTGTTTTAACATTGGTTTTAAGTCAACGTACTTACTTACCAGTAAGCATATATTATACATAGATTTCAAAACTAGTCAACATAGTATTTTCACAGTTCTCTAAGTAACTTCTGTGTTTTCACCTCGACTGTAAGTCAATATAAGCACATTACAGTAAATAATGCATGTATTTTTATTGTTTTCAAAAGTAATCAACATAGTATTTTCACAGTTCACTATGTGAATTCTGTATTTAAATATTGACAGTAAATATAAGTAAATACCATTGAAAAATGCAAGCATTTTACAAAGTTTTCAAGGTTTTTTACAGTCATTAACTGAGCTCTGTGTTCTCATATTGATTGTAAATCAATATAAGTACCTAGCTCTCAGTTAAGCATGTGTTTTACTATTATAGTGTGCCTAATTGTTGCCTCCTAGGAGTCTCCTTATTGCTCAAATCTGGCCTCTCTCTAAGCTGAACTTTGCATATAAACACATTACCTTCCCCCCAGTGTGGGACATGAATCACACAGGGTTGAAATTCCCTGGCACCGATGTACTACCACCAAGCACCAACTAGCAATGCAACAGAGAAAAGCTCTTGACCAAACAGGGGAAAAGGAAAAGACAAATGAGTTTTTATTGCTTAGAGACTTCAAAATGATTTGGATAGTCTTTCCACAGGTTATGCTTATACATTTCTCAACAGGATCACATTGACTGCCGAAGTAGATACTACCCCAAATAGTGGGGATCCTGAGGGCTCTGTAGACATCCAGATGCTATAGTCAGAGCAGATAGCTCAGGAGTTTGGTGCCTTGCCAGTGGGCCCTACTTTGGAATTTATGCTCACCAGAGTGACAGAATTAGACTCAGTTGTAATTTCCCTACACATGGCACTTCTGTCCTTCTCCTTGAACCTATAATTAGTACTAGAGTTGGTAGGTGTACATCCAAGAGACTTAAATCTCTGGGCTGTCCATTTCCCAGTTGGGCCCTGAATTTCAAAAGAGTTGCAACACCTACTCTCCAGTTCATTGGTCTCACTCAGGACAACTAACATGGAAGTGATGATGGACAATTACCATACTAAGGAACCAAGCCAATATACAACTGCAAGCAAGAGAATCCCATCTATTGGTCATATGGGATCACAGGCCCCTTTCAATTAGAGGTGGGGTGGACATTATAATCCCAGAATACTTAGGATTGGGGAATGTACTATGAACTAAAGTAGAGTTACTCGTATTCTGGTATAGACTTATTGTGATTCTAGCAATGGAAGGAATTTTATCATTGATGTGAAGGTTGTGATCACTGGAGGTTTTGAGAGCAGGGAGAGGGAAAAACAGGTGTAATACAGGGTTATTTTCTGGACTTGGGAGTTGTCTGGAATGACATTGTGATGACAGATACAGAGCACTATAAATCCTGCCATAACCTACAGATTTGGTGGGGGAAGAGTGTAAACTGCAATGAAAACTTTAATCCATGCTTGGTTGCCATGCTCCAAAATGTGTTCATAAATTGAGGTGCTGACTTGGGAAGGGCATCCTCCTGGAGGCAGCCTGTGGAGACAGAGGCATGAGGTGGTTTCCAGTCACCAGGACCCGTGCTGCTCTGAGGGTCCTGAGGAGGTAGGTGATGATGGAAGTGTGAGAAGGCAGGTTTGAGGCTGGGGAATTTGTTGCAGCTCATGTTCGTGGTGAAAGGTGAGATACTGTGGTGGAGGTTGGAGCGGCAGCTTTTCCGCCGCTTCGAGTCCCCTTCACCAAGGCGGACTGGTGGCAGGCCTGAGCTCAGATGCGCGCCCATGCACTCTTCAGCTCCCTCCGCCACTGCTCAGTCCTCCCGGGTGCTGAGGGACCAGTGCTTGCAGAAGCATGAGGTTTGGCTCTCTGGTTCATTCATTCTCAGGCAATGGAGCCTCAGACCTGTTGTGCTCACCAGAGAGGGCAGCTGTGAATGAAGGGCCAGGCGCGAGCGGGGCTTCATTTTGCCAAGCGGCAAGGCCCGGGAAGGGGCTGAGGGAGGTGGCATCGCGACCCTTCCCCTGATCCACCACGTGCGCTGCTCACCCAGCCTGCTGACAACCTGGAAATGGCTCCGGATTTGCACTTTGGGGAGGTTTTTTTCCTATACATATTTTTTCTAATGTGAGTGCAGAAACACAGTGGCATTGTTGTTTTGGGACATTTTTATTTTCATGTAGAGATTTTTAAAGTGCATGTCGCGTTGGGTTCAAATCCTGCCCCAAGGACCCGAAGCGGAGAAAGTTGGACCTGTAGCTGTAGTCGGACTGAAAAGGCTGAGAAACTTGTCTTTTCCAGTGTCGAGGCGGACATGAGCGAAATGATGTATGAATTCATTTATTATTGGATTCCATGAAGCTGGATTTTGCGTTTGCCTACATGGAGACCAATTTGTGAAATAGAATTGATTGCTATCTCCTCCGCGATGCATTTTAGGTCTAATAAGCAAATGCCACCTCAGTTTGTTTGAACGTTTTGGTATTTACAAGAAAGAAGTAATTTCACCTAAGGAAATTACTTGAATTGTCAATACCATCGAAATACTTCTGGAAAAAGATCCTGGGGCAGGGGTTTGATGGAGGAGGAGATAGAAAGCAACTATGAAATAGCTGATGGAGAAATTCCTTTGGAAGTCATTCTGTAGCAAAAGAGAAAAAACTTCATAGAAAATTTTCATTGGGCAAAATGGGGGAACAACCCATCTTCAGCACTCGAGTTCATGTCTTTCAGATAGTTTGAAATAAAAAGAACTTGGTACCCATCAGAAAACATGCAGTTACTGGGTCTTATTTCTATGACAGCACAAAAATTTTGTATAGGATAATCGTTTAGATGGCTCAAACTCAATAATAAATAACACCATCACAGCAAACATGATAATTACTAAAACATCGCAGAAGTTTGACCAATGGGCCAGACCATCATTGTTTGTGAACTGGGATTCTTCTTTGAGCATCATATCTCAAAATTTGTAGAAAAGTTTCAGGAATCTAAAGAAGCTGCTCAACTAGCAAAAGAAAAAAATCACAAGAAAAGTTGGAACTTACCATTACATTTACACAAGAATCAGTGGGAGGGAATCTTCAGGCTCCTTTAATTCCAGAAAACATCAGTGGGTCAGACAATGAAAGAACGCCTGGCATGACACAGAATTCAGAGCCAAGGGCTGAACCAGTACAGAATGCATTACCATTTTCACATATTTCAGCAACCAGCAAACCTGGGAGGCTGAACAGGAATCCCTTAAAGGAAATAATGCCAAACTCACTGCAGCCCTGTTGGAATCCACTGCCAACATGAAACAATGGAAACAGCAACTAGCTGCTCAACAGGTGACTTGGGTGAGTCCATTGAGCTGTAGAGTAGGGGTTGCAACTCCACTGAGATTCCAGGCCCAGCTGACACAGTCTCTGGAAGTATACCTACAAACTCCAACATCACATATAGGTTTGAATAGAAGGGACTGATGGACCATATGCAGGAAGGACTTATTTGAGTCCAACTCTGACACTCTCAGGAGCACAGATTCCAAAGTAGAGCCCACTGATAAGGCATCAATCTCTGGAGCTATCCCTCCTTATATAGGACCTTGATGGAAAAATATTTGAAGTAAGAGAATTATGAGATAGCTTAGCCAAGCTACTAGAATGTAGCTAAGAAAAATAAAATTTCAGTGCCAATCAATTCAAAGATACACTGTTTGTCTTCATAGGAACTGTTTGAACTCTGCATCAAGATTGAACAAAAATTATGAATATCACTCCTCCAGGAGGAGAGTCTTTTGAAAACTGAAACTATATATTTCAGTGTAAAATTTAGAATTCAGCTTGTAGCTAGTTGGAGGGAAAAGAGATAAAAAAACTTGAACTACAAATTACGTCCTTGTATATTATGGGCCATAGTTAACTAGAAAGTTATAAATAGATTTTTTTTTAGATGATACAGTTTAATAATTTTGATGATATTTACCATGTCCTGTGTCCATTACTGTAAGGTAATGAAAAATAGATATTTTTTATAATGTCTATATTTTTTGTTATATTAGCTAGTGGGAGAATTAACAATGTCTAGGTCACATCCACTTTTTGTGTTCAACACAGTGAAATTTATCTGCCCTTTAATTTAATTTATTTATGATAGCTAAGAACTGTGTTTTGAGTGAAAAGAGTGATAACAACCCTGTCTTTTGTTATGATCTGAATAATTTCTCAGGATATTTTGCACTGCTATTACCAGTTAATTCTTGTCAGGAGTGAGAGAGAGCCACATCTTTACTGGAAGCACACTTACTATAAATACATGTATAGAGTGCTTCCATTTGATATACTAGAAGATATTTCATTCTGATGAACACTCTGGCACTCACTGGTTTTCTCTAATCTTGTCCACTCTATAGTTTATTTTTCCATATTGATTCCATGTATTTATAAGAAGATATTTTCTCCCATCTTATACAGTTTAAAGCCAACTAATGAAGGCAGCTGGGTACCTCAGAAATCTTTTTTGAATTTCTAATAAATTCTACACACAGTACTGAAATATAGCAATCCATCATGGCATCTGCTCTAGAGATGTTAAGCATATTTACAGAATATGTAGCTACATTTATTTATATATTTTGCAAGAAATCCTTTCCCAATGATTGATGCATTTCAGAGTAATGGTAATAATGACTTTTAGGGAAATTTTTATTATAGATTATTTTAAGGTATATAGATAATTTAAATGGGATCAATTTGCATCACACAGTGGGTCAGGACTTGATCTAAATTGATTGTGGCCTGGCAAATGGAAATGAAGATGTGTACTCTCTCAGGGTCTTTACTACGTCTATATTCAAATCTTACAGGGCAATATTCTGAACTGTTAACTTGGCATTTCAAAACCGGAATTAAATTCAAGGGGCTCTTCTCAGTGAATAGGTTTTAATGTTGTTTGATGTAATTTTAAAAGATTTTCAGCAAACATGCATTTCTTTATATATTTCTTTTAAGAAGATATTTTAAAAGTAAGCCGAGTGAAGTCTAGTCAGCTTATGGAATAGAAATTGCACCAAGGTACATTTTTTCTTGTTGTGCAATGCCTGTGTTGTTGAGGAAAGCTCTTTTTTAAAATAGTATGCTTGGGGTAGCAAAATATGGTTCAAGTGGTTGAGTGCCTGCTTCCAACATGGGAGGTCCTGGGTTTGATCCCTGGGTCCTCCTAAAAAACAAATAAACAAAAAAGGCAAATTAAAAAAACCTCAGGGGAGTCAATGTGGCTCTGAGGTTGAGCACTGGCTCAACCCACACACAAGGTTCTGGGTTCAATCCCGGCTCTGGTACATCAAAAAAGCACAAAATTAAGTTCATTAAACAATTTGTAACAATTTTCACTCACAAACAACCATTTATATGTATGTTTTATATGTATACATATTAATTTATATTAGAGTGAAAAAATAAATAATTTGTTTCTACAGTTTCTAAATTGAGTTTTCAGTGTCTCAGAAAAGTCTATATCAGACATTCAGTCATCTTGCATTATATGTGCTAAAACATAACATCAAAAATCTTACCTCCAACTATTTTAGGATACTTTTCTCACCTATTTATTATAGGGAGAATAATTTAGGTGCATGTGCATGCTCAGAGCTGAGATAATTTTCTGATAACTCAAGTAATAAAATTTATTTGATTGATGGATTTTAATTTTTTAAAAATATGATAACTTGTTATTCCTAATTATGAGAGCTAAAGTTTTAAAAGTAAAGAATGAAGCCAGGGCTTCAATATCCCAGCACAAGTGCCTCATGAATGACATGGAAGTTTCTAATGTGTGCCCTGAAAGATATTCTTTTAGGCAAAGAGTTGACAGTTTTAAAAACAAGATGAAGAATCTTTTCATGAAAGGAACTGATAATTTAGATCTCTGCTTTGCAGGGTGTCTGCTCTTAATGGAAATGCATTTATTGTGAAGGAATGAGACCCAGAAAATTGGAATGGGGACATGTATGCTGATCAGTATAATCATGAGGCCCTTGAACCCTTAAATTCTATTGGGTCTTCTTTGCCATATAAATCTGTAATGGTTGACCTGAGGAGCCAGCAATCCAACCTCTGATATTAACTCTATTTTGCCAGATAAAACTAATGGGGTCCTCTGAAGTAGTTGATTTGCAAGACAACTCTAATTTCTTTCATGATCCACTCCCACCCTCTTAAATCCCAACCCTATAACCAGATTGGAGCCCCAAGAGGCCCAGAAAGTTGATGTACAAAGTGTGACTCAAAAAGAGATGCACTATGCTCTAGAAGAACTAAATGATTTTTCCAATTTTCTTTTTTGCAGAAAGAAAACAGGGGAATATGTATGGGAATAGATAAGGATGTGGAGTAATGGTAGAAGGAACATAATATTGGGTCACATTGGATTTATTGATATGGGCTTCTCATACCTCTGAATCAATAGGCAGAGAACAAAGTTACTGTTCTAAGTAGAGTAATTGATCCTGTTAACCAAGGGGACAGTGGACTGTTAATACACAATGGAGATAAAGAAAAGTGTGCCTTGTGTATAAGAGATCCCTTAGGGCATCTCTTAGTACTACCATGACTTCTGAATAAAGTCAATGGAAAACAGCAAGATCCCCATACAGGCTGGAATACTAATGACCTAGAACTTTCAGGAATGAAGATTTTAGTTGTCCCAACAAACAAAGAACCATGTCCAACTGAGGTGTTTGCTGAGTGTTTAAAGGGAATTTGGCCTCTCTCTAATCCAAACTCAGCATATGAAAGCATTACCTTCCTCCAAGCATGGGACATGACTCCCAGGGATAAGCCTCCCTGGCACCAAGGGGGTTGTTACCAAGCACCAACTGGCAATGCAACTGGAAAATGACCTTGAATAAAAGGGGGAAAAGGTAAAGACAAATGAGTTCATATGGCTAAGAAACATCAAAATGAATCAGGAAGTCATCCCAGAGATAATGCTTACACACATCTCAGTAGGATCTCATAGAATTCCAAAGTAGAAATCCCACCAAATAGTGGATCTCCTGAGAAATCTGGAGACACTCAGGTCCTACGTCAGGGCAGATAGCTCTGGAGTTTGGTTCCTTGCAGGTGGGCCCTACTTTGGAGTTTGTGCTTCTGAGAGTGACAGAGTTGGACTCAACTATATCTTCCCTGCATATGGCTCATCTGACCCTTCTATTCCAACCTATACTTGGTGCTGGAGTTTGTAGCTGTACATCCAGAGACTTGAGTCTTTGGGCTGTCTATGTGCCAGCTGGGCCCAGAACCTCAGTGGAGCAACAAATTCTAATCTACAGTTCATTGGACTCACCCAGGACAACTGGCGAGGAGATTATGATGGACAACGGCATCCCAGGTAATGGAGAGAGTCTGCAGCTGCAGGCAGGAAAATCCCATCCATCTTCCCCATGGGATATAAGCCCTCTCTTAATTGCAGGTGAAGTGGATATCACCATCCCAGATTCCTCAGGATTGGGGGAAGAGCTATGGACTAGAGTGGAGTTATTTGTATTCTACTATAGACATATTGTGATTAAATCAATGGAAGAAATTACAACATTGATGTGGAGCCAGTGGCCACTGGAGGCTCTGGAGGCAGGGAGAGGGAAAAGCAGTTGTAATACAGGGAATTTTTTGGGACTTGGGAGTTGTCTTGAGTGACAGTGCAATGACAGATATAGGCCATTTTATATCATCATATAACATGAAGAGCTGTGTGGGAAAAAGTGTGGCCTACAATGCAAACTATGGTCAATGCTTAATGGTCAAACCCCAGGATGTGTTTTTCAACTGTAATTAATGAGCCACACTAATGAAGGATGTTTATGTAGTAGGTTATGGGAGGTGTGGGAGGTGGGGCATATTGGAATCCCTATATTTTTTGTGTAACATTTATGTAATCCAAGCATCTTTTTAAAAAATAAAAAAATAAAAGTAATAAAGGGAACACAAAATCAGTAGTGCAAGAAGGTAGCTAAAAATACCAGCTATGATCATATGTTCATTTATAGAAATGAAGGCTGTAATGTTTATGAATATTTCTTCTTTATTTTCTAAAAAATATTACTATATAAAGCTATTTTCTCTTCTTTCTTCCCTATCTTATCACCTTATTATATAACATAAGTTGTATTAAGTTGATGTCATAGTATTTGTTACATAGTATTTATCAAGGACAAGAGTGAATATTACCCAATGACTTGCATCCTTTTCTGGGGAAAAGATTTGTGTTTTCAGTTGTTTGTATAGGACACTTGTATTATTTTAGGTGGAAGAAAGATCATATTATGGTCTTTATTTGGAAGTAAATGTGGTAAAGGAGATATGTATGGCTGCCAAGTTTACAAGGAGTACACAGTGATGGTTCTTTTTGTATGTCGTTTTGGCTAGGCTTTTGTAAGCAATTGTTTGGCCAAGCAAGATATGGCCAGATTGTTACTGTCAGGGTATTTCATAGACGGATTCGCATTTATAGTCTGTTGATTATGTCTACAGCTGATGATGTCTCCAATCAATAAAGGAGATTGGTCTTAGCAATGAATAGCTTCTATTTCTATGTCTTCAAGTTCACTAATTTTTCTTTAGTGACTCATTTGCTTTAAGATTCATTTTTCATTTCTAATATTGTATTTCTTAACTTTAGAAATTCCAGTGGTTTTCTTTATTTATTTTATTTTGCTTCTCATTGTGCTTAAGTTTTTTGTTTGATTGTTTTGTTTTGTTTCATCTTTTGAAAAAACAGATATGGGGATTGAAGCAGGGACCTTGTATGTGGAAAGCCAGTGCTCAACCACTGATCCACATTGGCTCCCCTGAGTTGGTTTTTCATTTGCTTGCTTGGTGTTTTTTTTATTTTTTTATTTTTTATTTTTTAGGAGGCAATGGGTACTGAACTCAGGATCTCCAATGTGGAAATCAGGCACTCAATCACTTTAGCACATCCACTCCCCTATGTATTCTTTCATAACATTTAGCATGTTTTTATATAGCTATTTTAAAGTTCTTCTCTTCTACTTCTATCTTGTCTGTCATTGCTTGGCCTGTTCTATTGATTAATTTTTCTAATGGTATATGTCATATTTTCCTTTTTCTCGTATTAGTAAGTTGTATTGGATGATGAGCACTATAAATGTTATAATTTGAGTATCTGAATTTCTATTGTCTTCTCTTAATGAGTTATGACAATTGTTCTTGAGGAAATTATTTGCAGGGCAACTTGACCTTTTCTGGGCTTGTTGATAGGCTTTGATAGGCAGATACATTCTAGGCATAAGTTTATTCCTAATACTAAGTTTTTTACCTTCTGGGTTTCTAATGAATGTTGTTCAATGGGATCTCTCCACTCTGTCTGGTAGGAACTGAAATGTCTCTCAGCAGTTTGTAATGCTGAGATTTCCCCTCATACAGATACCTAGTATTTTTGGACAGTCTTAAGGTGTTTCATTATATGTCACAGACTAAAGGCAACCCTATTTACATTTTTAGAACATTTTCTTTCAACCTCCACCCTTTCTGGTACTCTTACATGAAAATGTCAGTTTCCTCAGCCTTTGCAATCTCTGATCTCAGTCTCTTTCATGAAGTAAGATCAGTGGGTTATTCTATTGTTTCCTCCACCTGTGTCATATTCTTAGGTGTGATATGAGGTTGAAAACCAGGGTAATAATAACACCCATCAAATTTATTTCCTTTCCTAGTCTCACAGTTTTGTCCAATGTCCAAAACAGTTTAATATATTTTGCCTAATTGTCTCTCTTTTTTTAGAATGGAAGTGTAAATCTGGTACCAGTTATTTTGACATGGCCTGAAGCTGAGGTCATCCATATGGATTTGAGGATCACTTTCAAGGTTTCCATTTTAAAAATCCTACTGAGAGTTGGCTGAAACTTTATTCAATTTATTGGCTTATTTCGAACAAATTAACCTATTTTTAATATAGATACCCTATCAAAGGACATAAAAGATGTTTTATTTAGATCTTTCATGTCCTCTAGGAAGCTTTTAAATTTTATCCTTAAGAAGTTGCTCATCATTCTTCATATTTACTAGATTGACCTTATAATAAGTAAATATAATATATTTAAACATGAAAGAAATAGTTATATTTTATTATTATTTTCTAGCTGATTTAATGGATTCTTATATAAGTGGCCTTTGTGAAAAATAGTTTGAAAAACACTGCATTTGACTATCCTGTTCTACTCTTTGATCATGTTCTTCATTCCTGCTTTACCACACTGAGGACATATCTTGGACTATGGGCATACTGCAAAGGCAAGCACAGTGACTGAAAAATGCACAGTTGATCTCATGGTGCTTTTAATATGCATTTTGCTCATTTCTAGTAATATTGCACATTTTTTCAGGTGCTTATTGGCTAATTCATATATAGTCCTCTGTAAAGTGCTCATTCATACCCACTTTTTGAGTTTCTTATGTGTTTAGACTTTTTAAAAATAAATTTTTTGATACATGTTAATAAAGCATACAATCCATTCAAAGTGTACAATCAATGGTATTTGGTATAATCACATAGCTGTACATTCATCACTTAAGTTATTATTAGAACATTTTCATTACTCCTAATAATAATAATAAAACTTTACCCTAAATAATCACTTCTCAATCTCTCTTTGCTTCACTTGCTGTACATATCTGCTATTCTGTTTCTGTCTAATTTATTTGTATATACATTTTGCATGGATGGAATCAAACAGTAAGTAGTAACTTTTGTCTAGTTTCTTTCACTTAGTATATTGCCTTTATTTTTTACATTTAAGGGAAGATTATTCATATATTACTATACACCTTTTTACATAGTTTGCTTTGGTTGTATTTTTGCCTGACATTAACATATTGCAACATTAATGTACATTTTTTTTAGTTTCAAAGAAAAACAAAAAAAAAATATGAAAACATAAAGAAAAGAAAATTAAAGAAAATACAAAAGAAAGAAAAACAGCCTTATATACAATATTTTCAAGACTCATATTTCACTAACTTATACAGTCATGTTGTTACATTTTTAGCTATCCTTCTCTTAATATAATGACCTTAGACAGTCCTTTTCAAATACTGTCATACCCATACATTAGCACTGCTAGCTACAAATGAAGTGCTTTCACCATTTCTATGCATTTCCAGATAAGTATGAACAACATTTTTTACCAATTCTGCACAGGTTAACCCTCAACTTTCCTTCTTTAACATTCTATATTCTAATTATTAATTAGACCTATATTCTAATTATTAATGTCACAAGTTTACATAATATATTTAGTTCATAATAGGGCAATCATACATTATTTATCCTTTTGTATCTGATTTGCTTCACTCAACATAATGTCCTCCAACTTCATCCATGTTGTCATATATTTCATGACTTCATTTCTTCTTAGAGCTGCATATATTCCATCACATGTATACACCACAATCTCTATATCCATTCATTGTTTGATGGGCCCCTGGGTTGTTTCCACCTTTTAGCAATTGTGAATAATGCTGATATGGACTGTGGTGTGCAGAAGTCTGTTTTTGTCATTGCTTTCAATTCTTCTGGGAATATAGCTAGTAGTGGTATGGCCTGGTCTCAAGGCAGATATATATTCAACTTCCTTAGGAAACACCAAACAGATTTTGACAGTGGCTGTACCATTCCACATTCCCATAAAAAGTGAATAAGCATTCCTAGCTCTCCACATTTTCTCCAATACTTGTAGTTTTCCATCTTAATAGAGCAATTCTAATAGATAGGAAATATCTCATTGTAGCTTTGATTTGCACTTCACTAATTGTTAGTGATGTTGAAAAATTTTAATGTGTTTTTGCACCATTTTTATTTCTTCTTTGGACAAATGTCTATCTGGGTCTTTTGCTCATTTTTTAATTGGGTGGTCTTTTTATTGTTGAGTTGTAGCATCTCTTTATATATCATGGATATTAACACATTATTGGCTATTTGATTTCCAAGTGTTTTCTACCATTGAGTAGGCTCACATTTCACCCTCTTCACAAAGTCCTTTGAGGTGCAGAAGTGTTTAAATTTAAGGAGGTCCCATTTATCTATTTTTTTTCCTTTTGTTGCTTATGCTTTGGGTGTGAAGTCAAAGAAACCACAGCTACCACAAGATCTTGAAGGGGTTTCCCTGTAGTTTTATGGTCCTGGCTTTTATGTTTAGATCTTTGATCCACTTTTTTCCATTTTTTAGGAGGTACCAGTGTTGAACCTGGGACATTGTACATAGAAAGCAGGCACTCAACAACTAAGCTACAGCCACTTCCTCTTTCACCCATTTTGAGTTGATTTTTGTACTGGGAGTGAGATAGTGGTCCTTTTTCATTCTTTTGGTTATGGATATTCAGTTCTCCCAGCACAATTTGTTGGAGAGACTGTTTTGTCCCATTAATGTTGACTTTGTAGGTTTGTCAAAAATCAGTTGGCCATAGAGATGAGGGTCTATTTCTACACTCTCAAGTTGATTCCACTGATCATTGTGTCTACCTTTATGCCAATACCATACTGTTTTGATCACTGTAGCACTGTAATATGCTTCAAGGTAAGGTAGTGAAAGTCCTCCCACTTCACTCTTCTTTTTTTGGATGTTTTTAGCATTGGGTACACTTTCCCTTCTAAATAAATTTTGTAACTGCCTTTTCCATTTCTGTGAAGTAGGCTGTTGGAATTCAGTTTGTAATACATTGAATCTATAAATCAGTTTAGGTAGGATTGGCATCTTCACGATATTTAATCTTCCAACCCATGAACACAGAATGCCTTTCCATTTGTTTAAGCCTTCCTTAATCTCTTAGCAGTGTTTTGTAATTTTCTAAATATAAGTTGTGGGCATCTTTGGTTAAATTAATTCCTGGAATTTGATTTTTTATTGTTATTATAAAGGAAATTTTTTTCTTGATTTCTTCCAAAGATTGCTCAATACTATTTACAGTCATTACTTATTTTTATGTGTAGCCCTTGTATCCTGCCACTTTGCTGAACTCGTTTAGTAGTGCAAGTAGCTTTGTCAGGGACATTTCAGATTTTTCTAAATATAGCATCATGTCATCCATAAATAGTGAGAGTTTTACTTCCTCTTTTCCTATGTGGATGCCTTTTATTTATTTATTATTGTGTAAGTACTCTAGCTAGAACTTCCAGTACAATGTTCAGCAACAGTGGTGAAAATGGGCTTCTCTGTCTGTTCCTGATCTTTGAGGGAAAGATTTCAAAATTTCCCTATTAAGTTTGCTGTTGGCTATGGATTTTTCTTATATGCCTTTATCATATAAGGAATTTATCATATAAGGAATTGAGGAAATTTCCTTCTATTCCTTTATTTCAAAGTGTTTTTATCAAGAAAGTTTTCTACCATTTGTTGAAAGACTTTTCTGCATCAATCAAGATAATCATGTGTTTTTTTCCTTCAATTTGTTAATATGATGTATTACATTAATTGACTTTCTTATGTTGAACCACCCTTGCACAGCAGGAATAAATCCTACTTGGTTGTGGTGTATAATTCTTTTTTTTTTTTTTTTTTTACCTTATTCTCAGAGTTTATTGAACTGGTGTATTTTTTTTATTATTATGTGTAAAAATCAAAATTCTCACAACACATACAAACATTTGCAAAATGATATATAAATATATTACATATATGTGTATTTGCTGACAAAAATGTTATTTATATATATATATATATATACATATATTTTAAGAGGTGTTTAGATTACCCAAAATATTACATGGAACCCACTGGGATTCCCGTGTTGCCCACCTCCCACACCTCCCACCACATCCCACACAAACATCTCCCACAGTGTGGCCCACCACCCTCAATGAACTTACACATCCTGGAGCCTTGCCACCAACCATAGACCACAGTTCACACTGTAGACCACACTCTCTCCCACTCAGTTCTGAGTGGTGTGTGCCGATTTAAAATGGCGGAGTCTCCGGAACTCCGTGTGTGACTTTGCTGTATAATTCTTTTGATATGCTGTTGGAATCAATTTGCAAGTATTTTGTTGAGAGTTTTTACATTTATTTTAATTAGAGAGATTGGTCTCTAATTTTTTTTCTTGTGGTATCTTTATCTGGCTTTGCATTGGGTGCTGTTGGCTTCATAAAACATATTGGGTAATTTCCCAATATATTTACCCAAACATATTGGGTAATTTCCCTCTTCTTCAATTTTTTTTGAAGAGTTTAACCATGATTGGTATTAATTCATCTAAAAAAGTTTGGTAGAATTCACCTGTGAAACCATTTGGAGCTGGAATTTTCTTTGTTGGGAGATTTTTGTTAACTGATTCAGTATCCTTAAATGTGATTTGTTGGTTGAGTTCTTGTATTTCTTTTAGAGTCAATGTAGCTTGATTGTATGTTTCTAGGAATTATTTTATTTTATCTAGGTTGTCTAATTTGTTTGCATGCAGTTTCACAATACCTTCTTATCCTGTGGGGTCAGTCATAGCATTCCTCCCTTTCATTTCCAATTTTATTTGTATCTTTTCTCTTTGTTAGTTATGATGGTTATGCTAATGTGTCAACTCAGCCAGGTAATTGAGCCCAGTAGTTTGGTCAGGCAAGCACTGTGCTAATTGTAATACATGGACGTTTATGGGCTGTAGTCATCAGTGAATTTGCTGCATAGATGGCTGATTACATCTACAATCAACTAGGGACATTGCCATCAGCAATGAGTGATGTTTTATCCAATCAGTTGAATGCCTTAAAAGAGGAAGTGATTTTAGCATTCAGAGAGAATTTACCAGCTCACCTTTGGACAGCTGGCATCTCCCAGAAACTCATTAAAAACTTTCATTGGACTTACATCTGAGCTCCTGGTTTGCAGCCTGCCTGTGGAATCTGGACCTGTGCATTTTGACAGTCACATGAGAGAATTTCATAAAATCTTATACTATTTATATGTATCTCTTGTTGATTCTGTTTCCCTGAAGAAAACTTACTAATACAGTTTGGTTCCAGAAGTGGTTCTTGAGGAACAGAATCTTTAACATGGATGTCTGAAGTGGTTATGGAAGATTTTCAATTGGCTTTCTATTTAAATTGGACTCAGAAGAGTTAATGACTCCCTTTCCATTAATGAAGCGGCTACTAACAGTCCATGGCATGTGTTGGAAATGGAAATATGCAAAATATCACCACTGGATTCCCCTACTTCCATCCTTATAAGTGGCAAGAGTTTGGGATAATGATGGAAGGAATATAAAGTTGTATCAGTCTGAATTTATTGATATGCCCACTAAGCCAAAATTCTTGATTCAACACTGTAGCTTGAGGGGTTAGAAAGGGCTCTAACAGTTTTTGGGGGTGGTTGATTGAAACATGGACCAAAAGATGGCTTAGGATATATTAGGTTGAGATGCCCAATTTCTCTTGGTATACAGTAGAAGGGGGAATTCAAAGACTTAGAGAGATAGGAATGCTAGAATGGATTTATCATTTAAGACCTGCCCACCCAACCCAGGAATGTCCAGAGGATATGCCTTTAGACAGAATTGTGAGGAATAAATTTGTAAGACTAACTCCATACTCCCTGAAGAGCTCTGTGTTTGCTCTTCTCTGTAGTCCAGATATTACTGTAGGGAGGGTTAATCACCAAAGACAAGGTGAGCATGGCTACCACAATGAAAGACAGAGTCAAAGAAGCACTCAAAATAGTCTGAGTCACATAGAGTTATGATGTTCGCTAATAGATCAAGGGGTACCTAGAAATGAAAGAGATGGGCAATCTATTAAACGTTTTCTTGATCTGTATAAGCAGAAGGGTACTAGGTTGAGTGATAAAAAATTACATTTGCAGAGAAACATGGTCCCTTAATCAGTTCCCAGATTTGAGACAGTTTACAAACCCAGAGCCTTTGAATGAGAAAGCCAGGTCCCCTTTGGGAAGGATGCTTTTAAACTGCTAAAATTTATAATCTTCCTCACACCTTACCCCAAGAAGATCTACATCCTTTTACCAGAGTAACTGTGCATTGAGGAAAAGGAAATAATCAGACATTTTGGGGACTATTAGACACTGGCTCAGAAGTGATATTAATTCAGGAGACCCAAAACATCAATGGGGTCCACCTCTCAGTGTAGGGGCTTATGAAGGCTCAGTGATGGATGGAGTTTTAGCTCAGGTCCATCTCACAGTGGGTCTAGTGGGTCCCCAGACTCATTCTGTTGTTATTTCTCCAGTTCAAGAATGCAAAATTGGAATACTCATACCCAGTAACTGGCAGAATCCCCACATTGAATTCCTGACTTGTGGAGTGAGAGCTATTATGTTAGGAAAGGCCAAGTGGAAAGCACTATAATGGCCTCTGCCTAGCACAATAGTAAATCAAAAGAAATACTGAATACCTTGGGGGATTTCAGAGATTAGTACCACCACCAAAAATGTGAAGAATGCAGGGTTGTTGATTCTGACCACATCCTCCTTCAACTCTCCTATTTGACCTATACAGAAAACAAATGGATCTTGAAGGATGACAGAATATTATCACAAATGAAACCAGGTGTGACTCAAATTGTAGCTGCTGTCCAGATGTGGTATTATTACTTGAGTAAATCAACATATCCCCTGGTACCTGGTTTGTAGCTATTCATCTGGCAAATGCTTTATCCTCAATTTCCATTAGTAAGGACCAGCAGAAACAGTTTGTTTTCAGCTGGCAAGGCCAGCAGTGTACCTTCACTATCCTGCCTCAGTGGCATATCAATTCTCTAGCCCCATGTCATAATTAAGTCTGCAAGGATCTTGATGTCCCTTCCTCCCCCAAGATATTACACTGGTCCATTATTTTGATGTAATAGTGTTGATAGGAGCTAGCAAGCAAGAATTAACAAAGACTCTAGACTTATTGGTAAGACATTTGCAAGAGAGAATGTGGGAGATAAATTTGACAAAATTACAGGGGCTTTCCACCTCAGTGAAATTTCTAGATGTCTAATGATGTGAGGCATGTTGAGATAACCCTTCTAAATTGAAGGGTAAGCTGTTGCTTCTGACCCCTCTTATGACCAAAAAAGGAGGCACAATGCTTAGTAGGTCTCTTTCAATTTTGGAGACATCACATTCCTCATTTGGGTATGCTACTCTGGCCCATTTAACAAGAAACCAGAAAACCTGCTAGTTTTCATTGGAGACAAGAATAAGAGGAGGCTCTGTGACAGGTCTAGTCTGCTGCCCAAGCTGCACTACTAGTTGGACTATAAGATCCAGCAGATCCAAAGGTACTGGAACTTACAGTGGCAAATAGAGATGCTGTATGGAGCCTTTGGCAGGCCCCTATATGGGAAACACATTGCATACCTATAGGATTAATGATAATCCTATAAACTGTTATTAATGTAATGACATGACAGTAAATGCATTATTTACTACTACCATTTTATTCTTTGGTTTCCATATGACATGTCTTATTTTTGTTTGTTTTTTTACTCTTGGTTAGTCTTTCTTCTATCTTGCCTGATACCCTCTCATCTAAGCCTCACTCTTTTGTATTTTTCTTTTGGGCTTTATGACTCTCTTTAATACTTTCAGCAAAGGTGGATACTTTTTAATGAACTCTCTTAGTTTCTGTTTATTTGTGAATATTTTAAACTCACTTTAAAATTTGAATCAATTTTGATGGATAAATATTCATGGCTGGAATTTTTTCTCTTTCAGTACCCTAATTATATCATACCAATGTCTTCTTGCCTCCATGATTTCTTTTTTTTTAAATAAATTTATTTTTATTTTTATTTTTTTTAATAATTAGATTACATAAATGTTACACAAAACTTATAGGGGTTTCCATACGCCCAATCTCCCACACCTCCAACAACCTCCCACATAAACATCCTTCATTAGTGTGGCACATCACCTGCAATGGATATGCATATCCTGGGGCTTTGCCATTAAGCATGGACAATAGTAAACATTATAGACTACACTATCTTCCACACAGTTCTGCGTTATATGATGATATAAATTAGCCTATATATGTCATTGCAATGACACTTAGGATAATTCCCAAGTAACAAAAAAGGCCCTGTATTACAACTGCTTTTCCCTCTACCTGCCTCCACAGCATCCAGTGGCCTGGCTCCACATTAATGTTGTAATTTCTTCCATTGTTTGAATCACAATATGACTATAACATAATACCAGTATGTCCACTCTAGTCCATATCTCTGCCCCCAATCCTGAGGAGTCTGGGATGGTGATATCCACTCTGCCTCCAAGTGAGAGGGGGCTTATATGCCATGGAAAAGATGGATGGGATTATCCTGCCTTCAGCTACAGACTCTCTCCATTCTCTGGGATGGCAGTTGCCCATCATCATCTCCCCACCAGGTGTCCTGGATGAGTTCATTGAGCTGTAATGTAGAAGTTGCAGGTCTACCAAGATTCTGAGCCCAAATGGCACATGGACAACCCAAATCTCCAGTCTCTGAATGTACACCTTCAAACTTCACAACAATGTATAGATTTGAAGAAGGAACAGAGGAACCATGTGCACAGAAGTCATATTTGAGTCCAACTCTGTAAATCTCAGGAGCAGAGATTCCAAAGTAGGGCCCATTGATAAGGCACCAAACTCTGGAGATATCCACCATGACATAGGATCTGAGTGTCTGCAGAGCCCTCAGAAGCCACTTTATTTAGAGTGATATCCACTTTGGAAGCCTATGAGGTACTACTGAGATGTGCATAAGCATTACCTTTGGGATGTCCTCCTGACTCACTTTGAAGTCTCTTAGCCATATAAACTCATTTGTCTTTACTTTTCTCCCTTTTACTTGAGGTCTTTTTTCAGTTGTACTGCCAGTTGACACTTGGCAGCAATTCCTCATTGCCAGGGAGTCTTATCCCCTGGAATCATGTCCCATCCTGGAAGGAGGGTAATGCATTCATATGCTGAGGTTGGATTAGATAGAGGCCACATTTGAGCAACAAGGAGGCTCTCAGGAGGCAACCCTTAGGCACGCCATAACAATAGGCTAAGTTTCAATTTCAAAAGTAAAGACTTATAAGACTAGTCATCAATAACAAAGGCCCATTAGTGGATCATCCTCCTTTGCTAGACACTGCTCCTGTACTTGGAGGGCTGTTGCTGTTGCTGCTTCCTTGGAGAATGTGGCAGAATTCTACAGGATGGAAATTCAGTATTCTCTCATTTATTGAGTGATTCTCCACCCACTGTGAATATGCCCCATGACCATTTGAACAATTTTAAAAACCTTGTAGGTATGTTCAGGTGAACTTCATCCTATGCACCCCCCTCCATGACAACTCCACCAATGATCCTCTCCCACCCCAGTTGTAACTGTTCTGTGATCCAATGCTTCTTTAAAGATGAAGCCAATATAATAGGCAAATACAGTTAATAAGAAAATGAAATAACAATGATAACTTTAAATGTAAGAGATAAAATACATGAAAACATAAAAGAAATCTAAAAATAAGATAAAATTAAAACATTGGGATATTCAAAAAATGGAGAAATTAAAAAAAATAACATTTTTTTTCTTGACATTTTGCCTTTTATCACTGTAATATCTGGTATCCAGTCTCTAGTGTGGCATCTTCCCCCCTCTCACTCACCAGTGTATCACTATTGTTCCTTTAATTTTCAAAGATTTAGGTCACAGCAAAGTTACACACAGAACATGAGATTCTCATATATACAACCTCCTCCCCCTTTCCTCACCCCATATTAAAACCTCTTTGTATGTGGATGGCAGCATCGTTATAACTGATATACTGATAGTTAAACATACTACTAAACATTGTCAATGTACAGTACAGTTTATATTTTAGACCTTACACTTTTGTAAATTTTGATATTTACCATGTCCTGTGTCCATCACTGTAAAGTAGAGAAAAACATTTCCACTGACCACTAATTAATCCCTGTTTGATCTATTCTGTTGCTATCTCCCTATCCCCCCAGGGTCCATGATGACTTCCTGGATTCATTCATTGGACGACAAGATTCACAGTTATGTGCAACAAGAAGTCTTGACACACTGGTTTGTCCTCCCCTATTAGGAACTGCCCTTGCTCTTGAGAGATGGCTGCCTGTCTATTTCTGTGTGAATCAGCCCTCCCAAAGGTGGAAGTTTATGCCCTGCCCACTCATTATATGGGTTTCCACCCATTGATAAAATAACTTATGACAGGATGAACACTCACACACTCCCTAGAAGCTTGCTCCAGATGTGCCCTGTCCCAAATGCCCACCCAACCAATACCCTAAACCAGTGACACTTCCTTGTCATGTTGCCATAAGAGCATTCCCACCTCTGTAGTTTCAATCTCATACCCACAAATCCCAAATGGATTTGTGGACCAAGGTGGACCAAGGTAGTCCCTCTCCCATCTCTCCCCCCACTCCACTATCCTGGGTATTCTAACTCACCCTCCCCAATCTACTCACCTGTCAACCCTGCATCACCAAACCCAATAATATCACTACACGTCTGTCCTATCCCTTCAATATGCTACTACACTCTATCACTTTACCAGAGATTAAGTCCGTATGGATTATGGCTCACAAATTTCTCTTCTCCTTCTCTTTCTTGTAAACCTATCTTTCAGACAATAGCTCTCAGGGAGTGTTCAATTTCCTTAATTCATAGCAGTGAGATCATGTACTGTTCATCATTCAATGTCTGGCTTGCTTCACTCAACATAAGGTCTTCAAGTTTCATCCACATTATCCTATGTGTTAGCACTTTATTCCTTCTTACAGCTGAGTAATATTCAATTGTATGTATGTACCACATTTTGTTTATCCATTCATCTGTTGGTGGGCACCTGAGTTGATTCCAACTTTTGGCAATAGTGAACAATGCTGCTATTAACATTGGTGTGCATATATCTGCTCTGGTCTTTGGTTTCAATTCTTCTGGGTATATACCCACCAGTAGAATCGCTGGATCGTCCGGAAGATCTATTTTTAGTTTTTGATGAACCGGCAAACTGTCCTCCACAGTGGCTGGACTATTCCACAATCCTTTTAACAGTGGATGGGGTTCCCATTCATCCACATCCTCTCAAACACTTATAGTCTGCTGTTTTTTTTTTTTTAATAGTCGCTATTTTAATGGGTGCAAGATGGTATCTCATTGTAATTTTGATTTGCATTTCCCTAAAAGCTAGCAATGTCAAGCATTTTTTTTCATGTGCATTTTAGCCATTTGTATTTCTTCCTTCAAGAAGTGCCTTTTTAAGTCACTTTTCAAGCGTCTATTCACTTGCCCAGTTTTTAAATGCATTGTTTGTCTTTTTATATAGTAAGTATAAGATTTTTTTATATATGCAGGATATTAGGCTCCTATCAGATATATGGTTGCCAAATATTTTCTCCCATTCAGTAGACTGCCTTTTTATTTTCTTGATAATGTCTTTTGAGGTGCAAAAGTTTTAATTTTGAGGAGATCCCATTTAGCTATTTTTCTTTTCCTGCTCATGCTTTGGGTGTGAAGTTCATGAAACCATTTCCTATTACAAGGTTCTGTAAACGCTTCCCTATATTATCTTCCAATATCTTTATGGTCTTGGCTCTTATATTTAGATCTTTCTAACATCTTGAGTCGATTTCTGTATAAGGTGTGAAATGGTATTCCTCTCTCATTCTTTGGAAATGAATATCCAGTTCTCCAAGCACCACTTTGTTGAAGAGGCCATTCTCTCCCAACAGAGTGGGCTTGGTGGCCTTGTTGAATATCAGGTGGCTGTATATGTGAGGATTTATATCAGAACTCTCAAGTCAGTCCCATTTGTCAGTATGTCTATCCTTGTTCTGATACCATAAAATTTTCACCACTCTAGCTTTGTAGTATGTTTTAAAGTTGGGTAGTGTGATACCTCCATTTCATTTTTTCTTTTTCAATATATCCTTGGCAAATTGGGGCATCTTATCCTTCCAAATAAATTTTGTAATTAGTTTTTCCAATTCCTTAAAATATACATTGTTGATTTTTATTGGGATTGCATTAAAAGTGTAGAATAGCTTGGGTAGGATAGACATCTTGATGATGTTTAGTCTTCCTACCCATGAATAGGGAATATTGTTCCATTTATTTAATTCTTCTTTGATTTCCTTTAACAGTGTTTTGTAGTTTTCTGTTTAGAATTCCTTTAGATCTTTAGTTAACTTTTTCCTAGGTATTTTATTATTTTATTTACTATTGAAAATGTTATTTTTTCTCCTTGATTTCCTCCTCATATTACTCATTATTGGTGTACAAAAATGCTACTGATTTTTTATTTTATAGCTGGCAACACTACTGTACTCCTTTATAAGTTCTGGAAGATTTATTGAAGATTTCTCAGGGCTTTCTATGTATAGGATCATATCTTCTGCAAATAATGAAATTTTTCCTTCTTCTTTTCCAATTTTAATGCCTTTTATACAATTTTCTTGCCTCTGTGCTCCAGCAAGTAATTCTAAGACAATGTTAAATAGTGGTGATAGTGGGCATCCTTGTCTTTTTCCCAATCTCAGAGAGAAGTCTTTTAGCATTTCACCATTGAAAATGATGTTAGTTTTGTGTTTTTCATATATACCCTTTATCTTGTTCAGAAAATTTCCTTCTATCTCTATCTTTTGTGGTATTTTTACCAGGAAATGGTGTTCTATTTTGTTGAATACTTTTTCTTCATCTATGGAGATGATCATGTAATTTTTTTTCTTTTTCAATCTCTTTATGTGGTGTATTACATTGATTAATTTTCTTATGTTGAAATATCCTTGCATACCCGGGATGAAACCAACTTGGTTATGGTGTATAATACTTTTGATATGTTGTTGAATGTAATTAGCAAGAATTTTGTTGAGGATTTTTGCATCTAGGTTCATTGGAGAGATTGTACTGTAGTTTTCCTTTTTTGTGTTATCTTCATTTGGCTTTCATATTAGAGTAATTTTGCCATCATAAAATGAATTAGGTAATGTTCTTCTACTTCTATTTTTTGGGAAGAGCTTAAGCATGATTTGTGTTAGCTCTTTCTGATATGTTTGGTAGAATTCAGCTATGAAACCTTCTGGTCCTGGGATCTTCTTACTTGGGAGTTTTTTGATGACTAAGTCTATCTCTTTACTTGTAATTGGAATGCTGAATTCATCAATTTCTTCTTTAGTCTATGTAGGCTGCTTCCGAGTTTCTAGGAATTTGTACATTTCCTATAAATTATCACTCCCATTGCCATATAATTTTTCAAAGTTTCCTCTAATAATATTCTTTTTTTTTTATTTATTTATTTATTTATTTTTTTTTTATTATGGGTAAAAATCAAAATTCTCACAATACATACAAACTGTGGGGCCAGTAGTGATATCCCCTTCCTCATTCCTTATTTTGTGTATTTTCATCTGCTTTCCTTTTTCTTTGATAGACTAGCTAAGAGTTTGTCAATTTTACTGATCTACTTGAAGAAACAACTTTTGGCTTTGTTTATTTTTTTCTTTTGTTCTTATTTTCTATTTCATTTAATTCTGCTCTAAATTTTTTTATTTCATTCTTTCTACTTCCTTTGGGGTTACTTTCTTGTTGTTTTTCCAATTCCACCAGGTGAGCAGTTAAGTCTTTAATTTTAGCTCTTTCTTTCTTTCTTTCTTTCTTTTTTTTTTGATATATATACATTTATGGCTATGAAATTCCCTCTCAATAAAGCTTTGTTTGCATCCCATAAGTTTGAATATGTTGTGTTGTCATTTTCATTTGTTTCAAGGTATTTACTGATTTCTTTTGAGATTTCCTCCTTGACTCACTGTTTGTCTATGAATGTGTTTTTTAACTTCCATATCTTTGTGCCTAATCTGGTTTTCTGTCCCTTAGAGATTTCCAATTTCATTCCATTGTGGTCAGAGAAATTACTTTGTACAATCTCAATCAATCTGAATTCATTGAGAGTTTTTCTGTGGCTTAGCATGTGGTCTATCTTGGAGTTTTAACCATGTACACCCAAGAAGAATGTATATCCCACTGTATTTGGGTGTAGCATTCTGTATCTCTCTATTAACTACAGGTCCTTTTATATATTATGCAGAGTCTTTGTTTCTTTATTGATTCTCTCTCTACATGTTCTGTCTAATGGTGATAATGTTTTATTAAAGTCCCTCACTAAAACTTAGTTTTTCCAGTGTTTGCCTCATGTATTTGGAGACAACCTGATTAGGTGCATAAAAGTTTCTGTTTGTTCTTTCTTCTCGAAAAAAAATAACCTTTTTACTAATACAGAGTGTCCATCTTTGTCTCTTACAATAATTTTGCATTTAAAGTCTATTTTGTCTGATATTAGGATAGTTAATACTGCCCTTATTTGATTATTGTTTGCTTGTAAAATTGTTTTCCAGCCATTCAGTGTCAGCCTCCTTAAATCCCTGAGTCTAACATGGGTTTCTTTTAGAGAATACATAGATGGATCATATTTCCTTATTAATTTAGTGAATCTGCATCTCTTGACTGGTAAGTTTAATTCATTTACATTCAGTGGTATTATTCTCAAGGAATTTCTTACACCAGCTATATTTTCTTTGGGTTTATGTATGTCATATGTTGTTTTTACTTCTCTTTTTGTCTTTTTAGTTTTTCTTACACTATCCTCCAACTCTTTCTCTCCTGTTTTTTCCTTTCCACCTGCAGAACTAACTTTAGTATTTTTTGAAGTTCAGGTTTGTTACTGGCATACTCTCTTAATTTCTGTTTATCTGTGAATATTTTGAACTTTCTATCATTTTTGAATGCCTGCTTTGCTGGATAGAGAATTCGTGGCAGGAAATTTTTTCTTATACTACCTTGACTATGTCATACTACTGTCTTCCTGCCTCCATAGTTTCAGGTAAGAAACCAGCACTTAATCTTATTGTGTTTAATTCTATGTGATAGTTTTCTTTTCTCTTGATGCCTTGAGAATTTTCTCTTTGTCTTGAACATTGGACATTGTGACAAATATATGTCTTTGAGTAGGCCTGTTGGGATTTATAGTGTTTTGGGTGTGCTATGCTTCCTGGACATGTACATTCATCTCTCTCAATAGGTTTTGGAAGTTTTCAGTCATTATTTCCTTCAGCACTCCTTTTGTTCCCTTTCCCTTCTCTTCTCCTTCTGGGATGCCTATAATGCATATGTTTGTATTTTGTGTTGTTGGTTAAATCTCTAAGTCCCTGCTGGGTTTTTTCTATTTATCTATCTGTTCGACTACCTGTTTGATTTCAGATGTACTGTTTTTCACATCACTTAATCTTTCTTCTGCCTGTTCAAATCTGCTGTTATGTGATTCCAGAGCCTTTATGATTTCTTAGATCATGCCATTCATCATCCGCATATCTGTTATCTTTTCATATATGTTTACAATTTCTTCAGTATGTTCTCCCATTGTCTTCTTAATATCCTTAATCTCTTCCCTCACTTTGTTAAGTTGGTCCATGATATTTATTTGGACAGCTTTGATTAGTTGTACAATATTCTGCATCTCTTCCTGGTTTTTAATTTGTTTATTGCACTGGTCTGTGTCTTCCTGTTTCTCAGTATGGTTTGTAATTTTTTTTTGCCATCTGTTCATCATTTTATCTCGATGGGTTTATTCAATTGATTAGCTTGTCTCTCTGCTCTACAGTTTTATTTAGCTGGTGATTCTGTGTGTGTTTTAAGTTTTCACTTTGACATTTGTTCTTCTTGTTCTATTTCCTTGCTTTTTTCTATGTTCCCTTCAAGAAAAAAGATTAGGGCCAGAGGAATTGAAAGAGGTAAGAAAGAAAAATGATAATAGTAATATTGATAAAAGTTAGAGAAGTGGCCATATAAGACTCAGTAAAATGAATATTTAACTCATGTAGTCAGTGTATAGTAATAGAGGAAAAAAGTGGAGTACATTCAATGGAATGGGAAAACAGATAGAGAAAAATATACAGAATGATTTAAAAGGCCCGAATGATGAGGAGAGAGAGAAATAGTAAAGAAACCCCTGAAAAGAAAAGTTAATAATAATAATAAAATAAAGAAAACAGAATAGGCAAGATACAAATCAAATCCTGTGAAGTTGTGGACAAATGAAAGAGGTGGAATGTAAGAACCACAACAGAAAACAGAAGATAGAAAGATGAAGAAAGGAAAAGAGATAGCATTGGAAGACAAAATCAATATACACTGAAAATGGGAAATCAGAGAAGAAGCAGAGCAAAGAAGAAACAGGCAAGCAGCTCCTAATTTAAAAAAAAAAAGGGGGGGAGAGAGGAAAGAAAAACAAGAAAACAAAGAAAGAAAAACCAAACAAACACACAGGCAAGCAGTCAAACAAAGCTAGGGAAGAACAGTGTTCCTTCTTGGGCTCTTGTGAAGCCTCTCAGCCTGACTTTGTTCATCAATCAATTACCCTGAAGGCTTCTCTATGCAGGTTTTGAGGCAGATTTTAGCAAGTAAAGTAATTTTTTTAAAAAATTAAGTAGACTTTTTTTTTTTTTTTGAGAAATAAGGGACTCAAAAGAAGGTATCTTCTAGACCTCCTCTTCTGCCTAGGGGGCCTTAAATAGGCTCCTGGAAACTTATCAAACATTTCCCACCACCTGACCCCCAGGGAAGCTGAAACTCTGATATTCCTCAGAACAGAATTATAAAATTGGCTGACTCTGCCCTCTCCCAAGCCAAGCCTACATATCCCAGGGCAGCTAGGTAAATCAGGCTTCTTCAGCAGATTCACCTCTCCCCTCAGCCCGGTGCCACTTCAACATAGCTGGTGTACTCCCCAATCTGCATGGGGGTTCAGGCAACCAAACCCACAGAAAGGAAACCCCTCTCCACCCTCTGCCAGAACCCTCCCACTCTTGGAGAATACTCACTCTCACCGGGTTTCTGGCAGGAGTTGGGACTAGCCCTAGCCCTTTGCCCTGAGGATGGGGCTTAGCTGTCCACATCCTCAATTTCCAGCTTGGGAAAAACTTATGTTTTTCTCTTGAGCAATCCACCTCCCTCTCCATCTCCCTCCAGATTGATGACCCTAAGGCTGTCAATCGGTGGGCTCCCAGAACAGCCCACTTGGGCAGGATCCTGTCCCCAATCAGCTGTCCTCTGTGAGAGAGATGGTAAGTGCCCACCTAAACTGATGCCATCATGGCTGGCATTTTTTCTCTTTCAGTATCCTAATTATACCATATCACTGTCTTATTGCCTCCATGATTTCTGATAAGAAATCCTCACAAAGTCTAATTGGGCACCTCTTGTATGTGATGGTTTGCTTCTCCTCTGCTGTTTTCAGAATTTTCTCTTTATCTTTGGCTTTTGACATTCTGAGTGGTGTGTGTCTTATAGTAGGTCTATTCAAATTTCTTATGATTTGGGTATGCTGTGCTTCTTGGACATGTAAATTCATTTCTTTTAGAGAGCTGGGAATTTTTCACCTGTTATTTCCTCAAATATTCTTTGTGCCCCTTTTCCCTTCTCTTCTCCTTCTGAAATTCCTATGTCATGTATGTCATCACTCTTTGTGTTGTCTTTCAACTCCCTGACACCTGCTCATTTTTTCCATTGTTTCTTCTCTCTGTATTTCTCTCTCTTGAAATCAAATTGTCTGTATTCTGAATCACTTATTCTTTCTTTTATCATTTTGAGTTTGCTTCTGTATGCCTCTACTCTTTCTTGGGGTTGTTGTTGCTGTTTTTGTGTGTGATACTAGGGGCTGGAGATTGAAATAGAGACCTCATATATGGGAAGACAGTGCTCAACCACTAAGCCACACCAGCTCCCCTGAGTTGGTTTACTCTTTTGTTTCCTTGTTTTTTTTTGTTGTTGTTGTTTGTTTGTTTGTTTTTTTGTTTTTTTTTTCTAGGAAGCGCCAGAAACCAAACCTGGAACATCCTATGTGGAAAACAGGCACTCAACTTCTTGACTATATCCATTCCTATCTCTAATGTGTTTTTATTTATTTATTTATTTTTATCTTACCTGTTGTGTCTTACATTCCTATAAGGTCTGTTATTTTCCTATAAAGTTTGCGAATTCTTATTTGTGCTTGTCCTGGGCCTTAGTGGTTTTCATCTTTGATTTAATTTAGGAGATTTGTATGAATGTCAATGATTATTTGTATCAAATCCTCTGTCTTATCTGTGGCTTTGACATATTCCTTTGCTTAGGGCATATCTCTCATTTTCTTACTGTGGTTTTTAATATTTTGCTGATGTCTAGGCATCTAGATATGATGGCAAGATTAGTCTGATGCTCAATTTCTCACTCTTGCATAGGGATTTAGTGTCAGGAAGCTGTGTGTTAATGCCATTCTTTGATTCTTGTTTCAACCTGTTATAGCTCTTTAGTATTATACCTGTTTAATTGTTCAAATCTGAGCCATGTTGCTGTCCTGCTTCCAAGGGACTTAAGATGTGAGGCTGTAAAGGCGCAAAAAAGCCTCTCATTTATTTATTTTAATTTCTTCATGTGCATTTCCTTGGTCCACCAGCAGATGGTGGACTTTGGCAGCCCTCTCAGCTCAAACCCTGGTCAGAATGTGTTTGTTTGTCCAGAGCAAGTCACATCAGGATTTTTTTCATTTGCCCATCTCTCTTCTGGGTGGTGTCTAGCCTTCCTCCTGGTTCCCTGTGCCCTAAAACAATTTTCCAGGATGTGTCTACCTGTCATGGGACAGAAACGAGTCCTATCTATCTCTAATCCTCCATCTTCCAAGAATTCCTCCAAGAGTGTTTTTAGCACTTTAATTTTGAGTTATAGTAGCTTTTTTTGTAATAATAATTTTTTAAATAGAAGTTTTAGATTTACACTTCCAGAAAAAAAATTACACCTAAAATATAGGTAATTTCTCATATAAACCACCCACACATTCACATATACAGTCTCTCCTATTAACATCATGAATTAGTTTGGTACCAAAGTCTATAGTTTACGTTATGGTTTACACTTTGTGCTGTACATTTCCACAGGCCTTTCCAAATGCTTGATATCATGTGTCTATCATCACAGTACCATACAGAAGAATCTCACAAACCCAAATATGCCCCATTTTCCATCCAGCCATCCCTCCCTTCCCTACTGAACCCCTGGCAACCAATTATTTATGTGAATGTTACAAGTTCTTTCATTGCCATAAGATAATAACTACAATAACAATAAATCTACTTTGGTCTGTGTCTAAACAGCCCCTTTATATTTGTTCACTCTTCAGTCTTTGGGGATTTGGGAATGTCCACTCTGACTGCTTGAGGCTGAGAGGGTACTTAGATATCATGGGAAGATGGAAGGAATTATTTTGCTTGCATTTGTAGATACATCTTCTTTTCTGAAATGGAACTTGTCCATCATCATCATTTTGTTGTTGTCCAGGGCAAGCTGGAAGAACTGGAGAGTAGGAGTTGGGCTAATATTCTGCTGGGATTCAATGCTAAATTGGCATATGAACAATCCAAAAGATTTAAGACTCTGAGAGTTACATTTAATGGGTATCTTGAGAATTATAGCTTTAAATAAAGGAGTAGAAGAATTGTGACTAGGGAAATTATAAATTATACTCATTACACCCTTATGTCATATTGGAAAAATAGATTATCATATATTCCCAAGTAAGGCCCACTCAAGGCCTGTTGATTTCATGTGACTGTATGTCTTTCCTCTCGTGTCCAGACATCCCTAAAACCCCAAGGAACACTCTTGTTTAAGGCTTTGTTTACTGTGGCAGTATCTGAAATCTTAGACCTACATAAGTATAAATTCTGGAGTGGCCTCCTGACTCACTTTGAAATCTCTTAGCTATAAAAACACTTTTTAAAAAATTTAATGTTTCCCCATTTTGGTCAAAGCCTTTTTCCAAATGCATCACTGGCTAGTGCTTGGAAAGAATTCCTCAGTGCCAGGGAGGAACATCCTCAGGAGTCATGAATCATGTTGGGGGGAAGGTAGTGTGTTTATTTGCTGAGTTTGTCTGAGACAGAGAGGCCACATTTGAGCAACAAGGAAGTTTTCAGGAAGTAACTGTTGGGCATTAATTATAATTAGGCTGTTTCAATTTTACAGGAATAAGGTTCAGTTCAAGCCTTAGTATTGAGTGTTTGGCATATGGGCTTGTTTTATTTTCTTATGTATGGCTAATTCCATAAATTTTTGCCATTTCATTCAAGAAATTAGCAGGTCTTCCCAAGGATGGATGTTTAATATTTTCTTGGCTATTGTGTGGGCCTCTATTGAGAAAACAGCTCTGAAAATACAAACCAATTCACATACCATAGAATTATATTTTATGTTAATTTTCCCCATATATCATCCCGCTATCAGCACCCCATGCTAGTGGCATGCCTTTGTTATAGATTTTGAAAGAACATTCATATATTTTTATTCTTAACTACAATCATCTACTAACTCAGAATTCACTGAGTTATACAGTAGCCCATGTTATCTTTTAGATTTTCTTCTAGGCTTCTGGGAGGGTAAAATTTCCTCTTTCAAACACATTCACATTAACATTTCAGCCTTGTTAATGACAATCACATCACTCTGTCACAATAACCTCTGTCCATTTCCAAACTCTTATAATCAACCTAATCATAAATTCTGCCCAGGTTATGTATCAGCTTATCAATATCTACTCTTCTTCTATCCCCTGGTAACCTATCTTCCATACTCTACCTCCATGTGCATGCTCACTAACCTTAGCTCATAGTGAGATCCTGCAATATTTGTCCTTTTGTGTCTGGCTTTTCTCGCTCAACATAAGGTCCTCAAGTTTCATCCATGTTTACGCAGGTGCCAAAGCTTCATTCCTTCTTACAACTGAATAATATTCCATCTTAAGTATGTACTACATTTTGTTTATCCATTCATCTGTGGATGGACACCTGGATTGCTTCCATCTTTTTGCAATTGTGAATAATGTCACTATGTACATGGGTGTGCCTGTATCTGTTTGTATGCCTGCTTTCAATTCTTCTGAATATATGTCTAGTAATGGGATTGTCAGGTCATATGACAATTCTTTATTTAACATCCTGAGGAATGGCCAGAATGTCCTCAACAATGACTGCACAATTCTACATTCCCTCCAGCATTGAATGAGTGTTTTATTTCTCCACATCATTTCCAACAGTTGTAGTTTTCTGTTGTCATTTTTTAAGTAGCATTCAGTCTATTGGGTGTGAGATATCTCATTGTGGTTTTGACTTGCATTTCCTTAATGACTTGCAATGTTGAGCATTTTTTATGTGCTTTTTAGCCATTCATATTACCTCTTTGGAAATGTGTCTGATCAAGTCTCTGGCCCATCTAAAAAAGTGGGCTTTTTATTAACGAGTTGTAGGGTTTCTTTATATATCCTCAATATTAGACCATAATTGGATGTGTGGTTCACAAATATTTTTCTCCCATTGACTAGGCTGCTTTTCACATTTTGACAAACTCCTTTGAAGCAGTTTTAAGGAGGTCCCATTTATGTATTTTTCTTTCATTGCTTGCACTTTGGGCTTGAAGTTCATGAAATCATTGCTACCACAAAGTCATATAGATGGTTCCTACATTTTCTTCGGGAGCTTTATAGTTCTGACTTTTATATTTAGGTGATTGATCCATCTTGAGTTAACATTTGTATAGGGTGTGAAATAGGAATACTTTTTCATTCTTTTGGGTATGGGTATCCTGTTCTACCAGCACCATTTTTCAAAGAGACTATTCTTTCCCAGTTGAGTGGACTTGGTAGCATTGTAGAATATCAACTCGCCTTAGATATGTGGGTATATTTCTGAATATTCTATTTGGTTCCATTGATCAATATTTCTACCCTTGTGCCAATAACATGTAGTTTTGACCACTGTAGCTTTACAGTATGCTTTAAAGTCAGGTAGTATGAGTCCTCCAGCATCATTTTTCTTTTTCAAGGTATTTTGGCTACTTGGGGCCCTTTACCCTTTTAAATAAATTTAATAATTGTCTTCTTTTACTGGAAAAAATATTGTTGGAATTTTTAATTGGATTGCATTGAATCTGTAAACCACTTTAGGCAGAATTGACATCTATATTCAATCCATTAATATTGAATATTCTTCCATTTATTTAGGTCTTCTTTGATTTGTTTTAGCAATGTTGTATAATTTTCTCTGTACAAGTCCTTTACATCTTTAGTTAAGTTTATTCTTAGATATTTTACTATTTTTGTTACTATTGTAAGTAGAAGTTTTTGTTTCCTCCTCAGAGTGTTCATTGCTAATGTAAAGAAACACTGCTGATTTTTGTATGTTGATCATATATCAACTTGTTTATCAGCTCTAGTACCTTTGTTGTTCCATTGATTCCATTGATGCTAGATTTTTTAGGAATTTCTATATATACCATCGTCAGCTGCAAATAGTGGAAGTTTTATTTCTTCCTTTCCAATCTGGAAACCATTTTTTTTTTGTCTTTTTCTTGATTATGTGCTCTAGCAAGAACTTCTAACACAGTGTTGAGTAAAAATGGTGACATTTGGCATCCTTGTCTTGTTTCAGTTCTTGAGGAAAGCACTTAGCCTTTCATCTTAAATATGATGCTAGCTGTGGGTTTTTTCATATATGCCCTTTATTATGTTGAATAAGTTTCCTTGTATTCCTATCTTTCAAAGTGTTTTTATCAAGAAAGGATGCTGAATTTTGTTAAATGCCTTACTGAGTCAAAAGAGATGATAGGTAATTTTCTCCTTCAGGGTGTTAATGTGGTATATTTTATTAATTTTCTTATGTTGAACCATGCTTGCATAACTGGGATAAGACCCACCTGAGCATAGGGTATAATTCATTTGATGAGTTCTTGCATGTGATTTGAAAGAATTTTGTGGAAGATTTTTGCATCGAAGTTCATTAGAAGTACTGGTACCTAATTTTCTTTTTTTGTAAGCTCTTTATGTGGCTTTGATGTTAGAGTGATGTAGGCATTATAGAATGAATTAGGTAATGTTCTCTCCTCTACAATTTTTTAGAAGAGTTTGCAAAGGATTTGGTGTTAGTTCATTTTGGAATGATTGGTAGAATTCAGCTATGAAGCTATCTGTTCCTGGACTTTTCTGTTTAGGGAGTTTTTTTTTTTTCTTTTATGTGCTAGGAGGGAGGACTGAACCCAGGACCTCCCATGTGGGAAGGAGGCCCTCAACTGGGTGAGCCACATACACTCCCCTGTCTGTTTTATTTTTAATGTAGGTATTTTCAGTCATAAATTTACCTCTCAACACTGCCTTCTTTGCATCCTATAAGTTTTAATATGTTGTTTTCTCATTTTCATTTGCTTCCAGATATGTACAGATTTTGCTTGCAATTTCCTCCTTGACCCAGTGAATGTTTAAGAGACTGTTTTTTAACTCCCATGTATTTATAAATTTTCCAGTCCTCCATCAATTCTTGATTTTTAGCTTCATTCCATTGTCTTCACAGTTAGTGCTTTGTATAATTCCAATTATTCTAAATTTGTAGAGAATTGTTTTATGACATAACATGCAGTCTATCTTGGAGTATAGCCATGAGCACTTGAAAATAATGTATATTCTGCTCTTTCTGTATGTAAAGTTCTATATATTTCCATTGGACCCAATTCTTAAAATGTATTATTCAAGATCTCTCTTTCTTTACTGATCTGCTGTTGAAAGGAGAGGATTTTGACTATTGCTGAGAGGGGTATAGTGAGGTCCCCCAATATGAGTGTAGAGACATCTATGTCACTCCTTAGTTTTATGAGTGTTTGTCTCATGTATTTTCAGGCACCCTAGTTAGGTGCATAAATATTTATGATTGTTCTTTCTTTTAGGTAGATTGCCAATTTTATTAATATATAATGTCCTTATTTGTCTTTCAAAACACTGTATTCATCAGGCAAAAGGGTGTTTGTGAAAAATACCAGAAATCTGTTGCTTTTCATAAAGGGTAGTTATTTGCATAGAAACTTACAGTCACAAGGCCATAAAGAGTAAGTTACTTCCCTCACCTAAGTCTGTTGCCATGTGTTGGAGCCAGATGTCTGCAGTTCTTTGCAAGGGTTCAGTCTTTCTCATTCTCCTAAGCCTCCACGATCCCAGCTTCTTCTGATCTCAGTTGAAAGCTAGTCTAAGGCTCATCTCTCCATGGGACTCCTTTCTTTCTAGGCTTTCTCAGCTGTTCAGGGTTCTGGTCTCTTCAGCTGTAAACTATCTTGTGAATGGCTCAGCTCTCTCCCTAGGTTCCAGGGTCCAAAATTGTGCTCTCTGTTTTCTCCTTCTCTCTGTATTTACTTCCTTGTCTTTCACTGAGTATCCATTTATATAGCCCACAGTTGTAGGCTAGGTGTAGATGGGGACTCAAACTGAATTGCCCTAATGATGTGGTCAAATAAAAGCCCTAATCTTGATTTGATGAAGTAAAAGTGAAACATCTGAGTCTAATACAATCAAATACACCCAGAGGAACCAACCAGTTTACAAACATAGTCCAATATTTATTTTTGGAATTCATAAACAACACCAAATTATCACAGTTTTTCATTTAACATCTATTTTGTCCAATATTAATAAAGTATAGCTACTCTAGATGATTTTTGGTTACTGTTTGCATGGAAAATGGTTTTCCAGCCTTTTACTTCCAATCTATTTGTGTCCTTGGGTCTAAGATGAGTCTCCTGTAGAAAGCATATAGATGGATTATATATATTTTTAATACATTCAGCCAATCTCTTTTTCTTAATTGGCGAGTTTAAGCCATTAACATTCAATGTAATTATTGTAAAGGCAGTACATACTTCAGCCATTTTGGTAGGTTTATATATATTATTTTATTTCTTTCTCTTTTTACCCATTTATTTACTATTACTAATAGTCTTCCTTTCTACACTCTTCTCCAAACTGCTCTTTTCTGTCTTTTCTTTCAACCTGCTGAATTCCCTTTAGTATTTCTTGAAGGGCAGGAGTATTGTTAACAAATTCTCTTAATTTCTGTTTATCTATGTATATTTTGAACTCTCCCCCATTTTTGGATGACAATTTTGCTGGATACAGAATTCTCCACTGGAAGAGTTTTTCCTTCATCACTTTAACTATGTCATACAACTACCATCTCACCTCCATTGTTTCAGAGGAGAAATCAGCACTTAATCTTATAATGCTTCCCTTATGAGGTGGATCTCTTTTCACTTAATGCTTTCAGGGTTATCTATGGCATTTGATAATATGATTAGCATGTGAACTGGAGTAGATCTGCTAGGATTCTGTTTAGAGTATGCTGTGCATCCTGGACATGTACATTGATGTCCCTCATAAGAGTTGGGATATTTCCAACCATTATTTCCTCAAATTCTCATTATGCACCTTTTCCTTTCTTTTCTCCCTCTGGGACACCAATAATGCATATGTTTGTGAAGTTTGTGCTGTTATTCAGTTCCCTGAGTCTCTGCAGATTTTCCCCCATTTTTTTTTGCCTATCCATTCTATTACCAGTTTGATTTTGGATGTCCTATCATCCCCATGAATGATCATTCATCTGCCTCTAATAATCAACTTTTGTATGATTCTAGTGTATTTTTAATTTCTCCCATTGTGCCTTTCATTGCAATAAAATGTGTTTTTATGTGCTTACAATTTCTTCTATATGTTCACTCAGTGTATACTTAATATCCTTTATCTCTTCCTTCATCTCATTGAATTGATTTAGGGTATTTGCTTGGACATCTTTGCTTAGTTTTTCCACATTCTGGGTCACATCCCTCCTTTTCAGTTTGTTCATTTGCCTGGGCAGTAACTTCCTATTTCTTAATATGGCTTATAATTCTTTGCTGCTGTTTAGACATCTATTTGTTTTGATGGGTTTATTCTCTTGGTCAGTTTCTCTTTCTTGCTTTGGTATTTATTCATGTCTGGCTTTGTGTTAAGGTTCTTCTTTGACATTTGGTTCTTATTATTCTAAACTTTAGAATTGCTATGTTTAGCTGAAAACATAAAGAAATAAAAAAGAAATGAGAGAGAAAAAGAAAGAAAAAATACATATAAATTTAAAAATTAAAAAAAGAAAAATATAAACATATATGAAATAAAATATAAAAAGTAAAAAGAAAGAAAAACATGAATGGAAAAATATATGAAGAAAAAAGTTTAAAAGGAAGAAAGAAAAAATTAAGAGGGGAAGTGAAAAAAATAACAACAGCAAAAAGATGGCTTCTATCTCAGGTTACAGTCTTTTGGCTAGGCTCTTCTCTCTCAGCTGTCCATGCCCACTAATCAGTCTCCCCATGGTTCAACACTCCTTGGCTACCTGGATGAGGAGGGAGGGAAGAATAAAGAAAGAAAAAAGAAAGAAAGAAAGAAAGAAAGAGAAAACCAAACAACCTGGCATTGCTCTTGGCCCACCAGCAAAAGTCTAGGCTCCTTTTTATGGCCACCTGTGCCATTCAATCAATCACCTTACATCCTGCATCTCTGTAGGTACCCATATGAGGAGAGAGAGAGAGAGAAAATAAGCAAGGCCTCCATCTCAAGACATAAGATTAAAGCTAAGTTCCTTCCTGTAGACCACCCATGCCCACCATTCATTCACCCTGCAGCTTGCCTATCCATGGGTA
>JAKSZT010054294.1:1190725-1305125 GCA_026826555.1 Tolypeutes matacus | reverse complement strand
CAAGGTTCCTCCTCATCAGCGTCCATGTTTGCCAATCAACCATTAGCCCACCTTATTGAAAAGAAAAGACAAGAGAAGAGAAAAAATGAAAAGGAAAAAAAAAAGAAGAAAACAAAAAGAAAAGGAAAGGAAAGAAAAGAAAGAAGAAAAGAAATGATTGCAACAGGTCCTCCCTCTCAGGCCCCAGTGACTAGCTAGGGTCCTCCTCATTGATATTCTGTCCCCACCGTTCAATCATCCTGTGGCCCACCTCTCTACTGGTACCTGAGTAAAGAAAGGGATGGCAAAAAATTAACAAATAAACAGGCCTCCCTCTCAAGCCTCCAGCATCTGTCTAAGTGCTCCCCTCATGGCCAGATCGCCCAACTGCTGGTCACTCATCCACTGCCCATTTGGGCACAGCTACACTGCCCTAATCAACCAGCTGCCCACCTTTTCCCCAGTGCCTGGCTAAGCCCCATCTCTAGCTGCCCTTTCCAATCCCCTCCATGGCCCTGAAACTTCCCCTATGCCCTACAAAACTCCCTGCCTTCCTGCAGCTTCTGGAAAAACAGTGGAGCCTGCTACGCTGTACCCCACCTTCTTGGATTCCTCTAGAAGCATTTTTATGTATTCTGGATTTAATGCTTTGCCAGATATGTTTGGTGAATATTTTCTCCCAATCATTGGCTTGTGTATTAATTTTCTTGAAGGTATATTTTGATGAACAGAAGATATGATTTTGGTGATGTTTAATTAGTCATTTTTAATATACAAATAAAAGCTTTATACTTAACATTCAAGCCTACCTATCTCAGACTCAGCTTTTGTATGGTCTATAATAGAAATCAGTTTGTATATTTTCATGTGATGTCAAGTTGTTCCAGCCTAGTTTCCCCCACTGAATTGCTTTGATGCCTTAAAAACAAAACAAAACAAAAAAAACAATGGACTACATTGTTCTGTATCTGGATTTTCCACCCTAATAAAATTATCTAATTATCTTCCTTATGCAAATTCCATAAATCTTGATTACTGTATATTTACAGAAAGCCTGGAAGTCAATTACAGTAAATCCTCCAGAACTGATCTTCTTTTCTGGATCTCTTGGCTATTCTAGATATTTTACATTTCCAAATAAATTTGAGAAGCATTTTGTCCACTTCCACAAATCAGCATTGTGAGATTTTGTTGGATTTTGTAGAAATAAAATAATGTTTTGATGAGAATTGATATCTTATCAATAATGAGCCTTCTCATCAATAAGCCTAGTATATCTTCCCATTTTCTAGGTCATTTTTACTTTTTCCCAGTAGTGTTTTGTAAAATGTAGTGTAGAGACATTTCACACTTTTATTATTTTTCACTCTGCCTCTTGCATATTTTAAGGTATTGTAAATGGATTTTTTAAAATTTAAAAACAAGTACTTTCTCACAAATATAAACAAAGACAATTGAGTTTTTATATTGACTTTGTATTCTAAGACCTTATTAAAGTTCCTTATTAGTTATAGTAGGTTCTTGTTGATGAGGATAATTCAGGTAATTTTCTATGTAAACAATAATATTGTAAATAAAGAGGGATAGTTAATTTCTTCTATATATGTTTCCTTTCATTCTCATTCTCTCCTTTTTCCCTCTTACTATGCTGGCCTGATCACTGAATAAAAAGAGTGAGATAAGACATCCTCACCTTATTCCTAAATGAGCAGGAAAGCATGAAATATTTCATCTTTCATATTATATTTTTATAAATAATTTATCAATTTGAGGATGTTCCTTTCAATGCTAATTTGCTAAGCATTTTTTAAATGAAGGAATGTGGAATTTTTTTAAAAAGTTTGATATATATTAAGAAAACTTACAATTCTTCCAAAGTGTACAGTGGTATTTGGTATAATCACAGAGTTGTGCATTCACCATTTCAAATATTATTAGAACATTTTCATTATTTCAATATTAATAAACAAAAACAGACTAAGAAAATTTCTCACCTCTCAATCTATGTTTCCCCTGCTGTACAAAGCTGCTATTTCTGGCTATTCTTGCACAATTATTTATTTGCTCATTAAGCAGTTATATTGAGATATATTCACATAACATATGATCTGTCCAATGTATAATCAATGGCTTTTTGTATAATCACAATGTTGTATATTCATCATCTCAAAAATTTTAGAAAAATTTCATTACTCCAAAAAGAAAGACTACATGCCCTTTAGTATTCTCTCCACAGCCCTACAAACCACTAATCTAATTTTCTTCTTTATAAAATGATTTATATTTACATTTTATACAAATGGAATCATACAATGTGTGGTACTCTGTGTCTGGTCTTCTTCACTTAGTATAATTTTGTTTGTTTTTGGTCTGATATTAACATTTTGTATTAACTTACATTTGTTCAACTTCAAAGAAAAGTGGTCTTATATATACAAATTTAACTATATTCATATCTCACATAATAAAACTATATTTCAAATAATATATTTAGTCCATAATAGGGCAATCATACTGTATTTGTCCTTTTGTGTCTGGTTTGCTTCACTCAACATAATGTCCTCCAGGATCATCCATGTTGTCATATGTTTCATGACTTCATTTCTTCCTACTGCTGCATAATATTCCATCATGTGTATACTGCACAATTTGGCTATCCATTCATCAGTTGATGGACACCTGGATTGTTTCCAAATTTGGCTATTATGAACATTGCTGCTAAAAACATCAGTGTGCATGGGAAGCGGCTGTGGCTCAATCAGTAGGGCTTCCGTTTACCATATAGGAGGCCCTGGGTTCAGTTCCCAGGGCCTCCTGGTGAAGGCAAGCCTGCCCGCATGGCGTGGTTAGCTGACCCAGTGAGCACAAGCAGCAAGGGGGAGATAAATGAGTGAATAAATAAATAAATAATCTAAAAAAATAAAAAAAAATAAATAAATAAAAACATCAGTGTGCAGATGTCGATTTGTGTCACTGCTCTCAGTTCTTCTGGGTATATACCTACCAATGGTATTGCCAGGTCCCATGGCAAGTCTATGTTCAATTTCCTTAGGAACTGCCAAACAATCATCCACAGTGACTATACCATACCCACCAACAGTGAATAAACTTCCTATCTCTCCACATCCTCTCCAACATTTACTAGTGTTCTAACTTTTTAATAGTGGCCAATCTAACAGGTTTGAAATGATATCTCATTTTAGTTTTGATTTGCATTTCCCTAATCACCAGTGATGTTGAACATTTTTTTTCATTTCTTAACCATTTGTATATCTTGCTTGCACAGTTGTCTTTCAAGTCTTTTACCCATTTTTAAAATCAGATAGTTTTCCTTTTTATTGTTGAGTTGTATGATCTCCATATATACCATGGATAAAAATCCCCTTATCAGATATGTGATTGCCAAATATTATCTCCCATTGAGTTGGCTGCCTCTTCAACCTTTTGGCAAAGTCCTTTGAGGAGGAAAAGTGTTGAATTTTGAAGCATTTATCTATTTTTTCTTTTATTGCTTATGCTTCGGGTGTAAGGTTTAAAAAACTCTGACTTACCACAAAATTGTGAAGCTGTTTTCCTACATTGTCTTCTAGAAATTTTATCATTGTTGTTTTTAAATTTAGGTCCTTGATACATGTTAACTTAATTCTTGTATAAGGTATGAGATGGCAATCTTTCATTCTTTTGGATATGTCTATGGAGTTCACCCAGCACCAATTGTTGAATAGATTGTTAGGGCCCAGTGTGTGGGCACAACAACCTTGTCAAAATCACTTTCCTGTAGATGTAAGGATCAATTTCTGAGTTCTTGATTTGGTTCCATTGGTTAATCTTTCTGTCCTTATGCAAGAACCATGCTGTTTTAACCATTGTAGTGAAGTAATACACTTTAAGAACAGGAAGTGAGAGTTGTCCAGTTTTGTTCTTCTTTTTTAAGATAATTTTTGCTATACAGGGCCCCTTACACTTCCAAATAAATTTGATTATTGGTGTTTGGATTTCTGCACAAAAGGCTGTTGAAATTTTTATTGGGACTGCAATGAATCTGTAAATCAGTCTGGCTTCTTTTTTTCTTTCAGCAGTGTTTTGTAGTTTTCTGAATACAGGTGCTTGGTTAAGTTTATTCCAAAATATTTGATTGTTTTAGTTGCTATTATAATGGAATTCTTTTTCTGATTTCCTCCTCAGAATGCACATCAGTAGTGAATAGAAATGCTACTGATTTTTGCATATTAACCTTGAATCTTGCCACATTGCTGAACTCATTTATTAATTCTAGTAGCTTTGTTGTGGATTTTTCAGGATTTTCTAGATGTAGGATCATATCATCAATGAATAGTGAAAATTTTACTTCTTTCTTTCCTATTCAGGTGCCATTTATTTCTTTGTCTAGCCTAATATTTCTAGCTATACCTTCTAGCACAATATTGAATAATAATTTTGACAGTAGGCATCTTTGTCTTGTTCCTGATCTCAGCAGGAAAACTTTCAGTCTTTCACAAATGAGTAAAATGTTAGCTTTATGTCTCAATGAGTACAATGTTAGCTTTACGTTTTTCATATATACAATTTACAAAACTAAGAATATTTCCTTCTATTCCTAATTTTAGTGTGTATGTGTGTGTGTTTAATCAAGAAAGGATGTTGTATTTTGTCAAATGCTTTTTCTGCATCAATTGGGAGGCTCATGTGATTTTTCTTCATTTTATCTATGTGGTTTATTACACTAAGTGATTTTCTCATGTTGAAACACCCTTGCATTCCTGAGATAAAACTCACTTGATTGGAGTGTATGATTCTATTAATATGTTTTTGGATTCAGTTTGCAAGTATTTAGTTGAGGAATTTTGTATCTATAATCATTAGCGATATTGGTCTGTAATTTTCTTTTATCATAATATCTTTACCTGTTTTTTGTATTATGGTGATGTTGGCTTCATAGAATGAGTTTGGTAGCATTCTTTCCTTTACAATTTTTTGGAAGAGCTTTAGCACGATTGGTATTAGGATTATGAATGAATGATGGAATTCACATTTGAAGCTATCTAGTCACTGGCTTTTCATCTTTGGGAGGTTTTGGATGACTGTTTTGATCTCTTCACTTGTAATTGGTTTGTTGAGGTCTTCTATCTCTTCTAGGATGAATGTAGGTGGATTGTGTGTGTTTTCAGGAATTTGTCTATCCCATCTATATTTTCTAGTTTTTTGGCATACAGTTGTTCATAGTATACTCTTATAACCTCTCTTATTTCTGTAGATCAGTGGTAATGTCCTTTTCTCATTTCTTATTTACTTATCTTTGTCTTTCCTATTTTTGATTTGTCAGTCTAGTTAAGTTTTGTCAAGTTTGTTGATCTTCTCCAAGAACCAACTTCAACTTTTGGTGTTGTTGATTCTCTCTATTGTTTTTGTTGCTGTTGTTATTATTCTAGATTTCATTTATTTCTTCTCTGATCTTTACTATCTCTCCTTTATCTTGGTTTGAGGTTACTTTGCCGTTTTTTTTTTTTCCAGTTCTTCCAGATGTGCAGTTAGGTCTTCAATTTTAGGTCTTTCTTCTTTTTCAATGTAAGCATCTAAGGCTATAAATTTCCCTCTCAACACAACCTTTCTGGGGTTCTGTAATTTTTGATATGTTATGCCCTCATTTTTATTCATCTCAAGATATTTAATTCTCTTGCAATTTCTTTTTTGACCCACTGATTATTTAAGAGTGTGTTGTTTAATCTTCATATATTTATGAATTTCTCTTTTTCATCCATTATTGATTTATAGATCATTCTGCTATGATCATTGAAAGTATTTTATATAATTTCAATCTTTTTAAACTTATTGATATTTGTTTTGTGACCCAACATATGGTTTATCTTGAAGAAGGATACATGGGCATTTGAAAAGAATATATATGCTGCTGTTTGGTGGTGCAATGCTCTATAGAAGTCTGTTAGGTCTAGTTCAATTAACATATTATTTAATTTCTATGTTCCTTTATTTATCCTCTGTCCAGATGTACTATCCAATACTAACAGTGGAATATTGAAGTTTCCAACTATTATTGTAGAGACATATATTTCTCCTTTTGGCTTTGCCAGTGTGTGCTTCATGTATCTGGGGGCACTTTGGATAGTTGCATAAATATTTAGTATAGCTATTAAATATTTTTTTTTTTGCTTTTTAAAAAAACAAATCAATTTTATTGATATATATTAATCCAAATTATACAATCAATATATTTGTTATAATCACATAGTTGTGCATTCATCATCTAAGTTGCTTTTTTTTTTAATTTTTAATTTTTTTAAAACTTTAATTTATTTATTTTTTATTGTGGGTAAAAGTCAAAATTTTCAAAATATATGCCAATATTTGTAAAATGATATATAAATATATATGCATATATGTGCATTTACTTACAAAACTTTTATATATATATATATTTTAAGAGGTGCTTAGATTACCTAAAATATTACACAGAACCCACCAGGATTCCCATGTTGCCCACCTCCCACACCTCCCACCACATCCCACACAAACATCTCCCACAAGTGTGGCCCACCACCCTCAATGGATTTACACATCCTGGGGCCTTGCCACCAACCATAGACCAGAGTTCACATCGTAGACCACACTCTCTCCCACACAGTTCTGAGTGGTGTGTGCTGATTTAAAATGGCCTACATCCGTTGCCACAATGGTACTCAGGATAACCTCCAAATCCTAAAGAAGCCCCTGTATTTCAACTGCACATCCCCTCCCTGCCCCGAAAGTGTCAAGTGGCCACTGGCTCCACCTCATTGTTATAATTTCTTCCACTGCTAAAATCACCTATTGTGTACAACAGAATACCATCAAGTCCACTCTAGTCCATAGTTCTTCCCCCAAACCTGAGGGGACTGGGATGGTGATGTCCACTCCACCTCCAAGTGAGAGAGGGCTTATATCCCATGGATATGGTGGGTGGGATGATCTTGCCTGCAGATGCACCCCTCCCCATTCCCTGGGCTGGCCGCTGGCCATCATTGTCTCCTCACCAGGTGACTTGGATGAGTCCATTGAGCTGTAGGGTAGGAGTTGTAGCTCCACCAAGATTCCACACACACCTGGCACATAGGAAGGCCAGAGGCTCCAGTCTCTGGAAGATTACATAAAAACTCCAGCATCACATATAAGTTTGAATAGAAGGGACTGATGAACCATGTGCAAGGAGGACTTATTTCAGTCCAATTCTGTCACTCTCAAGAGCATAGATTCCAAAATAGAGCCCATTGATAAGGCATCAGTCTCTGGGGCTATCCCCCCTTATATAGGGCCTGGGGTCTCCAGAACTCTCAGGAGCCCCTCTGTGTGGGGTGATAGGCACTTTGTTGTTCTATGAACTCCTACTGTGGTGTGCGTAAGAGTTGCCTCTGGGATGAACTCCCAACTCCCTTTGAAGTCTCTTAGCCACTTGAACTCATTTGTCTTTACATTTTCCCCCTTTAATTTAAGGTCTTTTTCCAGTTGTGTTGCCAGTTGGCACTTGGTATTAATCCCTCGTTGCCAGGGAGGCTCATCCCTGGGAGTCATATCCCAGGTTGGGGGGAAGGTAATGCATTCATATGCTGAGTTTGGCTTAGAGAGAGGCCACATTTGAGCAACAAGGAGGCTCTCAGGTGGCAACCCTTAGGCACCCCACAACAGGAAGCCAAGTCTCAGTTACATGATCAAAGACTCACAAGGGTAGTCATCAATAAGAACTCATCAGTGGGTCATCCTCTTTTGACAGACACTGTCCCTGCACTCAGAGGACTATTGCTGCTCTCTTGGAGAGTGTGGCAGAGCTCTCCAGGCTAGGAATTCAGATTCCCTCAATTATTGTGTGATTGTCCACCCATCATGACCATGACCCATCTTTTGATCTTTTGAAAATTTTGTATATTTTTCATGTATATTCAGATGAACTAACTCCCATGAATCCCCCCTCCCAGACACCCTTGTGATAGTTAGGCTAATGTGTCAACTCGGCCAGGTAGTTGTTTCTAGGTGTTTGTTCCAGCAAGCACTGGGCTAATTGTAATACAAGAGCATTTATGGATTTCAATCACCAGTGAGTTTACTGCGTGGATGGCTGATTACATCTGCATCAATCAGGGAGATTACATTATCAATGGGTGGTGCTTTTATCCAATCAGTTGAATGACTTAAAAGTGGAAGTGATTTCAACATTCAGAGAGAATTTCCCAGCTCGTCGTTGGACAGGCAACTTCTCCCAGAGACTCATCAACGACCTTTCATCGGAGCCCCTGGTTTGCAGCTTGCCTGAGGAACCTAGACTTGTGTGTCCCCACAGTCACTTGAGAGACTCTTTTAGAGTTCCATATTATTCACAGATATCTCCTGCTGATACTGTTTCCCGAGAGAACCTTGACTAATACAGCTGGTACCGGGAGTGGTTCTTGAGGAACAGAGTCTTAAACATGGGATGTCTGAGGTGGCTCTCCACTCTAATTGGGCTCACAGTTACTAATGACTCCCTTTCCAATAATGAGGTTGCTAACTGTCCATGGCGTGAGCTGGCAATAGAGATACCCAAAATAGCATCATTGGATTCCCCTACTTCCACGCTTATAAGAAGCAAGGATCTAGGTGAGAGTGTTTTCAACACTTTAACAGAATTTTGTGGAGTAAAAAAATATAATGATGTTGGCTGGCTCCTCCTAGATACTCTGGATACAGTTACAAAAGAAAGGTATGAGCTAAAGTCTTCAATTTTGAAACTTAAATGCAGCATGAATGCTATGAAAGTTTCTACGTGTGCCTTGAAAGAAAATCTTGTCTCCTGTAGCCACAGACTTCAGATATCTGAGAATCAAACACAGTCTCTCATTGTACGAGTAGCAGAATTACAGAGGAAACTAAAATCTCAACTTCGCAGGGTTTCTGCAATTAAAGTGAGGGCATTGATTGGAAAGGAGTGGAACCCCGAGGATTGGGATGGAGACATATGGGATGATGATAATATTGGTGGGGACATTGGAACCCTAAATTTTGCTGAGACTTTACCAGATAAACCTGTGATGGCCTGCCTGTGGAGACCACACCTTCTCAACCTTGTATCATCCAGCCTCCAGCCTGGCCCAGGGAGTCTGGACTTCCTTCCAGCCCTGAGGTGGGTACAAGCCAAGTGGAAGCCTGCACTGCCCAGCCTCCACCTTGCCCCAGAGAGCCTGTACCTCCTCCCAGCCACGAGGCAGGTACCAACCAATCTCCAGCATGCATGGTCCAACTTCCAGTCTGCCCTGAGGAATCTGTCTTCCAACCCCTGCCTGAAGAGAATAATCCTGTCTCACCAGAAGAAAATGCAAAGGAATGCTCTCAGGTCAGTAGACTTCAAGACATCTCTAATCCTTCTCCTTACCCAGACCCCCCACCCCTCTTGTCTTGGAGACCCATTACTAGAATAAAATCACAACAAGCCCCCAAAGGTGAAATACAAATTGTGATCCATGAGGAAGTAAATTATACTCTGAAAGAACTGCATGAGTTTTCCAACTTATATAGACAAAAATCAGGGGAATATGTGTGGGAATGGATACTAAGGGTATGGGATAATGGTGGAAGGAATATAAAGTTGGATCAGGCTGAATTTATTGATATGGGCCCACTAAGCAGAAATTCTGGATTCAATGCTGTAGCTCGAGGGCTTAGAAAGGGCTCTAACAGTTTGTTTGGGTGGCTGACTGAAGCATGGACCAAACAATGGCCTAGCATGGCTGATGTTGAGATGCCTGATTTGCCGTGGTATACAGTAGATGAGGGGATTTAAAGGCTTAGAGAGATTGGAATGCTAGAAAGGATTTACCACTTGAGACCTGCCCACCCACCCCAGGAATGTCCAGAGGACACACCTTTAACCAGGACTGTGAGAAATAAATTTGTAAGACTAACTCCGTCTTCTCTGAAGAGCTCTGTGGTTGCTCTTCTCTGCAGCCCAGATATTACTGTAGGGGGTGCTGTAATGGAATTGGAATCCTTAAATATTATGGGGATGATCAGATCAAGGCCCCGTAAAAGTCAAGTATCGGCAGTTAATCGCCAAAGCCAAGGTAAGCGTGGCTACTGCAATGAAAGACAGATTCGAAACAGCACACAGAATAGTCTGAGTCGCATGGAGTTATGGCGTTGGTTAATAGATCATGGAGTACCCAGAAGCGAAATACATGGGCAGTCTACTAGATGTCTTCTGGATCTGTATAAGCAGAAGAGTTCTAGGTCAAGTGAACAAAATCCTAACTCTAATTACAGACACAGAGAATCACAGCCCCTTAATCAGTTCCCAGATTTGAGACAGTTTACAGACCCAGAGCCCCTTGAATGAGGGGAAGGCCTGGTCCCCTTGGGGAAGGATCCTGTTAAACTGCCAAAAATTTATACATTTAATCTTCCTCCCACCTTTCCTCAGGGAGACCTACGGCCTTTTGCCAGAGTAACAGTGCATTGGGGAAAAGGAAATGATCAGACATTTCGGGGATTATTAGACACTGGCTCAGAAGTCACATTAATTCCAGGAGACACAAAACGTCACTGTGGTCCACCAGTCAGAGTAGGGGCTTATGTATGTCAGGTGATTGATGGAGTTTTAGCTCAGGTCCATGTCACAGTGGGTCCAGTGGGTCCCCAGACCCATTCTGTGGTTATTTCTCCAGTTCCAGAATGCATAATTGGAATAGACATACTCAGTAACTGGCAGAACCCACACATTGGATCCCTGACTCATGGAGTGAGGTCTATTATGGTTGGAAAGGCTAAGTGGAAGCCTCTAGAACTGCCCCTGCCTAGCAAAATAGTAAATCAAAGGCAATACCGGATTCCTGGAGGTATTGCAGAGATAAGTGCCACCATCAAGGATTTGAAGGATGCAGGGGTGGTGATTCCCACCACATCCCCATTCAACTCTCCTATTTGGCCTGTGCAGAAAACAGATGGATCTTGGAGGATGACAGTAGATTATCATAAACTTAACCAGGTGGTGACTCCAATTGCAGCTGCTGTCCCAGATGTGGTATCATTGCTTGAGCAAATCAACACTTCCCCTGGTACCTGATATGTAGCTGTTGATCTGGCAAATGCTTTTTTCTCAATTGCCATTAGTAAGGACCACCAGAAACAGTTTGCTTTCAGCTGACAAGGCCAGCAGTATACTTTCACTATCCTGCCTCAGGGGTATATCAACTCTCCAGCCCTATGTCATAATATTGTCCGCAGGGAGCTTGATCGTCTCTCCCTCCCACGAGACATCACACTGGTCCATTATATTGATGATATCAAGTTGATAGCACCTACTGAGCAAGAAGTAGCAAAGACTCTAGATTTATTGGTAAGGCATTTGTGTGAGAGAGGATGGGAGATAAATCCAACAAAAATACAAGGTCCTTCCACCTCAGTGAAATTTCTAGGTGTCCAGTGGTGTGGGGCCTTTCGAGATATCCCTTTGAAAGTAAAGGATAGGCTGTTGCACCTGGCCCTTCCTATGACCAAAAAGGAGGCACAATGCTTAGTTGGCCTCTTTGGATTTTGGAGACAACACATTTCTCATTTGGGTGTGTTACTGTGGCCCATTTACTGAGTGACCATGAAAGCTGCTAGTTTTGATTGGGGACTGAAACAAGAGGAAGCCCTGCAACAGGTCCAGGCTGCTGTGCAAGCTGCACTGCCACTTGGACCATATGATCCAGCAGATCCAATGGTGCTGGAAATTTCAGTGGCAAATAGAGATGCTCTCTGGAGCCTTTGGCAGGCCCCTATAGGAGAATCACAACGGAGACCCTTAGGATTTTGGAGCAAGGCTTTGCCATCCTCTGCAGATAATTACTCCCCTTTTGAGAAGCAGCTTTTGGCTTGCTACTGGGCCTTAGTAGAGACTGAACACTTAACCATGGGTCATTAAGTTACCATGAAACCTGAGTTGCCTATCATGAGCTGGGTATTGTCTGACCCACCAAACCATAAATTTGGGCATGCACAGCAGCACTCCATAATAAAGTGGAAGTGGTATATACGAGATAGGGCTCGAGCAGGTCCTAAAGGCACAAGTAAGTTACATGAGGAAGTGGCCCAAATGCCCATGGTCACCACCCCTGCCGTGTTACCTTCTCTTTCCCAGCCCACAGCTTTGGCCTCTTGGGGACGCCCTTACAATCAGTTGACTGAGGATGAGAAAACTCGGGCCTGGTTTACAGATGGTTCTGCACGATATGCAGGTACCACCTGAAAGTGGACAGCTGTGGCACTGCAGCCCTTTCCTGGGACATCCTTGAAGGATAGCGGTGAGGGCAAATCCCCCCAGTGGGCAGAGCTTCGAGCAGTGCATCTAGTTGTTCATTTTGCTTGGAGGAAGAAATGGCCAGAGGTGAGTTTGTACACTGATTCATGGGCTGTTGCCAATATTTTGGCTGGATGGTCAGGGATCTGGATGGTACATGATTGGAAAATTGGTGACAAGGAGGTCTGGGGAAGAGCTATGTGGATAGATCTTTCTGAGTGGTCAAAAAACATGAAAATATTTGTGTCCCACATGAATGCTCACCAGAGGGTGACTTTGGCAGAGGAAGAGTTTAATAATCAAGTGGATAAGATGACCCGTTCTGTGGCTAATGCTCAGCCTCTTTCCCCAGCCACTCCTGTCATTGCCCAATGGGCTCATGAACAAAGTGGTCATGGAGGTAGGGATGGAGGTTATGCATGGGCTCAGCAACATGGACTTCCTGTCACCAAGGCTGACCTGGCTACTGCCACTGCTGAATGCCCAATCTGCCAGCAGCAGAGACGCACACTCAGCCCCAGATATGGCACCATATTTCTAGGTGACCAGCCTGCTATCTGGTGGCAGGTGGACTACATTGGGCCACTTCCATCATGGAAGGGGCAGCGATTTGTTTTAACTGGAATAGACACATACTCTGGCTATGGGTTTGCATTTCCAGCACGCAATGCTTCTTCCAAAACTACCATCCGTGGACTTACCGAATGTCTTATCTACCGCCATGGCATTCCACACAGCATTGCTTCTGATCAAGGAACCCATTTCACAGCAAATGATGTGAGGGAATGGGCACATGCCCATGGAATTCACTGGTCTTACCATGTTCCCCATCACCCTGAAGCAGCTGGATTAATGGAACGGTGGAATGGCCTTTTGAAGACTCAATTATGGCACCAACTAGGTGGCAATACCTTGCAGGGCTGGGGCAATGTTCTCCAGGACACTGTGTATGCTCTGAATCAGCGTCCTCTCTATGGTGCTGTTTCTCCCATAGCCAGGATTCATGGGTCCAGGAATCAAGGGGTGGAAATGGGTGTGGAACCACTCATTATTACCCCTAGTGACCCACTAGGAAAATTTTTGCTTCCTGTCCCTGAAACCTTAAGCTCTGCTGGTCTACAGGTTTTAGTCCCAATAGGAGGAGTGCTGCCACCTGGGAACATAACAGTAATTCCATTGAACTAGAAGTTAAGACTGCCACCTGGCCACTTTGGGCTCCTCTTACCTGTGAATCAACAGGCAAAGAAGGGAAATACTCTCCTGGCTGGGGTGAATGATCCTGACTCTCAAGGGGAAATAGGACTACATCTACATAATGGGGGTAAAGAAGAGTTTGCCTGGAATGCAGGGGATCCTCTAGGGCATCTCCTAGTCCTGCCATGCCCTGTGACTAAAGTCAATGGAAAATTGCAACAAACCAATTCAAGCAGGACTAACAATGGCCCAGAATCTTCGGGAATGAAAGTTAGGGTCACCCCATCAGGCAAAGAACCACGGCCAGCTGAAGTGCTTGCTGAAGGTAACGGGAACATGGAATGGGTAGTGGAAGAAGGTAGTGATAAATATGAACTTCGACCACGTGACCAGTTACAGAAACGAGGACTGTAATGGTCATGAACCCTTCTTCCATGTTTCATTATGAGTATGATTGTATATGTACACAAAATGAATTTCTTTGTTTTCTTCCCCAATCTTTTCCCCTATCATGAAAAGTTGTATTAATCTCACATCATAAAATTTAAGGATGTCGAGTTTAAGAGTTACTATCATTCAAGGATTTGCACCCTGTTCTGTAGGGAATTAATGCGTTTCCACTTGTACGCAGGGGAGTTGAACATTGTTAGGTGGAAATATGTATGTATACCTGTCTGTTATTGTTTTTACTTAGAGACTAAGTATGGTTTAGAGTAATGGGTATGATTGCCGAGTTGACAAGGGGTGGACTGTAATGGTTAGGCTAATGTGTCAACTCGGCCAAGTAATTGTGTCCAGGTGTTTGTTCCAGCAAGCACTGGGCTAATTGTAATACAAGAGCATTTATGGACTTCAATAGCCAGTGAGTTTACTGCGTGGATGGCTGATTACATCTGCATCAATCAAGGAGATTACATTATCAATGGGTGGTGCTTTTATCCAATCAGTTGAATGACTTAAAAGTGGAAGTGATTTCAACATTCAGAGAGAATCTCCCAGCCCGTCGTTGGACAGGCAACTTCTCCCAGAGACTCATCAACGACCTTTCATCGGAGCCCTTGGTTTGCAGCTTGCCTGAGGAACCTAGACTTGTGTGTCCCCACGGTCGCGTGAGAGACACTTTTAGAGTTCCATATTATTCACAGATATCTCCTGCTGATTCTGTTTCCCGAGAGAACCCTGACTAATACAATCCCCCACCAGTAATCCCCTGCAGTACCCATTGTAACCCTTCTGTGATCCAAATCGTCCATGAACATGTAGTCCGTAAAATAATCAAATACACTTAATAGGAAAAAGAAACAACAATGATAAACTTACCTGCAAGAGACAAACATAAGGAAACTCAGGAAAAAAACAACAACAACAATCAAACAAAAAAAAACAAAACAAAACAAAATATAATTAGCAGATTGCGACATTCAAAAAATGAGGAAAAAAGCAAAAGAAATGCCTTTTAAAATATAGAAATATATATATATATGTATATATATTCTTTTTTTCCTTTTATCACTGTGTTATCAGATGTCTGGTGTGCTGTGACACCTTTCCTTTCTCAATCCCCATTGTCTCCAAATTTTCATTTAATTTTCAAAGAAGATTTAGATCACAGCAAAGTCACACTCGGAGCACAGTGACTTCCAGATACCAAACCACCACCCACTTCCCCACCCCATATTAACTCTCCCCCCCTTTTTTTTTCGGATATTAGCATTGTTATAACTGTTATACAGATAGCAAAACATAGCAACTAAACATTGTCAGTGATTTACAGTATAGTTTACAATTTAGATGATACAGTTTAATAATTTTGATGATATTTACCATGTCCTGTGTCCATTACTGTAAGGTAATGAAAAACCTTCCTCATGAACACCAAACAACCCATTAGATCTTGACTGTTCCCTTCCCCCAAGCCCCCCAGGGCCCGTGATACCCCCCTCTCCCAACCCATGGAATGTCAAGATTCACAGTTACATGCCCTGCGGATTTGAACCTGCCCTTCCTAATCCACCCACCCCCCAGTGCTGCACCACCAAACCCAGGAACTCCACCACTCTTCTGCCCCATCCTCCAACATGCAACCACACTCTATCCCTTTAGCATAGATTATGTCCATATGGGTGATGGCTAAAAGCCTGCTCTTCTCTTACTCTCCTTTGTTAACCTATCTTTCAGTCAATGGTTCTCAGAGACTGCTCACTTTCCTCAGTTCAGATCAGTGAGGTCATATACAGTTCATTCTTCATTGCCTGGCTTGCATAACTCAACATAAGGTCTTCAAGATTCATCCATGTTATTCCATGTGTTAGCACTTTGTTCCTTCTTACAGCTGAGTAATATTCCATTGTATGTATTTACCACATTTTGCTTATCCATTCGTCTGTTGATGGGCACTGGGGCTGATTCCAACTTTTGGCAATGGTGAACAATGCCACCATGAACATTGGTGTGCATATATCTGTTTGTGTCTTTGCTTTCAGTTATTCTGAATATATACCCAGCAGTGGAATTGCTGGATCATATGGAAGATCTATTATTAGTTTTCTGATCCACAGTGGCTGGACCATACCACAGTCCCACCAGCAGTGGATGAGGGTTCCTATTCCTCCACATCTTCTCCAACATTTAGTGTCTCCTGTTTTTTTAATAGCTGCCATTCTGATGGGTGTAAGATTGTATCTCATTGTAGTTTTGATTTGCATTTCCCTGATGGCAAGTGATGTTGAGCATTTTTTCATGTGCTTTTAGCCATTTGTATTTCTTCCTTGGAGAAGTGTCTTTTCAGGTTACTTGCCCATTTTTTAAATGGGTTGTTTGTCCTTTTATTTTTAAGGTGTAGGATATCTTTATATATGCAGGATATTAGACTCCTATCAGATATATGGTTGCCAAATATTTTCTCCCATTGGGTAAGCTGCCTTTATATTTTCTTAATAACATCCTTTGAGGTGCAGAAGATTTTAATTTTGATGAGATCTGATTTATCTATTTTTTTTTTCTCTTGCTGCTCGTGCTTTGCCTGTAAAGTTCATGAAACCATTTCCTATTACAAGGTCCTATAGATGCTTCCCTACATTATCTTCCAAGGTCTTTATGGTTTTGGCTCTTATATTTAGATCTTTGTTCCATCTTGAGTTGATTTTTGTATAAAGGTGTGAGATGGTATTCTTCTCTCATTCTTTTGGATATGGATATCCAGTTATCCAAGCACCACTTATTAAAGAGGCCATTCTCTCCCAACTGAGTGGGCTTCATGGCCTTGTCAAATATCAGATAACTGTATATGCGAAGATCTATATGAGAACTCTCATTTAGTTCCATTGGTCAGTAGGTCTATCCTTGTGCCAATACCATGCAGTTTTGATGACTGTAGCTTTGTAGTATGTTTTAATGTCAGGTAGTGTGATACTTCCAACTTCATCTTTCTTTTTCAATATGTCTTTGGCAATTCGGGGCCTCTTGCCTTCCAAACATATTTTGTGATTAGTTTTTCTGTTCCTTAAAAAATACAGTGTAGACTTTTATTGGGATTGCATTAAATCTATAGATTAGTTAGGGTAGGATAGACATCTTGATGATGTTTAGACTTTCTATCCATGAACAGGGAATATTTTTACATTAATTTACATCTTCTTTGATTTCCTTTAACAGTGTTATGTAGTTTTCTGTATATAAGTCCTTTATATACTTAGTTAAATTTATTCCTAGGTATTTGATTCTTTTAGTTACTATTGTAAATGGTATTTTTTTCCTGATTTCCTCCTCAGTTTGCTAGTTATTGGTGTACGGGAAATGCTACTGATTTTTGAGCATTGATCTTATAGCCTGCAACATTACTGAACTCCTTTATAAGTTCTAGAAGCCTTGTTGTGGATTTCTCAGGGCTTTCTAGGTATAGGATAATGTCATCTACAAATAATGAAATTTTTAATTCTTCTTTTCCAATCTTGATGGCTTTTATGTCCTTTTCTTTCTCAGTGCTCGCGCAAGTACTTCTAAGACAATGTTAAATAGGAGTGGTGATAGTAGGCATCCTTGTCTAGTTCCTGATCTCAGAGGGAAGGCTTTTAGGATTTCACCGTTGAAAATGATGTTAGCTTTGGGTTTTTCATATATACCCTTTATCATATTCAGAAAGTTTCCGTCTATTCCTATCTTTTGTAGTGTTTTTATGAGGAAAGAGTGCTGTATTTTATCGAATGCTTTTTCTGCATCTATAGAGATGATCATGTGATTATTTTCTTTCAATCTCTTTACGTGGTGTATTACATTGATTGATTTTCTTATATTGAACCATCCTTGCATAACAGGGATGAAACCCACTTGGTCATGGCCTATAATCCTTTTGATATGTTGTTGAATGCGAATGGCAAGTATTTTGTTGAGGATTTTAGCATCTAGGTTCATTAGAGAAATTGGTCTGTAATTTTCCTTTCTTGTGGTATCTTTATTTGGTTTGGGTATTAGGGTAATGTTGGCATCATAGAATGTGTTAGGCAATATTCTTTATACTTCTATTTTTTGGAAGAGCTTAAGTAGAATTGGTGTTAGCTCTTTCTGGAATATTTGGTAGAATTCAGCCATGAAGCCATCTGGTCCTGGACTCTTCTTAATTGGGAGGTTTTTGTTGACTGAATCTATCTCTTTACTTGGAAGTGGACTGTTGAATTCATCTATTTCTTCTGTCATCAATGTAGGCTGTTTGTGGGTTTCTAGAAACTTGTCCATTTCCTCTAAATTGTCATTCTTTTTGGCATATAATTTTTCAAAGTATCCTCTTATGATACTCTTTATTTCTGTGGGGTCAGTAGTGATATCCCCTTGCTCATTCCTTATTTTATGTATTTGCATCTGTTCTCTCTTTTTCTTTGTTAGTCTGGCTAAGGGTTTGTCAATTTTATTGTTATTCTCCAAGAACCAACTTTTGGATTTGTTTATTGTTTCCAGTGCTTTCTTATTCTCTATTTCATTTAGTTCTGCTCTAATCTTGGTTATTTCCTGTTTTCTACTTCCTTTAGGTTTAGTTTGTTGTTGTTTGTCAAGTTCCTCCAAGTGTGCAGTTAGGTCTTCAATTTCAGCTCTTTCTTCTTTTTTAATATATGAATTTATGGCTATGAACTTCCCTCTCAGGACTGCTTTCGCTGCATCCCATAGATTTTGATATGTTGTGTTGTCGTTTTCATTAGTTTCAAGGTAGTTACTGATTTCTTTTGAAATTTTCTCTTTGACCCACTGTTTGTCCAAGAGTGTGTTGTTTAACTTCCATATCCTTGTGCCTAACCTGTTTCTCTGTCCCTTAGTGATTTCCAAATTCATTCCGTTGTGGTCAAGAAATTACTTTGTATAATCTCAATCTTTCTGAATTCATTGAGAGTTGTTCTGTGGCCTAGCATGTGTTCTATTTTGGATTATGTTCCATGTGCACTCAAGAAGAATGTAAATCCCGCTGTATTTGGGTGTAGTGTTCTGTATATGTCTATTAAGTCCAAGTCTTCTAATGTATTGTTGAGTGCCTTAGTTTCTTTATTGATTCTCTGTCTAGATGTTCTGTCTAATGATGATAGTGGTGTGTTGAAGTCCCCTGCTATAATTGTAGAGGCATTTATTTCTCCTCTTAATTTTTCCAGAGTTTGCCGCACGTATTTTGAGGCACCCCGATTAGGTGAGTAAATGTTGATGATAGTTCTCTCTTCTTGAGAGATATCTCCTTTTACTGATATGTAGTGCCCATCTTTGTCTCTTACAATAGTTTTGCATTTAAAGTCTATTTTGTCTTATATTAGAATAGCTACTCCTGCACTTTTTTTCGGTATTGTTAGCTTTGTAAAATGGTTTTCCAGCCATTCACTTTCAGCCTCCTTGAATCCCTTGGTCGAAGGTGGGTTTCTTGTAGACAGCATATAGATGGAGCATATTTTCTTATCCATCCTGCCAATCTGTGTTTTTGATTGGTGAATGTAATCCATTAACATTCAGTGTTATTTCTCGTAACGAATTTCTTACTTCAGCCATTTTTTCTTTGGTTTAATGTATGTCATATTTTGTTTTGTTTCTCTTTTTGTCTTTTCAGTTGTTTTTAAACTCTCCTCCAACTCTGTCTCCCTTGTTTTTTCCTTTCAACTTGTAGAAATTTCCTTAGTATTTCTTGAAGTGCTGGTTTCTTCTTGACATACTCTCTAAATTTCTGTTTATCTGTGAATATTTTGAACTCTCCATCATTTTTGAATGCCAATTTTGCTGGATAGAGAATTCGTGGCTGGAAGTTTTTTTCTTTTAGTATTTTGACTATGTCATACCACTGTCTTCTTGCCTCCATGGTTTCAGCTGAGAAATCATCACTTAATCTTATTGTGCTTCCCTTGTATGTGATGGTTCTCTTTTCTCTTGCTGTCTTGAGTATTTTTTGTTTGTCTTGAGCATTGGACATTTTGACAAGTGTATGTCTTGGAGTTGGCCTCCTGGGATTTATACTATTTGGAGTGCACTGTGCTTCCTGGATCTGCACATCCATCTCTCTCAATAGAGTTGGGAAGTTTCCAGCCATTATTTCCTTCAAAACTCCTTCTGTTCCCTTTCCCTTCTCTTCTCCTTCTGGAATGCCCATAATGTGTATGTTTGTGCATTTTGTATTATCGGTTAATTTCCTGAGTCCATGCTGGATTGTTTCTTTCTTTTTGTCTATTTGTTCTGCTATCTCTTTGATTTCAGCTGTATTTTCTTCCATATCACTAATTCTTTCCTCTGTCTGTTCAGATCTGCTGTTATGTGAATCCAGTATCTTTTTCGTTTCTTGGCTTGTGCCATTGTTCACCATCATATCCATTACCTTTTTCAGCATGTTTGCTATTTCTTCAGTATGTTCTCCCAGTGTCTTCTTTATATCCTTAATCTCTTCCTTCAGTTCTTTAAGTTGGTCCATGATATTTGTTTGGATAGCTTTGATTAGTTGTTTGATGTTCTGCATCTCTTCCTGGTTTTTATTTTGTTCATTGGACTGGTCCATGTTTTCCTGTTTCTCAGAATCATTTGTATTTTTTTGTTGCCCTCTGGTCATCATATTATCTTGATGGGTTTGTTCAGTTGATTAGCTTTTCTCTATGCTCTAGAGTTTTATTTAGCTGGTTTTTCTGTGTGTGAGTTAAGTTTTATCTTTGGCAGTTTTTCTTCCTATTTTATTTCCTTACTTCTTTCTATGTTCCCTTGAAGGCACACGATTAGTGCCAGAGGATTCAAAAGATGTAAGGAAGGCAGAAGGATAATAGTAATATTGATAAAAGTTAGAAGAGGGGCAAAATGAGACTTAATGAGATGAATATTTAACTTGTGTAGGCAGTGTAGAGTAATAGGAAAAAAAGTGAAGTTCCTACAATGGACTGGGAAAACAAATGGAGGAATATATATATAGTGATTTAGAAAGTTAGAATTATAAGGAGGGAGAGAAATAGTAAAGAAAGGGCTGAAAGGAAAAAGTTAATACTAATTTAAAAAAAATAAGAAAACAAAATAGATGGAATAGAAATTAACACCCTTAAGTTGTATGCCTATGAAAAAATGTTGTATCTAATAGCCACAACAGAAAGCAGAATGCAGAAAGATGAAGGAAGGATAAGCCATAGTTTGTAATACAGAATCAATATGGACAGCAAGTGGGAAATTACTGAAGAAGAAGCACAGCAAAGAAGAGACAAGCTAGCAGTACCTAGTTTAAATAAAAGAAAGAAAAAAGAAAGGAGGGAGGAAAGAGGAAAGAAAAGCAAGAAACCAGAAAGAAACAGAGAGAAACCAAAGATCCACACAGGCAAGCAGTCAAAAGAGCTAAGGGCCGCCAATGATTCCCTTAGGGTCCACATGGATTCTCTCTGCCTACTTGTGTTTATCAATCAATTTCCCTGCAGGGTTCTATATGCAGGTCCTGAAGCAGGTTTTAGCTATTAAACTAAATTTTAAAAAATTTATTTTTCATTAATTGAAGTGACCTTCTCACTTTTTTTTAATTTTTATATTTTTAGCGAAATAAAGAACCCAAAATAATTTCTCTTCTAGACCAACCCCCTTATGGAAGGGACACTAGCTGGGCCCGTGGAAATTAATCAAGCACGTCCCACTTCCTGGACTCCCCAGGGTAGCTGTAGCTCTGATGTTAGTCAGTGCAGAGTGCTAAAGACGGCTGATTCTGCCCCTTCTGGAGCTGAGCACCAGCGTCACTGGGTTGCTATGTAAATCAGTTTGACTGCAGATTCACGTCTGCTCTCAGCCTGATGCTGCTTCAGGTCAGCTTATCTGCTCTCCAAAGCTATGGGGCGGTGCAAGGCAGCCAGATGAATGCCGAAAAATAAAAATAAAAAATACCTTTCCCTGTCCTCCAACAGAGCCCTCCCTCTTTTGGGGAAAGTCCCGTCTTCCTGGCTCTGCAGCAGCCCGGGTCTTATCCCTGGGCAGCTAGGCAAATCAGGTCCATCCCCCATCCGGAATCCCCCCACCCATTCACCAGGTACCGATTAACTCTGGCTGTTCTGTTCACACAAGCTCCAAGTGGTGCCAGGCAGCCAGATCCCCAGAAAATAAAACTTTCTCACCCCGCTAGCGGCTCCAAGTGGTGGTTTTATTATTATTATTTTTCTCCCTAACCATGGGGCTCAGCCATCCGTGCCAACCACCACCAGCAGGCTTAAAACTCACGAATCTCTACCGTTCCATCCACGTCATTGATCTGCACAGATAGAGGTCCCAAGTTTCTCACTCCACACGTGCACAGCACAGACCCCTGGGCAGGACCCCATCCACAATCCTCCTTGCTCTGGGAGCTTGCAGTGTGTGACCTCCTACACTAATGCCATCTGGCCCCTCCTCCTATAGCTATTACTTCTTGATGAAATGCCTCCTTTATTACTATATAATGACCTTCTTCATCCATTTTTAAAATTTTGTATTTAAAATCTATTTTTTCTGATATTAGGATCATTATATTGGCTTGTTTTTGGTTACTATTTGCATCAAATATCTTTTGGCAACAGTTCACTTTTAACCAAAAACAAGTCCTTATATCTGAGGTGAGTCTCTTGTAGACAACATGAGATGGCTCATATCTTTTTATCTATTCTATCCATCCATGTCTTTTGATTAGATTTTTCAGGCCCTTAGCATTAAATGTTATTCCTGAAAAGGCATTACATACTTCACCCATTTGACTTTGTCTTTCTCTTGTCATATCATACTATTGTCTGTCTTCCAACCTTTAATTTACCCTTTCTAATAATCTTCATTTCTACACTCTTCTCCAATTCTCTCACCCTTAGTTTTTCCTTTCAGGCTGTAGCACTTCTTTTACTATCTCTTGTAATTCTGGTCTTTTGGTAACATAGTCTATTAGTTTTTATTTATCTGTGAAAATTCTGAACTCCCCTTCATCTTTGAAGGACAGCTTTTCCTGATACAGAATTCTTGCCTGGCAATTTTTCTCTTTCAGTACCTTAAGTACCATTTTTCCCTCCTCCATGGTTTCTGATGAGAGGTAGGCACTTAATCTTATCAAGATTCCTTTGTATGTGATGCTTTGCTTTTCTGTTGCTACTTTCAGAATCTTCTCTTTATCTCTGATATTTGTCATTCTGAAAATTGTCTTGGGTTAGGTCTATTCAGATTTATTCTGTTTGGCTTCCATTGTCCTTCTTCAAAATTGATATTTATGTCTTGCATAATGTTTGGGAAATTTTCAGTCATTATTTCCTCTAATATTTTTTCTGCCCTATTTCCCTTTTCTTCTCCTTCTGGGACACCAATAATGCAGATGGTTTTGAGTTCTGCATTCTTATTCAATTTCCTGACACACTGTTCCATTTTTTCCATTCTCTTCTCTTTCTGTTTTCCTGTCATTTCCAGTTCAAATGTTTGGTCTCCAAAATCACTAATCTGTCTTCGAGTAATTCAAATCTTCTCTTATGAGCTTCTAGTGTATATTTAATCTCATCCATCATGTGTTTCCTTCCCATAAGGTCTGTTACTTTTATTTGCAGACTTTCAAATTGTTCTTTATGTTCACCCAGTTTCTTCCTAATAACCTTGATCTCTTAATCATATTTCCTTTCTAATCTTTAAATTGATATAGGAAAATTGTGTGATTGTCTTTGATTATCTTAAACCCTGTATGTCTTCAAGATATTTGGTTTGTAAATTTGGCTTGGCAACCTCTTCCTATTTCCTAATATGGCTTGTAATTATTTGCCAATGTCTAGTCATCAGAATATGTTGGTGAATTTACTCTTTCTCTCTGTTGCCTATGATTATTTTTTCACAAGACTTCTTTGATATTTGGTTCAACTTATCCTAAGTATTTAAAATTGCCCATCAAAATCAAGTGAAGGATTTATTAATGGGGCACAGATTTTCTCCCAGAAGTTAGGGAACAGAGAGAAGCAATTGCAGTTTTTCTTAATGCCATTTCCAGAATGGCCAGCAGATGGCATACATTAGCATACTCTTTCATGGAAGTATATCTTTCAGTTTTCTTTTTCTATGGTCTTTTTCTTTTCTATGATCTGGGCAGAGTCAAGATTCAAAGTGGACTTTGCTGGCCAAATTCCCAGAAGAAAATCCCCCCAACTACTCCTCCTTTTTCCCTTGTAAAAGCTGGCAGAAAGGAAGACATCTGTTCTTCTCTCAGTCAGCTGCAATGAGCCACGTGTTTTAACCCTGCTCAATATGTTGAGGGTGGGGGAAGTGAGTCCTTCCCAGCTGCCCAGAGGTTTAATAACTCAGGTGCTTGTTTCAGGTTCTTTGTTGCTCCGTCCCTCACATTCCTGGGAGTTTGAAGCACTGTCCTTGTCTGATCACTCCCAAAAGAAGGTCCCTTGGGCAGCTTTTGGCTTTCTCTTTGTGTGTGTGTGTGTGTGTGTGTGTGTGTGTGTGTGTGTGTGAAAGAAAGAGAGCTAAGCCCTGATTGCCTAATCCAATGTCATCTTCCCACAATCTCTGAATGATGAATTTTGACAAATTGTTTCTCAGTATCTAATGGGAAGATCACATGGATTTTCCTTTTATAGTTTCTAATGAGGTGCACGATATTTATTGATTTTTGCACTACTGGGTGAATCATAGGTATATCCTTTCTGTATATTTCTCAATTAAATTTAATATTTTCTCAAGGAAGAGCTCATAAAACAAAACTGTGTGGAGAATTTCAAAGGGACACAGGAGCCAATGGAAAGAGTTCCCAATAGCAAAATCTGAAACTATTTGGGGAAGAAAAGTAATAAAGCAATATTAGATTATAATTGAATGAATAAAATAAACATTATGTATCTATATAATATAAATAAATAAATGGGGGAAGTGACCAATGTCCCATGCAGATGACTTAAAATAATTTATGTAGACCTTCCCATCTCAAGTAAATGGAGCACCATGTGGAACTGTTAAGTGGATTATGCTTAGTGATTTGCAGCTGAAGAGAACAGTTGGGAAATTGGGGAACAATTAACTTTACAGCATAGAACATTGTCAAGCACTAACAGCCTCCTGAACAACTTTAACTCATAAGTTAGAACTCATGTTGGTAGCATATGCCTTTGATATGAGTGTTGTGAGAATTGCACTTCACCATATGGGTCTTTCTCTCAGAAACTCAAAACATCAGACTAAGCATAAGGAAATTGTGAGGCACACCCCAACTGAGGGACGTTTATAAAATACCTGACAAGTACTCCTTGAAACTTTCAAAGTCAACAAAAACAAGGAAATTCTGAAAAAGTGTCATAGTCCAGAGGAGTGTAAGTGGACAATTAAATGTAATAGGATACCTTGGATGAGAGAAAAAACTTCAGGTAAAAACTAAATAAATTCAAAGCATGGGACTTAGTTAAAAATAATGTATTAATATTGGTTTATTAATTGTGATGAATGTACCATTGTTGTTTAAGATGTTAATTATAGGGGATGCTGAGTGTGTTGTATGTGGGAACTCTTTGCACTATCTTTACAACTTTTCTGTAAATATGAAAATGCTTTAAAATAAAAAAGTTTAAATACAAAAATTAAGGTTGATGGATGGATGCAAAAATGGGTTCATGGGTTCCTGTGTAATGAAACAAATTTTGTAAAATCTTACTCGTAAAATCTTGGTGGTAGCTATACGAGTATTCAAAGTAAAATTCCTTTAACTTTCCTGTATGTTTGAAAATATTAATTACAAAATGAGAGAATGTTAATGTAATTAAAATAGTAGTCTTATTACTCTTTTCATTGTTATTACAACATTTCTTTTATTCTTTATTTACTGGCATGATTATATATACAAACTTTAAAAACATAAAAATAATCATAATTGCATTTCTCTTCTGGCCATTATACTATAAATATCATGTCATAACATTATTGTTACTGAAAATAATTTTATCATAAGGATGTATGGTTAAAAATTATTCCCCCTGAGTATTAAGTCATGAGATATGCCACTGCAGCATACAACGTAGTGTGTATTTCCTAGATTGCCCTGGGTCGAGTGCTCCTCCTGGAGCAAAGACTATAATGACGGTAGAGTCAAGGACATGCTGGTGATCTTGCTGTACTCTGCAGCAGACATCTGCAAAGACATTGGAAAATTTTGCTCTGGAAGCAGTCAAAGCCCCAGAAAGTTGAAGCAGGGCAGGAAGGGTGAAACGATGATGTCCCATTATATCTTTTGGAAATGTCCCAAAACATGATTTTATAACTGATGTGGTGATTCCAATTTGCCTCCATTTTGGGGTAGTAAGGAACATTGGGTTAAAGCTTCAAAAGTACCTTTAAATTTTCTATGCAAATTGTTTGAAAACAATTATAAATGGCATTAATATTGTGCTGCTGTTTATAAATCATTTTAACAACTCCTTCTCATCTCCCTAATTTGAATTATAATGAATTAGACATTCAAGGCAGATGTTCACTGGAACTCCCTCTCCATTTATTCTAATTTTGGGCTCCAATTTCCTGATTTTGGGGAGAAGCACAGGGGTACTTAGCTTATACATTCCCTTAGGATTTTTGATTCCACATCAGAGTCTTTGCATACGGAAATGAAACTCCACTGTCTCAGAGCACCATGTCTTCAATGAAGATTTTAGATGAGTGATGGAGGAGGAGTTTATGAGGCAATGCCAACAACATTGATTCCATAGGTCTGTTGGCTAGAATGCCCCAAGTGGCAAGGCTGCTCTCTTCTCCACCTGGACCTGCTACAGGGCCCCAGTCAAAACTGAAAACACCCAGGTACTTGGAAAAAAGTTGGAAGCAGTGTTGCTGGATGTAAGAATTGCTGCCTCAGAGGACTGAGAGGACTACCAGGTACTGTACTTCTTGTTAATACTGGGAGGCATGAAATGTGGTGATTTGTCCTCTATTTAGGAGGAAATGTCTCAGTATAGCCCAATCATAGCACTGAAAAAATTTTCACTGATCATCACAGGATTTAACTCTCCCCATCTGTAGCACCAAGGCCTCCAAAATATTCACTTATTGCTCACCTAGTTTAACAAGATATTATCCTATAGGGAGTATTTTGATAAGGTCTTTTCTCCAAGATTCCAAGAGCCATCCTAGCATTATGATAGTACCATCTCTATATCCTTGCTAGGGTTTAGTCCTGTATCATGTAAGAAAGCTCATAATGAATAAAGTCTTCCTTATCCAACAGATACCCCTTGATTATGCACACTCAGGATTCAGTCCCATATATACTCTTCTGTTTCAAGCTGTTACACATGGGCTAGCTCCTTCAGCTTCTTCAAGGAATACTCCCTTTTCTCCCTTAGAAGGTCCATTATATATGTTGTGACTTAAAGCTAATTATTGGTTGTCAAATAAATGAAGGGGTTAAGATCCTGTGGGGGAACGGGTGGTTTCTTCCAAGGCAAAAATGTCTGCATTGAGATATTGGGGAAAATTTATTGACCTGAGATTCAGTAATGTTTTCTTATCTATGACAGCAAAAGCACAAACAAAAAAATATTAAGAAATTATTTTGACTTCAAAATAAAACACTGTAGCAGTTTGGCAGTTTGATGTAATTATGATTTCCAAAAATAGATATTGAATCATGCTTGTAAACTGATCTGTTAATTTTGGCATGATTAATTTATGATTAGGGCCACATCAGGAGTACATTGAATCCCGCCTCTTGGTGAGTGTGTGTGTGGGGTGTCAAGTGTAAAAGACACAGCAAAGGACAGTTTTGGAGCAGTTTTAAAGTTGGAGTTCTGATTAGGAAGGATAGAAGTCCCTGGGATAGAGACAAGCCACTTGCCTGAGAGTTCACAGTTGGCCTTGTGGAGGAAACAGAGGAGCAAAGCCCAGAGAGACATGCAGCCCCAGGAAGAGGGGAACCCAAGAAGCCTGAACCCTGGCAAACATCGGCAGCTGTCTTGCTCCAACACATACCAATGGACTTTGATGAGGGAAGAAACTTACATTTTATGGCCTGGTAACTGTGGACTTCTACCTCAAATAAATACCCTTTATAAAGACCAACCAATTTCTGGTATTTTGCATCAGGACCTCTTTGGCTGACTAATACAGAATTTTGTATGGAGGAGTGGGAAGTACTTTTGCAATTACCAAAATGTTGGAACAGTTTTATAAATGGGTAATGGGAATTTTTTGGAGGAATTGGGAAATGCTTGATGGAAAAGGCCTATGTCACTTTAAAGAAACAGTTGATAGTAATATGGATGCTAAAGAAAATTTCTATATGCCTTCGAAGTAAATGATGAAACTATTATTGGAAACTGGAGAAAAGGTGATCCATGTTTTAAAATTACAGACAACTTAGCAAGATTAACTCCTGGTGTTATATAGAAGACAGAATTTGAAAATGGCAAACTGGTGCATTTAGCTGAAGTACTTTCCAAGGTAAACTCAGAGAATGTGGCTTGGCTTCTCCTTGCAGCTTATAGCAAAATACTAGATGAGTGAAATACACTAAGGACTGAACTTTTGGGCACAAAGATAACAGAAACTGATTCCAGAACATCCACATTTCTGGAAACAAAGTTCCCAGATGAAAGTGCCCCATTTGAAGACTTAGCTAAACCTGGAACTTGTAAATCAGAATTGAAGATGCAGTTATCTCAGAAAGACTTGTGGAAAGTCTTACTATCTGATGGCTTGGACCCCTGCTTCTTGCACGCTAAATCAACAAGGTTTTTGAGAGCACTGTATGAACAAAACCATTGTTTGCTTGGACTAAAAAGGACATGGAAAGGAGACATTGAGGAAGAAACAGCTTTAAGGAGAAAATCATGGAAGCTGAGATCTGGAATTAAGACATCGACTTGAGTGAAGAGAGGAGCCCCACCCATGTGTACAGAGAGGATGAGTTTGCCCCAGCAGTTGACAAGGGTGGACGTTCCCCTCTGATGTTCAGGAAGAGTTTTGCTGCCCTAGGGTATAGAGGGGATAGAGCACATTCCTCAATGATTAGGGCAGTTAAAGCCAGCACCCCATAGGTTTGAGAGGGGTACTCATGACCCCATGCATTGGAGAAGGCCCAGTGGTCAACCCATTGCTCTGAGAGGGTTGAACCTGTATGCCAAAGGTCAAGGGGAATGTTGTCTTCACCTCACTGTACTAGGGGGACTAAGACTCTAACCCAAAGATTGGATAAGTTGTGACAATCACCCCAACACTCTTGGAGTGTGAGGTATGGAGCTTGGTTGACACCCAGATGCTTGATGAGAGTGGAAAATGGCCCTTGTGCAAGCTTGTGGAAAGGAAGGGTTCCCATGTGACGACCCCAAGGAGAAGAAACCATCATCTTAAGAATGACTCTAAGATTTGAAATTGAATGGAAAATGCCCTGCAGGTTTACAAAACTGTAGAGGACCCATGACTCATGTTTAACCTCCCAATTTCTCCTATTGTAATGAAAATGTTTAATCTTTGTCTTTCCATTTTTATATTGGGCACAGTTAAATGGTTTTGTAAGTTTCAGAGGACAAAAGCAGATTGTATTTTGCCCGAAGACAAACTGTATTTCTTTAAAACGATTATGATATGATTTTGTACTTGCATTATTACTGACTTAAGGTTTTTGAATATTGTAATGTATTTTTGGATTTCAGAGTGTGGAGTGTAGCAGTTTGGCAGTTTGATATAATTATGAATTCCAAAAATAGATATTGAATCATGCTTGTAAAATGATCTGTTATTCTGGGCATAATTAAGTTATGATTAGGGTGTTGAGATACACCCCTTGTTAGTTGGGGTAATTGAAGATAAAAGACATTGCAAAAGACAGTGTTGCAGCAGTTTTGATGTTGGAGTTCTGGTTAGGAAGGACAGAAGACTCTGGGATAGAGATGAGCCACTCACCTGAGTGTTCACAGCTGGCCTTGTGAAGAGAAGCAAAGCCTAGAGAGTCTCATATTCTACAGCTGACCTTGTGGAGGAAACAGAAGAGCTAAGTCTGGAGAGAAATGCAGCCATGGGAAGTGAGGAAACCAAGAAGCCTGAACCCTGGCAAATGTAGGCAGCTGTCTTGCTCCAACACTTGGTAATGGACTTTGATGAGGGAAGAAACTTACACTTTATGGCCTGGTAACTGTTAACTTCTACCCCAAATAAATACCCTTTATAAAGGCCAAGCAATTTCTGGTATTTTGCATCAGCACCCCTTTTGCTGACTAATAGAGACACTTTTATACATGAAAGGATATTGTCAAGAAAGAGAAAGTTACATTACAGATTGAGAGGAAATAGTTGCAAACCATATTGGACAAGGGCTTAATACCCATAATTTATAAAGAACTTTTACAATAAACAAAAAGACAAGCAACTCAATTAAAAAGTGGAGAAATGGCTTGAATAGATATTTTTTCCAAAAAAGATATACAAATGCACTATAAGTCTATGCAAATTTGTTCAATATCATTGGCTATCAGGGTAATGCAAATCAAAATCATGATGAGATGCTACTTAATACCCACTAGGATGGCTACTGTTTAAGAAAATAAGAAAGGAAAATAAGTGCTCATTGGTTAGAGTGGATGTGCGGAAATTGGAACCCTAGTGCATTGTTGGTAGGAATGTAAAATGGTATACCAATGTGGAAAGCAGCAATATGGCAGTTCCTCAAAAGAATTAAATAGAGAATTGCCATATGATACATCCAACTCACTAATAGGTATATACCCAAAGAAAGGCAAAACAGAGTCTAAAACAGATACTTGTACATAAGTGTTTGTAGAATCATTATTCACAATAGCAAAAATATGGAAACAGCTGAGTGTACATCAACTCACTAAGGAGTGCACCCCTGTCGGTAATAAAGGTTTCATTGAAATTTTCTCCTGGGAGTCATTATTTGCATGAAGTGTTCCACTTCATTTGAAGGCCCCAGCGAGATTGACCAGAGCCGGCCACACTGAGGCTTCCAGGGGAAGGTCTCTGAGAGACGTTCCTCGGCCCCAGTAAGTCCTCAGTCTGGCCAGAAACTCCAGGGGAGATTAATTATTCAACCTAAGAAACTGCAAGTTCTGTTCTGCTTTGGTAAGTCTGGATCCAGGGGAGGCCGTTGGGCTGCTGGCTGTGGCATTACTCCTATGACCTGGCCACCAGGTGAGACATCATTCGGGGCCTTAGAAAGGCTCAAGGTTTGTATGTCTGTGTGTGTAGCTGGCTGGCTGTCTGTAACGTTTCTGTGCAATTTTTGTTCTGTGCTTCTCTTGTTCATTGCTATGGGTCAATCCTCCTCTTGTCCTACCACACCCCTTGCCTGTTTTCTAAAGAACTTTCAGGAATTAAAGAAGGCAGCAGCTGGATATGGAGCCATGTTCAACCCAGGGACCCTCCAAACCCTCTGCGAATTAGAGTGGCCCACCTTCGGTGTGGGCTGGCTGCCTGAAGGCACTACAGACCTCCCAACAGTCTACAATGTCTGGAGAGTCATTTATGGCAAACCTGGCCATCCGGACAAGATTCCTTACATTGATGTTTGGATAGATCTTCTTACAGACACTCCCAAGAAATTAAAAATTTGTCTTGCAGGACAAGGGTGCTTGGCCCAGCCAGAGCCTCAACTTCCGATGAAAGCTTCCATGAAGAACCCCAGTCCTTTGTTCCTGCAGGACGCTCCTGATGAACACCCCCCTTACCTACCTATCCTCCAACCTACCTCTCACCCCCCTCCATCTGTGCCCTCTCCATCCATTCCCTCTCCTCCTCCTCTAACGCAATCACCCACAGACAATCTCTACCTTCCACTCCCCACACCCACTGATACCTCTCTCACCAGCTCCCCCCTCATACGTGAAGGAGCACCCAGTATCAGGCTTATGCACATACCCACAACTTGCCTAACCCTGTCTCCTTATTGCCCCTCCACCAAGCAGGTCCAGGCTTAGGTGATGATGGTCTCCCATATATAGTGTATGCCCCCTTTTCATCTACAGACCTGTATAACTGGAAAAATCAAAACCTGCCATTCTCAGAAAAACCTCAAGGCTTAATTTCTCTCAGTGAAACTATCTTCATCACCCATAACCCCACCTGGGATGACTGCCAGCAACTGTTACAGGTCCTATTCACTTCAGAGGAGAAAGATCATATCCAGAGAGAAGCTGTAAAAACCATCATGGGTCGAGTCAGCCAACCTACTACTGACTCTGTCCGAATACAAACTGTGTTCCCCTCAACCAGACCAGACTGAATTACAATCAGGATCAAGGTAAGGGGGCTCTTGAGTGGTTTTGCCTCACTCTCCTACATGCCGTTCAAGCCATGGCCAGAAAGCTGACAAATCTTTCTAAGGTGAGTGAATCCACCCAAGGGCCTAAAGAGTTACCCTCTGCCTTTTTAGAACGCCTAAAGGAGGCCTATAGAAATTGCACCCCTATAAACCCTGAGGCACCTGAAAATCATAGGACTATAAATATAGCATTTGTATCGCAGTCTGCTCCTGACATACAAAAGAAATTGCAAAGGCTAGAGGGGTTTTAAGGTAAACAATTATCTGAACTAATGGAGGTGGCACAGAAGTTGTATAACAATAGGGAAGATGCTAATCCTCTAAAAATCAAAAAGGTGGCAAGAGTCCTGCTGAGCACAATGGCAACAGAAAGCGCTAGGGCCTCTTCTTCCCATGGAATCTCTGGGAACCAGAAAAAGCCAAGGCAGGGCAGATAAGGATTACAAAAGGACCAGTGTGCTTATTGCAAAGAAAAGGGACACTGGAAGAATGAATGATCCCGGCACCGGGCAGACTCCAGCCCAGCCCTGCAGTTGCTAGACTGATGGGACCAGGGCTCACCAGGCCCCTGGGAGCCCATGGAGAAAGTAACACTCGGGGGCAGCCCGGTTAACTCCCTGGTTGATACGGGGGTTACGTACTCTGCCCTAAAATTGGACCCTGGTCCCTTTGCAACTGAACATACCTTGGTTCAAGGAGCCACTGGGAAAATACACTCTTATCCCTGGACCACCTCCAGACTATTAATCTTGGATCTAGGACCATTACCCATTCTTTCCTTGTTATGCCAGACTGTCCCTACCCCTTTCTGGGGCGAGACTTGCTACAAAAATTAAAAACCACCATTTCCCTCCGGGATGGTAAAATGGAACTAAATTTCAACTCTCAGCCCCAGACTCTTCTACTAACCTGCCCCATCTCTGAAGAATATCTCCTAACAGGCCTTGGGACACCACCAATGGCTAATCAGTTGCTGCCAGAGTTCCAGCCCCTGGTTCTGGGAGTCTGGGCTGAAACAAACCCCCGGGGCTGGCTCGGCATCAAGCCCCCGTGTTGGTGCAACTACTCAGTACATTTCTCCCCATCTGGACATGGCAGTATGCAATTAGTCACAAGGCCAGGACTGGAATTGAAAAACACATCAACTGTCTACTCGATGCAGGTATTCTTATCCCCTACCAGTCCCCGTGGAACACCCCCTCACTTCCTGTGCAGAAGCCAGGAAGCATGGACTATCGGCTGGTACAGGACCTCAGGGAAGTTAATAAAAGGGTTGAAACAATACACCCCAACGTCCCTAACCCTTACACACTTCTAAGCCAGCTCCCTCCAGAGCATACAACCTACTCTGTCCTGGATCTAAAAGATACACTCTTTTCCATACCATTGGCACCAGTTAGGCAACCCATCTTTGCTTTTGAGGACCCTTGGCCTGGGGAAGTGGGCAACTAACCTGGACCAGACTTCCCCAAGGATTCAAAAACTCTCCCACCTTGTTTGGGGAGGCTCTGGGGTGGGATTTGTCCCTCTCCAGGGAGCAGCATGCAGGTCTTACCCTACTTCAGTATGTGGATAACCTCTTTCTAGCCGCACCGGACTCGGACTATTGCAAAGCAGCAACCCTCAGCCTACTCAAAGCATTGGCAGAAATGGGGTATCATGTATCCACCAAAAAGGCTCAGCTCTGCTCCCACTCAATAACATACCTGGGATACATCTTGGGTAAAGGGGAACGGAGACTTTCACGCAACAGGATACAAGCCGTATTGGGCATCCTGACACCGATCTCAAAACAACAAGTATGCAAATTTCTTGGTACAGTGGGATATTGCAGGCTGTGTATCCCCAGATTCACGGAAATTGCTAAGCCCCTCTATACCACCATGGTGGGCAAGGGAAATGACTTGTTGTGGGCCAAAGAGCAGCAAAAAGCCTTTGAAGGTCTGAAAACAGTTCTGGTGAGTGTCCCCACCCTCGGGCTACCTGATCTGTCCAAACCCTTTCATCTATTCATTGATGAAAGTTGAGGGGTTAGCAAAGGAGTCTTAGCCCAGTCCATTGGGCCTTGGTGCCAACCAGTAGCATACCTCTCAAAAAAACCGGACTATGTAGCTGCTGGATGGCCCAACTGCTTAAGAGCCATCACAGCCACTGACCTTTTAGTCAAGGAAGCCTCTAAGTTAACCTTTGGCCAAAATCTGGTAGTAACAGCCCCACATTCAGTGGAATCCCTCCTCCACAGTCCCCTGGATTGCTGTATATCTAATGCCAGAATCACTCAATATCAAATTTTATTGTTGAACCCACCCTCTGATATTCTCAAATATGGAAGCACTAAGTCCAGCCACCCTGCCCCCTGACTCTAGTGGCCTCCTGGTGGACCATGACTGCTTTCACTTATTGGAAACCCTGACAGGGCTACACCCAGACCTCACTGATGTGCCTTTGCCGGAAGCTTCCCCTAATCTCTATGTAGATGGCAGCAGGTTTGTTAAAGATGGAGTCCATTATGCGGGAGCAGCAGTAGTAGAGCCACCCAAAACTATCTGGGCTCAATCTTTAAGCCATGGCACCTCCGCCCAATGGGCCAAACTAATAGCCCTTAATCAGGCTTTAAGATGGGCAAAAGGCCGATCTGCCAATATTTATATGGACAGTCGTTAGGCCTTTGCTACAGCCCATGTGCACAGGGCACTGTACCAAGAGTGAGGATTCCTAACATCTGGAGGAAAAGAGATTAAAAATGGGGCTGAAGTCCTAGTGCTATTAGAAGCCATTTGGTTCCCTAACCAAGCAGCCATTGTTCATTTTACAGTGAACACCAGAAGAGAAACTCCCCACAGGCTGAAGACAACCAACTAGCAGATGAAGTCACGCAAACTGCTGCCTTTCTACCAGTCACCCCTGTCCAAATGCTCCCGACAGTCCCCAGCCAGGGCCCCTCAGTACTACACTACTCTCCAGAAGATGTCAAGCAGGGGGAAAATCTAGGAGTTAAAATTTCTCCAGAAGTTTGTTAGTCCTGCCTGATGGCAGAACATATCTACCTGAAGCAGTGGGGAGACAATTGGCAAAAGGCTGCATGACACCACGCATATGGGAGGCACCAAATTAATAGAACTAATAAAAAGGGACTTTTATTTCTCAGGCTTGTCTAAACTCAGTAAAAGTATCACATCCAGATGCGAAGTCTGTGCAAAAGTAAATCAAAGAGGAGGTGTCCAAGTTCCAGTGAGAACTAGGCTTTGTGGGATGGAACCAGAGGAGCACTGGGAAATAGACTTTACTGAGATAAAGTTGGGAAAATATGTATATAGGTATCTCCTGTTGCTGGTGGAAGCCTACCTGACTAAAAATGAAACAGCCATGGTAGTAGTTAAGAAGTTGATACCAGAAATTATTCTGAGATTCAGGCTTCCTCTTAGAATAGGGTCAGATAACAGCCCAGCCTTCACAGTGCAGGTGACTCAACAATTGACTAAAGCCCTGGGTATAAATTGGAAACTGCACTGTGCATTTTGGCCCCAAAGTTTGGGACAGGTTGAAAGGATGAACTGCACCTTGAAAGAAACCCTAACCAAGTTGGCTCTGGAGTCTGGTGAAAACTGGGTGAGTCTCCTTCCTTTTGCCCTCCTTAAAGCCAGATGTACCCCCTACATGCAGGGCATTACACCCTATGAAATATTATTTGGCAGACCCCTGCCCTGTTGCCCAAGTTGGGGTTAGAAAAAAATATCTGAATATGACAATATCTTTTCTCTACTCTAAATTTGCTGGACCAGATTAGAAAAACAGTCAATTGGCTGTCCAAGAAGCCCATCTCCCTTGTTAAAGTACTAACCCACCTTTATTTCAGGTGCAGCCCAGAGATGTGGTCTGGGTTCAAAAGCTCCAGGCTGGAACACTGGAGCCATGGTGGACTGGCCCTTATGTGGTGATCCTCACAACATCCACAGCAGTAAAAGTCTCAGGGAAAAGGCACTGGATACATGCATCCCAGCTAAAAGCCGTCAGATCCAGAACAGAGGACTCAAAAGCAGGAAAGTGGACAGCCATCAGGACAGAAAACCCTTTAAAAATCAAGATTTGCTGGATAAGTTAAGACTAAGGGTGGGGAAGGAGGGGGGAATATAACAATGCCCTGGCAAATGAGTTTGCTGTCCCTTCTGGTTACTAGCATTTGCGCTAGTAGTGGCTTTCGGTTACTGTCCTATTACTGGAGCATTACCAGAACCGAAGACGGGGAGGTTCTAAATGCTACTCAAACTACCAAGAAAAATCCTACCCTCTCTTTCAATTTATGTTCCCTCCTCAGAGAAGAATATCACATAAAGCCAAACAGCTCATGTCCCTTTACAAGCTCTTTTACAAGCTGGGGATGTGGAAACTGGAAATTAGAGAAAAGACTAACTCAGGTTCTGTTCTATGTCTGCCCTGCAGATGGGCCCCCAGAATGCAGTGCTCAAGGGCAGTACCACTGTGCCCAATGGGGTTGCAAAACCTTAGCCTGACTGACTTCCAAAGATGCTGCTATCAGCCTCAATAGGGAAGCACAGCCCCAGAACCCAACTATCGGGTCCGGTAACCCCATCCACATCCATATTACTAATGGATTTGGTGATATCTGGGAGGGGGGTAAATGATGGGGCCTCAGGCTATATGTAACTGTTCAAGACCCTGGAACTGAGTTCACCATCCAGCGAGGTATTCTTAACCCCCCTCCACCTAATCCATTTGGCCCCAACCGGGATTTTTTTTCCTTAAATCAGAACCGGAAACTCCACCCAAAATTGAACCAGAAAACTCAAACTTCCCAACCAAAAGCCCACCACGGCCCCCTTGCTGTCTATGTTGTCTTATGCCTTCACCTTCCTAAACAATAGCCAACCAAACACCACCAAAGATTGTTGGCTCTGCCTAAACCCCCAACCTCCTTATTACATTGGAATAAGAGCAAGTGGAATTTTTGTTCCCAATGCATCACTATATGTTCAGAAAATATCAGTGAATGAGAGCCAAAAACTGTGTAAGTGGGGTAATAAACCGATTCTAACCCTGGGGTACCTACAAGGAAATGGCACCCATTTTGCCCCCTCCTCAGCCAAAATTAATGCAACTTTCCTAAGCCCCCACTGTTCATCAGTTATTCTCTCTAACTAACCTGATGAATCCTATTATTGGAAAGCCCTTAACGGCACCTGGTTGGCCTGTACTCAAGGAATCACCCCCTGTCTCTCTCCTCAAACCATGTCACAATGTGAAGCTGAAAAAAAACCATGTTGTCTGCATCCTGGTGCATATCATACCACAGGTATACTGGTATTCAGGAGAAGGAGGCCACCAACATTTTAGAACCATAAGCCAATTTAAGTGAGTTCCCATTCTCGTTCTTATTATGGTTGGCCTTGGGATTGGGGGCTCAGTAGCCTTGGGATCGGCAGCCTTGGTCACTGGTAAAGAAAACTTTAAAACCTTATCTATTCAAATAGACTCAGACCTAAAGGAGTTAGAAAAGTCAGTTAGTCACCTCAAAATGTCCTTATCCTCTCTGGCCAAAATTGTTCTACAGAGTAGGCATGGGTTAGACCTATTATTTTTAAAACAAGGACTATGTGTAGCCCTAGACGAAACCTGCTGTTTCTATGCTAACCACTCCAGAGTAATTAAAGAAAGTCTCTCACTAGTAGAAATAGGCTAAAGGAACGAGAAGAACTCAGGACCAAGAATGTAAATTGGTATGAAAGCCTGTATTCATGGTCTTCATGGCTAACTTCCTTAGTCACAGCCATTGCAGGCCCACTGTCCTCATTCTACTAGGATTCCTGGTAGGCCCTATTTTCATTAACTCTCTCACTTCCTACATCCGAAAAAGAATACAGGCAGTAAAGTTAACGGTATTTCGCACTCATTACGATCCCTTGGCCACTGATGCAAAGTCAATTATTTAACTAATGCTATTACAGGAGTAGGGAATGAGAAGGAAGTAAAACAGTAGCAGGAAATTCCCAGTAGAAAAATCCTCTAACAATTGCAGCACGTTATGGTCTAAACATCAACCACTCCTAACATTGCAGCACGTCATGCTCTAAAGATCAACCACTCCCCCACCCTGCTGGAATGCTAATGGCAAACATCAGCTTCTGGAACTGTGCCTGCTTGCTTAGCTCATAACCTTATGTAGAAATGTATATGTTTAACCCAATCCTGCCTTTTGGTGTGCGTGGGAAAGGAATCTATAAAAACTGCAGTCTCCGGACGTTAGGAGAGACTCTCACTAGGCAGTGCACCCTGGCTTGTAATAAAGGTTTCATTGACATTTTCTCCTCGGAGTCATTATTTGCATGAAGTATTCCACTTCAAATGTCCTCAAGTTTCATCCATGTTGTCATATGCATCCCAAATTTCATTTAGTCTTACAGATGAATAGTATTCCATTGTATGTATGTATATACCTCATTTTATTTATCCACTCATCAGTTGATGGACACTTGAGTTTTTTTCCATATTTTAGCAATTGTGAATAATGCTGCTATGAACATTGGTGTGTAAATGCCAGATTGTGTCCTCACTTTCAGTTCTTCTGAATATATTCCTAGTAACAGGATTCCTGGATCTATGGCGTTATATAATTCATTTCTTGAGGAACTATCAAACTGTCTTCCACAAAAGGCTGCACCATTCTAGATTCCCACCAACATTGAAGGAGTGCTCCTCTTTCTCCACATCCATTTCAGCCAGCATTTGTAGTTTTCTGTTTTTTAAATAATGGTCATTATATAAGGTGTGAAATGATACCTCAGAAAAATTTTCATCTGCATTTCCCTAATAACTACTGATTTTGGACATTTATTCATGTGCTTTTTGTCCATTTGCATTTCTCTTTGGAGAAATGTCTATTCATGTCTTTTACTCCTTTTTAATTGGGTTGCTTGTTCTTTTATCATTGGGTTGTATGATCTCTTTATATAACATGAATCTCAAAACCTTATTGAATATGTGGTTTCCAAATATAGTCTCCCATTGAGTAGGCTGCCTTTTCACCTTCTATGCAAAGTTCTTTGATGCACAAAAGTGTTTAAGTTTGAGGAGGTCCATTAATCTATTTTTTCTTTTCTTGCTCATGCTTTGGGTGTAAGGTTTAAGAAACCACCACTTACCACAAGACTTGAAGATGTTTACATACATTTTCTTCTGGGAATTTTATGATTGTAGCTTTTATCTTCAGGTCTTTGATCCATTTTAAGTTAATTTCTATATAAGATGTGTGATAGGGGTCCTCCTTATTTCTTTTGGATATGGATATCCAGTTCTTCAAGCACCATTAGTGTAATTGATTGTTTTGACTCTCCTAGAGTCTCTCTTGCAGACTCATGCTTAGAGCCTTTTTGTCCAACATCTGGAACTTTTCCAAGAGTGACTCAGTCCTATACCTAGAAAATTAATAAGAGGACTATGGAGTGAATATGTTTGGGGTTCCTGATGGACACAGGGTTTGAGGGACACAGGTCCCCTTTAGCTATGGAGAATACAAGCACTTACATCACCTAATGGTAATGAAGAGGAGGTGGTAAATGACTGAAGTGATCATTATTTCTTTGTATCCAATTTATTTATTACTTAAAATTTAATTGACATTAAAAAGTTTATTAGCTTTTTCAGAAAGTAAAACATTTCAGCCATAGTCAAAAGGGAAAAATGATGCTGGAGAAGATATTAGTCAGACACTAGTTGGAGATGGTAGGAAGACATCCAGAATTGCATTTCCCAAAATAGGGAGTTCAGGTTGAGATATTGAGGCTCTACAGAAGTGAAGCACTGCAAGAACCAGTTTGTCCTAAGACCTTGGATCTGAATCAGAAAACACCATGCCCTGGAAGGATTCCTTTTTTTTTTTTTTTTTTTACTGGGAGGTCCCGGGGATCGAACCAAGGTCCCTCCATATGGGAGATGGACGTCCAACCATTTGAGCCACATCCACCTCCCCCTGGAAGGATTCTGACACCCTTCATCCCATCAGTGAATATAAAAAGACATCTGGAACAAGCAGCAAGAAGTTGGCAGATAAAGAGCTCCTGGAATCAGCTCATGCTACAGGGCAGTTAGTAATCACCCAGAGCTATCTAAAGCACTTGGTTGAGGGCTCCAGAATACCAGAAGAGCATTCTGCAACATCCTTGAAAGAATGGAAGGAGGAGACTGCCCATCTGTAGAGAAAATTCATGAGTAGAACACTCCATGCTCTGGAAGATGGCACCCATCCACTGGCAACACAAGACATCTCAGGAGCTCTTCCATGGCTGGAATTGGAAGCACCACTTACCAAAAACTGGTGTGGGGGTTAGAGCTAGTTGGGCACCAACTTCAGCTAATGATTATTAAATTTGGTGTGCTAAAGTATAATCCTAAGAACAGCTAAAGTTTGAGCCTGTCCAAATCAGAAAGATGCCAGTAGCTGCCATTTTAACTGCCCCCATTATGAGGGGAAGCAGAGCTGAAGAAAATCAAGGTGATGGCAGGGACCAACTTCTTTCCACCCAGATTGGATTGCACTCTAGACTAAGCTCCATCTCCAGCAGGGAGGATGCTGGAGAAATGTGTGCCAGTCTCTCCAGGAAAACATAGGCCATGCCACAGAGGCTGGTATCCATACTACTTTGGCAGCACAGGACACCTAAGTAGCTATTCTGTGGCTGGAGCTGGAAGCTCCATTTCCCAAAAACAAAGGAGGAAGAGACGATTGGCATTGACTTCAGCTATGATTAGTAAATTCACCTCACCGAAGTATAACCCTAAGAACACCTAAAGTTTTAAGCTGTCCAAGTCAGAGAAGACACAGGCAGTTGCCATTTTTACTTTGCCCCTGGCATGAGAGGAAATGGGGCTGACTGAAAACCACAGTCAGGGTAGGACCCAGCTTTTTTCAACCAGATGTGCCTGCAGCTCTAGGCTAGATTCAGCCACACCTCTGGCTGGGAGAAAGCTGGCAGGACCTGCACCAGATTCTCCTGGTAACTGCAGGTACATTTGGCTAGCACAGACTCAATAGTCTGAAGTCTACCAGGGCAACTGTAGATATTTTGGGCACACACAACATATATTGATGCACACACCTGCAGCTCCACTCCCACCACAGGCAGAGAAGGAAGGGGTATGAAGCTTCGTCAGTCTCTTTGGTCAACTACAGTCTAGGCTGCATGACTTGGATTATTACACATGGCTATGGCTCTGTCAACATCTAAGGCAAAAGATAAGGTGGTTAAAGCTTCATCAGTCCCTGGGGCAATTTAGGTAGCTTAAGTCTCCACAGCTTATAGCACCAACTACAACCTCTGCTCACAACCAGCAAAGGAGAAATGACAAGAAAGCCCTAAACTAAACTTCAAGCAGAATAAATACATCTAGTAAGCCAGCCAGATGCCAGACACCAACAAAAAATTACAATCCATAGCAAGAATCAGAAAGATATGGCCCACTTAAAGGAAAAAGAAAAATATTGAGAAGCTGAGACAATTAATCATAGATGTTCAAACAGATCTCCTTGATAAATGCAATGAGATAGATAAAGAAATTAAGGATATTAGGAAGACATTGGATGAGCACAAAGAAAAATTTGAAGCATGCATAGAAAAATAGCAGATCTTATAGCAATGAAATGTGATATAAATGAAATTAAAAATACACTGGAATCATATAATAGCAGATTTGAGGAGACAGAAGAAAGAATTGGTGAGGTTGAAGAAACAGCCTCTGAAAGCAAACATACAAAAGAACAGATGAAGAAAAGAATAGAAAAAATTGAACAAGGTCTCAGGGAACTAAATAACAGGAAGAAACATACAAACATACATGTCATGGGTGTCCCAGAAGAAGAGAAGGGAAAGGGGGTAGAAGGAATACTTGAAGAAATAATGGAAGAAAATTTCCCATCTTATTGAAGGACATAGTTTTCCATGTCCAAGAAGCACAACATACTCCCATCCAAGTAAATCCAAATAGACCAACTCTGGAAGAGAAACCAATCAGTATGTCAAATTCCCAAGACAAAGAGAGAACTCTGTGAGCAGCAAGAGAAAATCAGTGAATAACATATATGAGATACCCAATAATATTAAGTATCAATTTCTAATAGAAACCATGGACCAAGAATATAGTGGTATGATATATTTAAGATAATGCAAGAGAAAAACTTCCAACCAAGTATCTTATATCCAGCAAATTGTCTTTCAAAATTGAGGGTGAGTTTAGAATATTCACAGATAGAGGCTGACAGGGTTTGTAACCAAGAGACTACCTGTGCAGGAAATACAAAGGATGTGATACAGTCTGAAAAGAAAATGCAGGATAGAAAGGCTTGGAAGAGAGTCTAGAATTGAAGTAAAAGTAAGTAAAAATCTCAAAAGAGTGGTGAAAATGTGCAATCTGAGGAGGAAGTCAGGGATAAAAATTTCATTATCCATAACAACTAAAAGAATCAAATATTTAGGAATAAACTTAACCAATGATGTAAAGCACTTGTATTCAGAAAGCTACAGTTCATTGTTAAAAGAAATATTAAAAGTCCTAAATAATTGAGAGAATATTCAATGCTCATGGATTGGAAGATTAAATATCATTAAGATGACAATTCTACCCAAATGTATAAACAGATTCAATGCAATCCTGATTTAAAAAAATCCACCAGCATTTTTTAAATACATGGAAAACATGATTATCAAATTTACTTGGAAGAGTAAGGGATTCTGAATAGTCAGAACTTCTTAGAAAGGAAAAATGAAGTTGGAGGACTCTCACTTCCAGACTTTAAATCATATTACCTAACTACAGTGATAAAAAGAACATGGTACTGGCATAAAGACAGAGAGACCAATGGAACTGAACTGATCATTCAAAAACAGACCTATGAAACCCGCCAAGATCAAGGAGAAGAGTCCATGCAACAAATGGTGCTGAAAGAACTGAATATCCATATCCAAAAGAAAGAAAGAGAACACCTATCTCACATCTTATACAAAAATTAACACAAAATGGATCAAAAACTTAATATAAAAGCAACAGCCATAAAGCCTCTAGAAGAAACTGTAAGAAAACATGTTTAAGATCTGGTGGTAGGTGGTGGATTCTCTTTTTTAATTTATTTATTCTCCCCCTTGTTGTTTATGATTGCTGTCTGCTCTGGGTCCATTTGCTGTGTGTTCTTTCCATGTCTGCTTGCCTTTTCTTCTCATCTTTCTCTTTAGGAGGGGCTGGGAACTGATCCAGTGGTAATATTTTGAAGGTACTCTTTCATTATTAGTGAAAAATGTTTCACAATAATCAAGTTATTGGTGGTGGGGTAAGTTATGATAGCCTTGTGTGATGTTAAGTATGTTTGTTTAGTAACTTCACAACTATTATTATCACTTATTGTTTATGCATATTTATGTATTAGTAATATTCTTCAATAAATTTTTTTAAAGACCTCTGGGTGATTGTGGACAATTTCCATCTTCTCAAGTTCCCCCTCTGGTGGGCTCATGACTGCTGGCACATTGTAGAGTTTCTTAAAATAAGGTTTAAAAAGAGAAGCTTTTGAGTTGTATATGGATGGCCCCAGGGGACAGTATTTTGTAACCTACTTACCATGTTCTCCCATTTTTAAAAATTCTAGTGCTGATTCAAAGAAATGATAAGTAGTTTCTTAGAAAAGCACTTGTCAAAAAAAGCCAATGAAACAACTGAATTTTGGGTGTTAATAATGTACATCACAAGTTTTTTTGAAAGCTTTTGTTACCTTTAAATGTTTTCCTGTTGATTCTTTGGGGTTTTCTGTATGTAATATATAGGATCATGTCATCCGTGAATTCAGTTTTACTCATACCTCTCAAATTTGGATGACTTTTATATCTTTTTTCTTTTCTAATTTCTCTTACTAGTACTTCATGTACAATGTTAAATTGAGCCAGTGAAAGCAGACATTCTTATCTTATACCAAATATTAGGGTGAAACTTTCTGTAATCAGCATTGACATTAATTAACATTGATTGATTTTCTTGTGTTGAACCATAAATGCATTTCTGGGAAAAATCCTCTTTGGTCATGGTGAGTAATCCTTTTAATATGCTGTTCAATTCAGTTTGCCAGTATTTTGATGAGGATTTTTGCATTTTTTGTTCATAAGGGTAATTGGCCTCATATTTGCTTATCTTATGCTGTCTTTTTTATATTTAAAGAATATTTAGATTACATAAATGTTACATAAAACATATAGGGGATTCCCTATGCCCCACTCTCTCTCCCTCCCACACTTTCCCACATTAGCAACATCCTTCATTAGTGTGGTATATTTGTTACAACTCATGAACACATATTGAAGCATTGCTACTATGGACTATAGTTTACATTTTGTTAACATTCTTTCCAGCACAATTTTGTAAGTTATGACAAAATATATAATGGCTTGTATCCATCACTGCAATGTCATGCAGGGCAATACCAATGTCCTAAAAGTCCTTCCATATTTCAGTTATACTTCCTTCTTCCTTTGCTCAGAACCTCTGGTGGCCACTGCCTTTATATCAATGATAAAATTATTCCATTTCTAAAATAATAATGTCTATAGTAGAATAATAATTAGTCTATTGTTCATTCCCCAATTAAGGATTTTTGGATGTTGATGCCCATTCTGTTTCTAATTGAGAGGGGGCTTAGATCCCTTTGGGCAGATGAATGGAATTGTCTTGCTTGCACTTGCAGACACTGTCTATTCCTTGCACCTTTCTTAGGTGTCCTGGGTGAGTCCAATGAACTGAAGAGTAGGTATTGCAAATTTGCTGAATTTCACTGTTCCACTGTCACATGGATGGATGAAAGATTTAAGATGCTGGAACACATATTTAACAGGTAGAGTGCTAATTATAGGTTCAAATAAAAAGGGCAGAAGAGCCATGTGTAGGGAAACTAAAAGTGTGTCTAATTCTGTTATGCTGGGGAGTATAAATCTGAAAGTAAGGCTCACTGACAGGATGCCAAATTCCTGAGCAGTTGGCCTGCTTATAGTTTCTCTATAGATGTCTCTATAGTACCCAGGAGCCCCACTATTTGATGCAATGTTTACTGTTGCAGGCAATAAGATCCTGCTGGGTTGTGTATAAGTATAACCTCTGGAATAACCTGACTTACTTTGAAATCTCTTAGTCATAAAACTTCATTTGTACTTACCATTTCCTCCTTTTGCTCAAATTCTTTTTTCCAGAAATATTGCTATTTGACACTTAGTAATAATCCCTCAGTGCCAAGGACGCTTATCCCCAGGAGTCATGTCCCATGCTGGGGAGAAAGTAGTGTATTTATATGCTGAGTTTGGCTTAGAATAAGGCCACAATTGAGAAACAAGGAGGCGTTCAGGAGGTAACTCTTGGGCAATATATAATATTAAGCTAAAGACTAATTTCATAAGAAAAAGTTCTTAAGAACAATCAACAATATCAAGGTGTAATGGTCTGCCTTCTTCACTAGGCACTGCCCTTGCACTTGGAGGATTCATGCCATCATATTATAGAATGTAGCAAAGCTCCCCAGGATGGGAATTCAATATTCTTTTGGTTATTGTGTGGACCTCCACCCACTGAAACAATGCCCCATGAACACTTAAACATATTCATATGCCTGAGAGGCATGCCCCAGGTGAAACACTTCCCATGCATCCACCCATCACTGACATTTTACAACAGTGATCCACCCTGCCTTAGTTGTAAGCCTTCTGTGATTTAAAACCTATCCAAAAATAACCAAATAAAATTAATAAGAAAATGAAAAAAATGGTTTTAAAAATAAATTAAATACAATTTTTAAAAAAATTTTAAATAATAAAAAAATTTAAGCATTTTATCTTTTTTCACTATATCTGTTGTCTTGTATGTACAGTGACATTATCTTCTGTATATTCCCAGGTCTTATTTTTTATTTTATCTTCAAAGAATCTTTTAGTTACAGAAAAGTCATATAGAGAAAATATGGGATTCCCATATACCCATAACCTCCCCTTTTTCTGTTCTCCCCTATTAACAACAATTTACAGTCAGATGATATATTTGTTACAATTGATGTGCAAATATTGAAGCATTGCTACTAACCATGGTCAATGGTTTACATTATGGTTAACATTTTGGACTGTATACTTTTAAAGGCTTTACAGAACTTAAAATGTCCTATATCCATTATTTCAAGATCATGCAGAATAATTCTAATGCCCTAAAAATGCACTATGTTCCATTTATTTCATTCTTTTGCCCTCCCCTGTGAACATATGATAACAATTAAGTTTCAATTTTTTAAATAAGATTCAAAGTTACTTGCAAAAATTAAACTTTTGTTCTTCAAAGGAGTTTGTCAAGAAAGTGAAATGGTAGCCTACTCAATCCAATAGTGGCCTAATATCCAGCATTTATAAAGAAATCCTACATCATGAAAATAAAAAGACAAATAACCCATTAAAAAAATGGGCAAGAGATTTGAATAGACACTGCTCCAAAGAAGAAGTACAAATGGCTAAAAAGCACATGAAAAGATGTTCAACATCACTACTTATTGGGGATATGAAAATCAAAACCAAAATGAGGTTTCATCTTATACATACTGGACTGGTGGCTATTAAAAAACAAAGGACTACAAGTGTTGGAGAGGATGTGGAGGAAAGGGAGACATATTCAATGCTGATGGGAATGTAGAATGGTGCAGCCATGGTGGAGGACAGTTTAGTGGCTCTTCAAGAAGCAAAATATAGAGTTAGAATATGATCTAGGAATCCAACTCCTGGGTATATACCCAAAAGAATTAAAAGCAGGGGCATGAACAGATATATGAACACCAGTGTTCATAGTGGCATTATTCATTATTGCCCAAATTTGGAAGCAATGCAAATGTCCATCAACAGATGAAAGGATAACATGGATGAATCTTGAAGACTTTATGCTGAGTGAAGTAAGCCAGGCACTGACGGAAATATATTACCTGACTTCACTGATATGAATTAAGTAAATGCAACAGAATCACAGAGCTAGAGTCTTGAAGATAGGTTTACAGGTAACAGAAAGTAGTAGACAGTGGGGAGTCTATGAATATATGGGCAAAGTCTATGATAAGGTGAAAGGATGTAGTTGTGCAGTGGATGAGCATGACAGTGGTGTGGTGATGTGAATAGATTAAACAATGTTGGTCTGTGGGTGGGAGTAGGGTGGGAATTGGTGTGGACTATCCATAGAATTGGAGAGAGGGTTGGAGAAAACTGTATGTGAACACTGGGTATTTGTAGGTTTGTGGTTAAAACTACAATGATGCGAATGTTCTTGTTGCAAGTAGGGCATGGGAGTGGTTACTGGTGCAAGGTGTTGGATGTGGGGGTGTATCTGGGACAGAGTGATAAAGGAAGTGCTGTGACTCTAATCCCCCTTAGCAGAAACCCATAGTTTTAGGAAGATGAGCACCCCTCATCCCTTTCTCCCTTCCTCCCTTTTCTCCCTGGAATCCACATCTTTAGGAAGATAAGCACTCCCTGCCTGCCCCTTTCAACTGGAATTTACAACTCTAAACATATAATGACTCTTTTCCTCACCAATAGCTCTCTCCTTAATGAAGATACACTAAACTAACACCTTTTGCTTTTGTAACCCCGGCTTGCCCACTTGCTTAGGAATATGCCTGCTTTAATTTCCTATATAAACTTATGAAAGCCAAGACAGAGCACTCAGAATTTGGAGACTTGACTCTCCTCTGGGCCTATGCATAATAAAACTTTGTTCCTCTGCCTCTTGAGTGCTGCTTGGGTTTTCTCATCATCTAAGTTTTGGTTTTCCTGCAACATTTTGTTCCCTGACTGGGAAACACAACTGAGCAGGCTTGTTGTGCCTCTGGCTTGGGGTTGATTGACACAGTCAACGGCAATCTCTGAGCAAATGAGGTGAGCAACACCCATCCTGTTAATGGGAACTCCTTCGGAGATGGTTTCTGTCAGCCACATCCTCACACCCCAGCCTGACTCAGTGGGTAGGCAGGCTGAACAGTGCCAGAAGACTCTGGAAAGTTAAGGTGCCAGGTGCCAAGCCCTCAGTCAGGCTTGTCTACAGATGGAAGGGGACACTGATCACATCCCAAATTCTCATATATCAAGATCACAGAATAGGGCAGACTCTGTGCAAGGGACTGCATAATCTCTGAGTGATTGTGTGTGTGAGTGAGGATGACAGAGGCTTGCCTCTGTTTTTCCAGTCTGTGACTCCACAGCTTGTGCAATGGAGCCTGTGTGAGCCCTAACCTGTTTTCTGTGGCTATGTCATATTGGCATAATGGTCCACCCCACACTCTGCCCAGGTACCTCAGCTAAGATGAGCTGAAGTTCTCATGAGGGACATGGACGGGCATGTGAGTGGCCTTGAAAGAAGTAACCCCTTTTGTTTGTCTGTCTTGCATCACTGATGCAGGGCATGGGCTCATCACAGTCAAAACCTACCATTTTAAACTGCATGCTCAAGAATTTCAAGATGGGCTTTTCCAGAGATTATGGCATTTGGATGAACCCCAGCAACCTCTGAGCCTTACATGAAGTAGAGTGGCCCACTTTTAGTATTGACTGGTCCTCAAAAGGGACCCTGGATATAGCCAGGGTCTGCACATGTGGCTGGTTGTCACAGGAACTCCTGGCAATCTGATCAGTTTCCCTAAATTGACTCTTGGTTAGAGATAGCTCATACTTTGCCCCCTTCAGGTCTATTTTACATTGGAAAAAAGGGACAAAGCAGGGTCTTTTTTGCACAGGGAATGGGGCTCCAGAAGCCAGTCACTCATCAGGGCTACTCGGAAGAGGACTCACCACCCCCACCACCCCCATCATATGCTCTGGCCACTCTAGCCTCTCTCCCTAGCCTGGGAGGGCAGGCAGATCTTCCAGAAACACCCCCAACTTCGGTCTCTCCTCCTAGCCTGGGAGTGCAGGCAGATCTCCCAGAAACACCCCCACCTTCCGTCTCTCTGGGAACATCGACCTCCTCTGAGGAAAGCCCAGAACCCCAATAGCAAGGAGGCTCTGGTCAGTACAACCCACATTACAGAAGCCCCTCTGTGAAACACAGGATCCAGCCAAGATCGGTGAAGATGGGTCCATCCAACCCAGGAGGCCTGTTTTGTATTACTAGCCTTCACCACTACAGACCTATTAAACTGGAATTACCACACCCCCTACTACTTGGAAAAGCCACAGGCCCTTATTGATCTCATGGAATCCATTTTCATAAACCATCATCGTACTTGGGATGATTGCCGCTAACTCCTCCTGACTTTGTTTAATATGGAGGAGAGATGATGGATTCTGATGAAAGCCCAAATGTGGCTGCAGGAGCAGGCCACTACTGGCATCTTAAAACCAGATGATTGGCCACGAGAGACAGTGCCAGAAGACCAACTGAACTGGGACTTCAACACTCATCAGAGATGGGCTGCACTACAGCACTATTGGGAAGCGCTACTTTGAGGGGTCTGAGAAGGGGCAAAATGACCCACAAGCATGACAAAGATGAATTTAGTTACTCAAAAGCCCAACAAATCTCTGGGAGATTTCTATGAATGGCTTTGTGAGAACTTTAGAATCTACACCCCTTTTGACCCAGAAGCTCTGGAAAACCAGAGGATGACAAATGCCATATTTGTTACACAGGTAGCAATGGACATTAAAAGAAAGCTCCAAAATTAGAAGATTTGCAGGGATGAACATCTCTCAACTCCTTGAGGTCACCAACAATGTATTCATCAATTGCGATGAAGCCACTGAACAAGAGACCAAGAATTGAGTAAACCATCAAGCCTCCTTTCTGGCAGCAGCCTTGGGAAATCCTGACCCCACCAGATGAGAAGGGCTACCTCGAAAAGGGGAGACAAGCACCAGAAGGGTACCCCTGGCCAGAGACCAATGTGTCTACTGCAAAGCAAGTGGACACTGGAAAAATGAGTCCCCCCCAAAGACTCAGGCAAATAGAGGGAAAAACCCTAAAGGGAAATATTGACCTGAACCCCAAGACCATTTGATTGGGCTGGCAGGGCTCAACCCTGAATAGAGGCAACCTGGCTCACTGGAACTTGACCTCCATGAGCCCAGGGTCAAAATAGAAGTTGGGGGCCAGTCAATGACTTTCATGGTGGACACTGGCATTGAATAATCTGTGGTCAAAACCCCCATCACCCCATTTAGTGGAAAAACTGCTAATATCATAGGAGCAACTAGGAACCAGTCAATCCAATGGCCTTTTTGCCAGTAAAGAAATTCCCAACTTGGTGGTCATGAAGTGACTCACAAATTTCTGTACCTGCCTGAATGTCCAGTTCTCCTGCTTGGTAGGGACCTTTTAACCAAACTGGGAGCCCAGATTAGCCTCAAACATGAAGGGCCAGCAAGCTGAAGTGAGGAATGGAGAATTCATGTGGAAGAAAATTCAAGACAGTATCTGGAAAAACTGCTGGAACTTTCCCCCCAGGTTTTGACAGAAAAAATCCTATGGGGAATGGCATGGAACCATATGCCTATCATCATTGACCTGAAGCCTGGAGTGATCTCAGTCTGACAGAGGGAGTATCCAATCCCCTGTGAAGCACAATTGGGTATGGTCAAACACAGATCACCTGAGAAAAGAAGGAATCCTAGTAGAGTGCTAGTCACCCTGGAACACCCCATTATTACCAGTAAAGAAGCCATATGGGACAGGATATTGAAGAGTCCAGGATTTGCGAGCCATCAATAATGCCACTCTCACCTTACATCAGGTTGTTGTCAACCCGTACACTTTGGGACAGTTTCCTCCTGAAGCTGCCTGGTTCATTTGCTTGGACCTGAAAGATGTCTTCTTCTGCCTGTGGCTGATCTCCTCTCCCGAGCCAGCCTATATTTGCCTTTGGGTGGGAAGATCCCATATCCCGGCAGAAAACTCAGCTAACCTTGACCCAGCTCCTGCAAGCCTTCAAAAATTCCCCTACCCTTTTTGGGGAAGCCTTGACAGCAGATCTGGCCACCTACCCCCAGGAGGAATGCAGGTGTGCCCTCTTGCAATATGTAGATGACCTCCTACTTTCCAGTGAGACAGAAGAAGACTGCTGGAGAGGGACCCTGACTCTCCTACAACTTCTAACACAGACTGGGTACAAAGTATCTTGCAAAAAAGCCCGGATCTGTAAACAGCAGGTAAAGTACCTGGGGTTCACCATCACACAAGGCCACTGGACACTTGGACCAGAATGAATGAAAGTGATCTGCAGCATCCCTACACCCAACACAAAAGGAAAGCTTTGTGAGTTCCTTGGGGCTGCAGGGTTCTGCCACATCTGGATCACCAATTCTGCAGCCATGGACCAACCCCTTTATGAAGTTCTGATAGGTCAAGGAAAAGAGTCCCTTTCTTGGGGAGATGTTCAACAGGGGGACTTTCAAAACATCAGAAGACAACTCCACCAAGTCCCTGCCTTGGGGCACCCAGATGTAACTCAAAAGTTTAACCTGTTCATGCATGAAAAGAACAAAGAAGCATTGGGGGTTCTCACACAAACAGCTGGCCCCTGGCAAAGAACCGTTGCTTACCTCTCCAAGCTGCTTGACCCCGTGGCTTCAAGGTGGTCACCCTGCCTGTAAGCCCTGGCAACAACTGTAACTTTCATCAAAGAAGCCAACAATTTAACCCTCAGACAGGCTATTCATGTTATGGTGCCACATGCAGTCACTGCCCTAATGAGCTCACACTGGTGCTGGTGTTTATCTAATTCCCAGCTTGCACATTACCAAGGTGTGAAAACCCTAGAGTGACAACAGTGTGCAGTCTAAACCTTGCCACATTTTTGCCAGTCAAGGAAGGGGTTCTTGAGCATGATTGTGTTGAAGTGACCAAGGAAGTTTATGCCAGTTGCCCCGACCTCCAAGACAAGCCACTCTTTTCCCCAGATCAGACAGTATTTACAGATGAGAGCAGTTTCCCCATTGTTAAAAATGGGGAAAAGCTTGCTGGATATGCTGTCACCAGTACTGAATGGATCGTGGAAGTGGCATCTCTACCTCAGGGAGAGTCCACACAAGAAGCAGATCTCTGGGCACTGGTCTGAGCACTGCAGCTTGTCACTGGGCAAAGTAGTAAACATTTATACTGCCTCTAACTATGCATTCACTACCATTCATATCCACGGGGCAATTTATAAAGAAAGAGGTCTCCTAACTGCAGGGGGGAAGGAAATAAAAAACAAAGAATAAATCCTCCAAACAATCTAGAAACCAGACAAAGTTGCCATCATCCACTGCCAGGGATTTCAGAAAAAAATGGATATGGTCACTCAAGGAGACAGTCTAGCCAACAAAGTAGCTCAGCAAATAGCTGAAGGAACCCATGGAATACGAGTCCTGGAATCGAAATTGCAGCTGTCCCTCTTAGGACAATAAACTAATCAACTAAGCTATACCTTGGAAGAACAGAAAAGGGCCAAGAGAGAGGGGGGAGGAAACTGAACCCCCAAAGGAACTTGGCTGCTCCTGGATCATCCCAAAAGGATCTGCTCATACACTCATCCAGCAATACCACCAAATCACCCATCTAAGGAAAACTGCACTAGAAGTCTTGCTCAGGAGATCCTACTGCATAGAAGGACTAGCTTCTCTCTGTGCCACCATCAGCAGCCAGTGGCAATTTTGTGTCAAAGACAACCCTCTGCAGGATGTTATGGGTAAACATAAACATCTTTCATTAGTGTGGCACAACACCTGCAATGGGGCTTTGCCACTAAACATGGACCATAGTTCACATAGTAGACCATACTTTCTCCCACACAGTTCTGCATGGTATATGCTGATGTAAAATGGCCTTTATCTGTCATTGTGATGTCACTCAGGATAATTACCAAGTCCTGAAAAAGTCACTGTATTAAAACTGCTTTTCCCTTCCGAGCCCCAAAAGTGTCTAGTGGCCACTGGTTCCACCTCACTGTTATAATTTCTTCCATTGCTTGAATCACAATATGCCTACAGCAGAATATTGTTAAGTCCACTCTAGTCCATAGCTCTTCCCCTCATCCTGAAGAGTCTGGGATGGTGATTTCCACACCACCTCCAAGTGAAAGGGGGCTTATATCCCGTGGATATGGTGGGTGGGATTATCCTGCCTGCAGCTGCAGGCTCTCTCCATTCACTGGGATGGCCATTGTCCATCATCATCTCTTCACCAGGTGACTTGGGTGAGTCCATTGAACTATAGAATAAGAGTTGCAGCTTGACCGAGATTCCAGGCACAGCTGGCACATGGGCAGGCCAAAGGCTCCAGTATCTGAAAGTACACCTACAAACCCCAGCATCACATATAGGTTTGAATAGAAGGGACTGATGAACCATGTGCAGGGAGGACTTATTTGAGTCCAACTCTGTCACTCTCAGGAGCACAGATTCCAAAGTCAAGCCCAGTGATAAGGCATCACTCTCTGGAGCTATCACCCTTTATATAGGACCTGGGTGTCTCCAGAGCCCACAGGAGCCCCTTTTTGTGGGGTGATATCCATTTTGGTGATCTATGAGATCCTACTGAGGTGTGCATAAGCGTTACCTCTGGGGTGACCACCCAACTCTCTTTGAAGTCTCTTAGCCACACGAACTCATTTGTCTTTATCTTTTCCCCCTTTTATTCAAGGTCTTTTTCCAGTCATATTGCTAGTTGGCACTTGGTATTAATCCCTTGTTGCCAGGGAGGCTCATCCCCAGGAGTCATGCTCCATGCTGGGGGGAAGGTAATGCATTTATATGATGAGTTTGGCTTAGAGAGAGGCCACATTTGAGCAACAAGGAGGTTCTCAGGTTACAACATTTCGGCACAGCATAACAGTAGGCAAAGTTTCAATTACAAGAGCAAAGACTCATAATCAATAACAAGAACCCATCAGTGGACCATCCTCTTTTGCCAGATACTGCCCCTGCACTCACGGGACTGTTGCTGCTCCCTTGGAGAATGTGGCAGAGCTCTCCAGGCTGGGAATTCAATATTCTCTCATTTACTGAGTGATTGTCTACCCACTGTGATGATGCCCCACCCTTTGATAATTTGAACAAGTTTATGTATCTTTCATGTATATTCAGATGAACTTCCTGTGAATCCCCCATCCCAGACACCTCCCACCAATGATCCTCTGCAGCCGCCATTGTAACCCTTCTCTTATCTAAAGCTTCCCTGAAGATTAAGCCCATATAATAATCAAATATAATTTAAAGAAAAATGAAATAATAATGATAAACTTCAATGAAAGAGATAAAATACATGGAAACTCAGAAGAAAAGTAAAAATAAAATATAATTAATGGATTGGGACCTTAAAAAATGGAAAAAAAAACAAAAAAATATTTTTTAATTACTTTATTTTCCTTCTATCTCTGCATTATCTATCAGGTGTCCAGTTTGTACCTTGACACCTTCCCTCCCTCATTCCCCAGTGTCTCCCAAATTTTCATTTAATTTTCAAGGAGCATTTAGGTCACAGCAAAGTCACACACAGAATACTAGAGACTCTCATATACCCAGTCTCCTTCCCCTTTCCTCACCCCATATTAAAATTTTATTATTTTTTTTTGTGGATGGTAGCATTGTTATAACTGTTATACAGATAGTGAAACATAGCTACTAAACATTGTCAATGGTTTACAGTATACTTTACAATTTAGAGAGTACAGTTTAATAATTTTTGATAATATTTACCATGTCCTGTGTCCATCATGGTAAGGAAATGAAAAACCTTTCCCATGATCACTACAGACCCCCTGTTTGATCTTTTCTGTTCTTTCCTCCCCATCCCCCTGGGGCACATGACACTCCATTGTCTTGACTCATTAGACGACAAGATTCATAGTTACATGCCCTGAGTATACTAACCTGCCCTTCCTAATTTACCCACCTGTCAACCCTGTACCACCAAACCCAGTAATATCATTACCCACCTCTCCTATCCTTCAATATGCAACTATACTCTATCACTTTACCATAGATTATGTCCATATGGGTGACAGCTCACAACCTACTCTTCTCTTTCTCTCCCTTGTTAACCTATCCTTCAGACAATGTTTCTCAGCTACTGCTCTCTTTCCTCAATTCAAATCAGTGAGGTCATATACTGTTTATCCTTCAATGTGTGGCTTGCTTCACTCAACATAAGGTCTTCAAGATCATCCATGTTATTCCATGTGTTAGCACTTTATTCCTTCTTACAGCTGAGTAATATTACAGCATATAGATGGATCATATTTCCTTATCCATTCTTCCAATCTGTGTCTCTTGAGTGGTGAATTTAATCCATTAATATTCAGTGTTATTACTCACAATGAAATTCTTACTTCAGCCATATTTTCTTTGGATTAATTTATGTCATCTGTTGTTTTGTTTTTGTTTTTGTCTTTTTAAACTCTCCTCCAACTCTCTCTCCCTTGTTTGTTTCCTTTCAACTTGTAGAACTTCCTTTAGTATTTCTTGAAGTGCCGGTTTCTTATTAACATACTCTTTTAATTTCTGTTTATCTGTGAATATTTTTTTTTCTCCATTTTTTTTAATTTTTTTTTATTGTGGGTAAAAATCAAAATTTTCACAATACATACCAACATTTGCAAAATGATATATAAATATATATGCATATATGTGCATTTGCTTACAAAAATGTCATTTATGTATATATCTGTGAATATTTTGAACTCTCCATCATTTTTTAATGCCAGTTTTGCTGGATAGAGAATTCGTGGCTGGAAGATTTTTTCTTTCATTACTTTGACTATGTCATACCACTGTCTTCTTGCCTCCATGGTTTCAGATGAGAAATCAGCACTTAATCTTATTGTGCATCCCTTGTATGTGATAGTTCTCTTTTCTCTTGCTGCCTTGAGTATTTTCTCTTTGTCTTGAGCATAGGACATTTTGTCAAGTATATGTCTTGGAGTTGGCCTGTTGGGATTTATAATGTTTGGGGTGCACTGTGCTTCCTAGATCTGCACATCCATTTTGCTTAATAGGGTTGGGAAATTTTCATCCACTATTTCCTTCAACACTCCTTCTGTTCCCTTTCCCTTTTCTTCACCTTCTGGGATTCCCATAATGCATATGTTTGTGCCTTTTGTGTTGTCAGTCAAATCCCTGAGACTCTGCTCGATTTTTTCTATCTTTTTTCCTATCTCTTCTACTCTCTGTTTGATTTTAGATGTACTGTCTTCCACATCACTAATTCTTTCTTCTACTTTTTCAAATCTGTTGTTATGTGAATCCAGCGTCTTTTTTATTTCTTGGATTGTGCCATTGATCACCATCATATCCATTATCTTTTTGTGTATATTTACATTTTTCCAGTATGTTCTCCAAGTGTCTTCTTTATATCCTTAATCTCTTCCTTCACTTTGGAAGTTGGTCCTTGATATTTGTTTGGAAAGCTTTGATTAGTTATTTGATGTTCTACATCTCTTCCTGGTTTTTAGTTTGTTCATTGGACTGGTCCATGTCTTCCTATTTCTCAGTGCTGTTTGTAATTTTTCGTTGCCCTCTAGTCATCATTTTATCTTGGTGGGTTTATTCAGTTGATTAGCTTCTTTCTCTAGAGTTTTATTTAGCTGGTGGTTCTGTGTGTGTGTGTTAAATTTTCTCTTTGACACTTTTTCTTCTTTTTTTTTATTTGCTGGCTTCTTTCTATGTTACCTTGAAGACAAAAGATTAGGGCCAGAGTAAACAAAAGATGTGAGAAAGGAAGAAGGATAATAGTAATATTGATAAAAGTTATAAGAGGGGCCAAACAAGACTTAGTGAAATGAATATTTAACTCCTGCAGACGTGTAGAGTAATAGGAAAAAAAGTGGAGTACCTACAATGGAATGGGAAACCAAATAGAGGAATATATATATATAATGATTTAGAAGGCTAGAATGATGAGGAGGGAGAGAAAGAGTGAAGAAAGAGCTGAAATTTTAAAAAGTTAATATTAATTTAAAAAGAAGAAAACAGAATAGATAGAATAGAAATTGATACCCTTAAGTTATGGGATAATGAAAAGTGTGGTGTGTAAGAACTACAACAGAAAGCAGAGGGCAGAAAGATGAAGGAAGGGGAATAGATAGCTTGGAGGCAAAATCCATATAGACAGGGAATGGAAAATAAATGAAGAAGAAGCACCGTAAAGAAGAGACAACCTACCAGCACCTAATGAAAAAGAAAAAAAAAAAATAGGAAAAAAGAAGGGGGGGGAATGTGGAAAGAAAACCAAGAGACAAAATATAAACAGAGAAAACCCAAACAATCACACAAGCAAACAGTCAAACAAAGCTAAGGAGGAAAAGTGTTCCTTCTAGGGTCCTTGTGGGATCTCTCAGCCTGCTTGTATTTATCAATCAATTTCCCTGCAGTGTTCTATCTGCAGGTTTTGAGGCAGATTGTAGCTATTAAACTAAATTATAAAGAAGAATTCATTTTTTAAAGTGTCTGTCTTCTTTTTATTTTTACTTTTGGCAAAATAAGGCACCAAAAAGAAGTCCTCTTCTAGACCACCCTCTTCACTGAGTGGATCCTAACTAGGCTCATGGAAATTAATCAAGCACTTCCCACTTCCTGGCCTCCCCAGGGAAGCTGAAGCTATGATGCTTGTCAGTACAGAGAGATAAAATTGTCTGACTCTGCTACCTCTGCAGCCAAGCCTCAGTGTCACCCGACTGCTGGGTTAATCAGGCTTTCTCAATAGGTTCAACTCTCCCCTCAGCCTGGCACTGCTCCAAGCCAGCTTATCTGCTCCCCAAAGCTATTAGGGAGTCCAGGCAGTCAAATCCACAGAAGGGAAACCCCTCTCTGCCTTCTGTCAGAACCCTCCCTCTCTCAAAGAATGCTCCCTCTCACGGGGTTTGCGGGGTTGGGTGTGTATCCCTGGGTAGATAGGTAAATGAACTTCCTCAGCATATTTGCACCTCCCATCTGCCTGGTGTTGATTCAATCCAGCTATTTTGTTCACCCAAACTGCAAAGGGTTCCAGGCAGCCAAATCCACAGGAAGGAAACCCCCTCACCAGAACCCTCCCACTCTTGGAGAATTCTCCCTCACACCGGGCTGCCGTGTGGGAGTCATGGCTCAAACCAGCCTTTTTCCCTGAGGGTGGGGCTCAGCTGTCTGTGTTAACCACCACAGGCAGGCTTAAAACTCATGAATCTCTACCGATCAGTCCATGCCATCGATCTCCCTGCATATAGATGTCCCAAGCTTCTTGCTCTGTGTGCCCACAGCACAGACCCCTGGGAGGACCCTGTCCACAATTGACCATCCTCAGAGAGCTAGTCAGTGAGTGCCCTCCTAAACTGATGTCATCTTCTCTGTTTTATTTTATATAGGATATTTATTTGTGGTAGAATCTTAGATACCAGACCCTAAAAAGTCCAAATAAAGGTAACATAAGGGGTACTTTCTCACTCAAAGTCTGTTGTCAAATTTTGATGCAAGATGGCAGGCAATGTCTGAAAGGGTCCATCCTTCTTTCTTCCTCTTAAGGCTCCATGTTCCCAGCTTCTTCCAATATCAAGTGTAGGTTTGCATATGGCTCATCTCTCTCCCAGTGGCTTGCTTCTTTCTGAGCTCATCTACATTGTTCTCTTTACAAGCTCAGCTGTAAACTATATAGTTCATCACTCTTCCCAGGCCCATGTATATGGAGAACTCTCTCTTCCTGTGCATTTGCTTCTCTGTGTCTACTTCTCTGTGAAAGTCTGACTTATCCCCCCAAAAGGGGATTGGGACTCAAACTGAGTCACCCAAATGATGTGGTAAAATAAAAGCCTTAATTTTTATTTAATAAAGTAAAATTGAAACTTCTGATTGAATACAATTCCAGAGGAACAGAGTAGTTTACAAAAACAATCCAATATCTATTTTTGGAATACATAAACAATACCAAACTGTCACAGTGCACCTCTAATTCTTTTGGATATGGATATCCAGTTCTCCAAACACTGTGTGTTGAAGAGACCATTCTCTCCCATTTGAGTGGGCTTGGTGGCCTTTTTGAATATCAGTTTACACATATGCAAAGAATTATATCAGAACTTTTATTTCTGATACATTTATCACTATGTCTGTCCTTCTTCCATTACAAATCAGTTTTGACCACTGTAGCTTTGTAGTATACTTTAAAGTCAGGTAGTGTGATTCCTCCAATTTTCCTTTCTTTTTCAATATATCATTGTCTATTCAGGGCCAAATAAATTTTATAGTTAGTTTTTCCAATTCAGTAAAAAAATTTTGTTGTAATTTTTATTGGGATAGCATTAAATCTCTAAATCATTTTTTGATAGGATAGACATCTTAATGATGTTGAATATTCCTATTCATGGATAGGGAATATTCTTCCATTTATTTAGGTCTTCTTTGACTTCATTTAGCAATGTTGCATAATTTTCTGCATACAAATCCTTTATATCAAGTTTATTCCTAGCTTTTTGATTCATTTAATTGCTATTATAAATGGATTTTTTTTTCTCAATTTCGTTTCAGATTGCTCATTATTGGTGTACAGAAATGCTATTGATATTGTGTGTTTATCTTATATCCTGCCACTTTACTGAACTCATTTTTCATCTCTAGAAGCTTTGTTGTAGATTTCTCAGGGCTTTCTATGTATAGGATCATATCTTCTGGAAATAATGACATTTGTACTTCTTCTTTTCCAATTTGGATGAGTTTTATATCTTTTACTTGCCTAAGTGCTCAAGCATATACTTTTATCATGGTGTTAAATAAAGGTGGTGACAGTATGCTTCCTTGTCTTTTACAAACCTTAGAGGGAAAGCATTTAGCATTTCACCATTGAATACGATGTTAGCTGTGGTTTTTTCATATGTATCATGTTGAGGAAGTTTCCTTCTATTCCTTTCTTTTGAAGCATTTTTATCAGGAAAGGTGTTGTATTTGGTCAAATGCTTTTTCTGAATCAATAGAGATGATCATGTGATTTTTTTTTTCTTTTGATCTTTTAATGTGGTGTCTTACACTGATTGATGTTTTGTTGAACTATCCTTGCATACCAGGAGCAAAACCCACCTTGTCATCGTGTTTAATTCATTTGATGTGTGGTTGAATACAATTAGCAAGTACTTTTTTGAGGACTTTAGAATCTAGGTTCATTAGAGAGGTTGGTCAATAATTTTCCTTTCTTGTGGCATCTTTGTGTGGCTTTGGAATTAGGGTGATGTTGGCATCATAGAACTAGTTAGGCAATATTCACTCCATTCATATTTTTTGAAGTGTTTAAGCAGGATAAGTGTTATTTCTTTCTGGAATGATTGGTAGAAATCACCTTTGAAGCCATCTGGTCCTGGGCTCTTCTTATTGTGGAAGTTATTGACAAATAATTCAATCTTGTTACTTGTGATGGGTCATTTGAGTTCATCAGTGTTGTTTTTTTTTTCTTTTCTCAATGTAGGCTGGTTGCATATTTCTAGCAATATGTCCATTTCATCTAATTTATCTATCTTGTTGGCATATAATTTGTCGAAGTGTTCTCCTATGAGACTCTGTTTCTGAGGGGTCAGTTATGATAGTGCCCTTCCACACTTCTTATTTTATGTGTTTCTATTTTTTTCTGATTTTTTTTTTTTTGTTGTTGTTGTTAGTCTAGCTTCGAATTTGTCAATTTTATTTCTCTTCTAAGAGATTTGGATTTGTTTTTTTTTCTAGCTTTCTTATTTTCAATTTCATTTAGTTCTGCTCGAATCTTTATTTCCTTCTCTCTACTTGCTTTGTTTGTGTTCTTTTTAAAATTCCTCCAGGTGTGCAGTTAGGTCTTTGATTTTAGCTTTTTCTTTTTTTTAATATTATCATTTATGGCTATAAATTTCCCTCTCAGCACTGATTTTGTAGCATCAGTGCTTTTGATATGATATGCAGTGTTCTCATTTTCATTCATTTCAAGGTAGTTACTGATTTCTTTTGCATTTTCCTCCTTGACCCATTGATTGTTTAGGAGTGTGATAACTTCCATACCTTTGTTTCTAATCTTGTCCTCTGCCTCTTGCTCATTTACACCTTAATTCCATTATGGTCAGAGAAATTACTTTGTATAATTTCAATCTTTCTGAAATCATTGGGAGTTGTTCTGTGGCCTAGCATGTTGGCTATCCTGGAGAATGATTCATATGTGCTCAAGAAGAATTTATATATCACTGTATTATTGTATAATGTTCTGTACATGCCTATTAAGTCTAGATCTTCTAATGTATTGTTCAAGTTCTGTTTTTTTTTTATTGACCCACTGTTGAGATGTTCTGTTTAATGATGATAATGTTGTATTAAAGTCTCCCACTATAAGTGTAGAGGCATCTATTTCTCCACTTAGTTTTTCGAATGTTTGCCTCATGTAATTTAAGGCACCCTGGTTTGGTGCATAAATGTTTATGATTGTTCTTTCTTCTTCATAGATTACACTTTTTAAAATATATAGTGTCCTTTTTTTGTCTCTTACAATAGTTTTGCACTTAAAGTCTCTTTTCTCTGTATTAGTATAGCTACTCCCACCATTTTTGTTAATTGTTGCATGTAAAATATTTTTCCAACCATTCACTTTCAACCTCCTTGTGTCCATGGATCTAAGGTGAGTTTCTTGTAGACAGCATATTGATGGGTCATATTTCCTTATCCATTCTGCCAATCTGTCTCTTCAGTGGAGAGTTTAATCTATTAACATTCAACATTACTGTCATGGCATTACATATATTAGCATTATTTTCTTTAGGTTTATATATGTCATTTTGTTTTTATTTTTATTTTTATCTTTTTAGTTATTCCTACCAATAATCTTACTTCCTACACTCTCCTCAAACCCTCTCTTTTGCCTATCTATACCTATCAACATGCAGAACTCCCTTTCATATTTCTTGAAGGGCAGGTTTCTTTTGACAAACTCTTAATTTTTGTTCATCTGTGAACATATTGAACTTTCCTTCATTTTTGAGTGCCAATTTCACTAGATACAGAATTTCTGCCTCACAATTTTCCTATGCTGCCGTTACCTGACTTTGGTAGCAGGGTAAAACTAACCTCAAAGAATAATTTAAGGATTACTTTCTTCTCTTCACTTATTGGAAGAATTTGACAAGTGTTGATAATTCTTTGAATGTTTGGAAGAATTCACCAATGAAGCCATCTGGTCTTGGACATTTGTTTTTCACTACTAAGTCTTTTACTTCTTATAAGTCTGTTGATATTTTCTATTTTGCCTCAATCACTTTGAGGTGTTTTGTGATTCTAGAAATATGCCTATTTAATCAATATTATCTAATTTGTTGGCATACAGTTATTAATAATATTTTTTATAAATTCTCTTTTATTCTCTAAGCTCAATAGTAATGTTGCCAATTTGAATTTTTTAAGTAGTTTTATTGTAATACATAAGATCTCATACTATATGATCTATCCAAAGTGTGTAATCAAAGACTTTTAGTAAAAATCACAATGTTGTACATTCATCACCACAAAAAAAATTAGTATAATTTCATAACTCTAAAAAGAAAAACTCCACACCCCTTAGCAGTCTACTCAAACCCCACATAGCCACTAATCTAATTTCATCTTTATAAATTGATTACTATTTTATATAAATGTAATCATATGATATGTAGTACTTTGTGCTGGTTTCTTTCACTTAGCATAATGTTTTTTGTCTGATATTAATATCTTGTAGTAGTAACATACATTTTTTTTTGGCTGCAAATGAAGACAATCTTATATACATAATTTCACCCACATTCATATTTCTCATACAGTTTTTTTTTTTTTGTCTCATATCCATTTATTTATTTTTTTTCTTTTTTTTTTTTATTATGGGTAAAAATCAAAATTCATACAAACATTTGCAAAATGATATATAAATATATATGCATATATGTGTATTTGCTTACAAAAATGTTATTTATATATATATATATATATATATATATATACATATATTTTAAGAGGTGCTTAGATTACCTGAAGCGGCTGTGGCTCAATCAGTAGGGCTCCCGTTTACCATATGGGAGGCCCCGGGTTCGGTTCCCGGGGCCTCCTGGTGAAGGCAAGCCCGCCCGCATGGCGTGGTTAGCTGACCCAGCGAGCACAAGTAGCAAAGGGGGGATAAATGAATAAATAAATAAAATCTCATACAGTTTTAATATGCTTTATAGTTCTATGTTACATTTTTTAGCTTTCCTTTTAGTAATATACATAACCTTAGACTTTCCTTTTAGAACACTTTCATACCCACTTAATAATACTGCTAGTTACAAACATTATGTTGGGCTTTCACCTTTTCTATTCATTTCCAAAGATAAAGATTCATCCTTTTTACCAGTTCTGCATGTTAACCCTCAGTTTTCCATTCTCTAACCACATTCTATTTTCTGTTGACTCAAATGCAAATCAATAAACCCATGAGATTACACAATGTATTTAACTCATTGTAGTGCAATCATGCAGTACTTGTCCTTTTGTATCTGGTTTGCTTCACTCAACATAATGTCCTACAAATTCATCCATGTTGTCATATGCTTTATGACTTCATTTCTTCATACAGCTGCATAATATTCCATCCTGTGTGTACATAACACTTTCTTTATCCATTCTAGTTTGATGGACACCTGGGTTGATTCTATCTTTTAACAATTGTAAATAACCCTGCTACTAACTTTGGTGTGTAGATGTCTGTTCATGTCACTTCTCAGTTCACTATATAACCTGTAGTGGTATTGTCAGGTCATGTGGCAAATCTATATTCAACTTCTTTAGGAACTGTCAAGCAGTCTTCCACAGTGGCTGTACCATTCTACATTCCCACCAACAATGAAAAAGTGTTCCTACCTCTCCATATCATCTCCAACACTTGTAGTTCTCTATCTTTTTGATAGTGGTCATTCTGATAATGTGAAGTTATATCTCATTGTAGTTTTTATTTTCATTTCCCTAAATGTTAGTGATGTTGAATATTTTTCATGTGTTTTTTCACCACTTGTATTTCTTCTTTGGACAAATGCCTATTCAAGTCTTTTGTCCATTTTTTATTTGGGTCATTTTTCTTTTTGTTGTTGAGTTGTGGCATCCCTTTTTATATCATAAATATTAAACCCTTATTGGATATGTGATTTCCAAATATTTTCTCCAGTTGAGTTGGCTGCCTTTACACCCTTTGGAGAAGGCCCTTTGAGATACAGAAGTGTTTAATTTTGAGGAGGTCCCATTTATCTGTTTTTTATCTTTTGTTGCTCATACTTTGGGTGTAAGTTCCAAGAAACCACCACCTACCACATAATCTGGAATGTGTTTCCTTATATTTTCTTCTCATAGTTTGATGGTCTCAGCTTTAATATTTAGGTCTTTGATACATTTTGAGTTGATTCTTCTATAGGGAATGAGAAAGGGGTCCTCTTTCATTCTCTTGATTATGGATATCATGTTCTCCCAATGACATTTGTTGAAGAGACTGTTTGTCCCAGTAATGTGGGCTTGCTAGGTTGGTCAAAAACCAGTTGACAATATAGATGAGGGTTTATATATGGACTCTCAAGTCTATTTCTCTAAACAATGTGTCTATCTTGATGTCCACATTTTGCTGTTTTGGCCAATGGAGCATTGTAATATGTTTATAAGTCTGGCAGTGAGAGTCCTCACACATCACTATTCTTTCTTAGGATGTTTTTAGTTATTCAAGTATACTTTCTATTCCAAATAAATTTTGTAATTACTTTCTATTTCTGTAAAGTAGACTGTTAGAATTTTGAGTGGTATTTCATTGACTCTATAAATTAGTTTGGGTAAGATTGACATCTTCATGATATTTAGTCTTCCAATTCATTAATACAGAAAGTCTTTCCATTAGTTTAGATCCTCACTGATTTCTTTTAACATTGTTTTGCAGTGTTCTACATATAGGCCCTGTACTTCCTTGGTTAAATTTATTCCTAGGTATTTGAGTCTTTTTTTTGCTATTGTAAATGAAATTTTCTCCCAGATTTCCTCTTCAGAGTTCAGTACTGGTGTACAGAAACATTACTGATTTTTGCCTGTAGATCTTGTATCCTGCCACTTTGCTGAGCTCATTTATTAACTCAAGTACATTTGTCATAAACATTTCAGAATTTTCTAAATGTAAGATCATGTCATCCATAAATAGTGAGAGCTTTACTTCCTCTTTTCCTATTTGGATGCACTTTGATTTTTTTCCCCTGTCTAATTGCTGCAGCTAGAACTTCTACTACAATGTTGAATAACAGTGTTAAAAGTGGGCATCCTTGTCTTGTTCCTGATCTTAGAGGGAAAGCTTTCAACCTTTCCTCAATGAGTTCAACCTTGTCTGTGTGTGTTTTTATATATGTCCTTTAACTTATTGTGGTATGTTCCTTCTATTCCTATCTTTGGAAGTATTTTATCAAGAAACGATGCTGGATTTTGTCAAATCTGTTTCAGCATTAATTGAGATGGTTATGTGTTTTCCCCCTTTAATTTGCTAATGTGGTGTATTATGATCATTGATTTTCTTATGTTGAACCATCTTTGCATATCAGGAATAAATCCCACTTGGTCATGATATATAATTCTTTTGATATCCTGTTGGATTCGATTTGCAAATATTTTTGTTGAGAATTTTTGCATCTATGTTCATTAGAGAGATTGGTCTGTAATTTTCCTTTATTGTAGTATCTTTACCTGGCTTTGGTATCAGGGCAACGTTGGCTTCATAAAATGTGTTGAATAATTTTCCTCCTCTTTAATATTCTGGAAGAGTTTAAACAGGTTTGGTGTTAATTCCCAAAATACTTGGTAAAATTCACCAGTGAAGCCATCTGGTTGTGGACTTTTCTATGTTGGGAGATTTTTTTGATGACTGATTCATTCTTTAAATGATATTTAAATCTTATACTTTTTATAGAGTCAATGTAGGGTGTCTGAGCCTTTCTTGGAATTTATTCATTTCATTTAGGTTGTCTAATTTGTTCGCATACTATTTCTCTTAACATCTTCTTATAATCTGTTTTATTTCTGTGGTAACTTCCCCCCTTTCATTTTTTGAATTTATTTATTTACATCTTCTCTCTTTTTTTCTTTGTTAGTCTAGCTAGAGGTTTGCTATTTTTATTGATCTTCTCAAAGAAGCATCTTCAATTTTGTTGATTTCCTCTATTGTTTTTTTGTTCTCAATTTCATTTATTTCAGCTCCAATCTTTATTATTTCTTTTCTTCTGCTTTCTTTGGGAATAGTTTGCTGTTTTTTTTTCCAGTTTCTCTAGTTGTTCAGTTAGATCTTGGATTTTAGCTCTTTCTTGTTTTAAATATCAGCATTTAGGGGTATAAATTTCCCTCTCAGTACTGCCTTCACTGTATCCCATGTTTGAAAAGTTGTATTTTTTTTTCATTGATCTCAATATTTTTACTAATTTCACTTGCAATTTCTTCTTTGGCTTACTGATTGTTTAGGAGTGTCCTGTTCAGCCTTCAACACATTTGCACATTTTCTCCTTTCTCATCTATTATTGATTTCCACTTTCAATCCATTATGATCTGAGAAAGTGCTTTGTATAATTTCAATCATTTCATATTTATTGAGAACTGCATTTTGACCTAATATGTGGTCTATCCTGCAGAAAATTCCATGGGTACTTGAGAAGAATGTATAACCTGCTGAGTTTTAGTGTAATGTTCTGTATGTGTCTTTTAGGTCTAGCTCATTTACAACACTTTCCTGTGTAGGTGGGTCCCTGGGACCCCCTTTGTATGTAGCTGCTGTAGGCCCTGAGGCCTGAGCACTCAAATGTGTCCATAGGATGGGGGAGGATGCTGACATTTGCCGCTGTGGATTTAACTCACAGTTTTACCATAACAATTCTTTTCCTTTGCCCCTCTCTCCTCTGTGTGGTCTTACCCTGGTGTTCTAAACTCTAGAAGATTTTTCCCCAGGCCATTTCTGTCTGTTTTCTAGCTATTTTTCTGGGCAAGAAGTGCGTCTAATGTCTTTCTAGTCCACCATCTTCCTGGTAATTCCCCATTTGAACTTGAATTTTAGTTATTTGAGTCAGAGGCAAAGAAGACCAAGTTTATTTTTGAGACTATCCTTTCTGACCAAATTACAATGGTTTCTAATAACTCATCTCCTTATATTCTTAATTTAATTTAAAAATACTGCCATTATATACACAGGTATGTTTCTTTGACCAGATCCATAATCTATTAACTTCTTTCATTTATTCATTAATTTGACATAAATTGCCAAATATCTACACAGGCATTGGGGGAATATTGATTACCAAATAAATAATGATTGTGAGAAAGTCTGTTTTTTGTTTTTGTTTGTTTTTTTTTTAGATCAAACTGCCAGCTTTACTCCCCACATGCCTCAACCTGCTGCTCCTCTCTCCTGACTACCTTGAAACTAATCTAGCAGCTGTCATTTTACAGAGGAAAGCAGCTGAGCCTGAAGGGAGAAAATATAGAAAGAGACAACCAGATCTTAGCTATTCTAAATATCAAACTAACCCCAAACTCTCCCTTCTCTCTTCCTTTCACTCCTCTCACTCTTGCTATCCAGGAGCCTGAGAGGTTCCTAACTGGGTAGTTCCTTTTATTCCTCTTCACTCCTAGTCCTTACAGGCCACAGATGTCTATACACAAAGGTAAGCATTCCAAATAACCTGGTGTTAAGCAAACCTCAGAAATGCCCTGAACTGTGCAGCTAGAACAGGTTCTGTGGAATCAAAACATACTAATTCCAACTTCAGTAAGTCCCTCATTATCCCAGTGATCAATGCCCCCTTACTATGTTCCAGTGCTTTTCCTACAACCTTTTAATGAATTTGAGTTCAATTAAGTTGAATTTTACTCTTTCTCCCCTCCTGTAGCAGACCCTTAAAAAAGTCATCCTTCGGTGTTTAATACTGTTTCTTGCAGTTTTTTGTCTTTGACCTTCCTTAATAGTTTGATTAATCAATCATACCAATAAACATCTCACATTGTGATAAGATTTATGAGATATATTAAAACATATTATTAAAAAGTGTAGAGACCATTAGGGATACTAATTTGGGATTGGGGGGTTAGGAAATGGCTTTCGGGGTAGTGAGTGGTGGTAGAAGTGGTAGAAGGAAATTTAGATATTTGCTTCATCTTTTGGTGGATACAATGATAAGATTTGATTCACAAATGTATGTATGGAGAAAGATGGAAGTAATATAAATCTTCACCTCAGACACTTGTGGAGTGTTTTAAAAAACATCTGTAGTTATTCTTTATATGGGATAATGTGTATAGGTGATTGATGCTTAGATGCAAATAATACTTCCTTGAGAATCATAAGCATATTGATTACTTTTTCCTCTGCTGCACTCAAAGCCATCTGTCCAATCCCCCCACACCCACCTTTATGGCTCAAGACAGTTGTTAAGATCCTTTGAGGAAATGGTGTGTCTGTGTTTGTTGCAAGGCAAAAATATCTGTATTATTCTCAAACCAGGGTGGGGAATTGGCCTCAGGGAGGACTGTGCCTCTTCTCTAGGCCCAAAATATTTAGAAGAAATATGGGCTTTCAAGAACTTTTAAGAACAGTGTTGCCTTTATCCTTTTCTCTAGTTTCAGAATCTCATTCAATCTGAAATAAGGCCATGACTTTGACAAGACTCTCTTGTTGGGATTGAGGATTCTGCCTTCACTGAGTTTTATTCCCTTCTAATTTAAGCTCTGACCCGATCTTCAGGTTTTCTGATGTCTGGATCCAGGTGATGAGAGTCTTAATATCTGCTGCCAAGGAGGACCTCTGGATTTTACACTCATCCTTAAATTAGTGATTAATCACACTTGGTCTTTTATTGTATTTTTTTTTTCAATGCATTGATAGTAGCAAGCAACAGCCATCCCATTTTCCTCAAATGACAGCTTCCCTGGCCTTCTGGGATGCCTGACATTTTGGAACCTGCTGAGTATCTTCCTCCAGTACTCCAGGGGTGAATGTTTCCAATTGCAATGCTATTGGGCTATAGACTCTCTTTTCTGGACCTACTATTTTTGAAAAGTCCTCATTCCTTACCAGTGCCAGATGACTCAGCTCCAAGATCTCATATTAGAGTCCCTTTCCAAAATTGATCCCAATTCTTTACCAACTTTTAGATCAGGTTCCTCAGGACCTGCAAGAAGACTATGCATTTATCTTCATTTTAAACCTGTTTTCATTTGCTATGATATATCATAATTTTGTGGCTCCTTAATGCAGATATTTACAGAAGATAAAAAATAATTTTAAACATTTGTAACTGGAATTTTGGCAGCTAACGGCTTCTTCATGGGCTGCCAATTCTGCTGACCTCTCCACTCTGCAGTCAAAATATAAGGGTGGGATAGAAAATTAGCCTGAAGTACATGGGGCCCTCTGAGTGTGGAAATGTATTTCCTTCAACTGCAAAAGATGGAGTAACACCAATTTTAAAATCACACTGTGAGAGGAAAGAAAGAAACAGAAAGTTGCCAAGCAGAGAGCTGGGCTTTCCAAGTTACCCAATCTAAAATGTGCTGAAGCTGAAGTATCAGAGATACTTCCTAGAAGAAATATAGTTCAGCAAATGAGTTACTAGCCCAAGGTGAATATGAGAAAGCTATGGTGCATTTAACCAATGCCACTGCCCTGTGTGAAAAGCCACAAGTATGATCATATATTTTACAGTGAACTGCTCCACCATTTTCACTGTGAAAAATAAATAAGACAGATGAGGGGATTTACACAAATTTTAAAAATTTAACCTGGTTAGGTTTCAGTGTGGTTGATGAGTCTGAATCAAGCACAATTGGCCTTATTTTTCCAGAGCTCTTCATCTTCCAAACTGAGTATTTTTTAAACACTTTAAATTGAGATATTAGGAGTCTCACCTTTGTTTTTCATACACCATCAACTTCAGGCAAGCTGTGAGCAATTAAAATTCTCTGACAGTTGTTGGGAGCTTAGCCAGAAGCACCTGGCACACTGGTCGTGGAAAAGTTCAATATAAAACTTGCCAGCACATCTATGGCTGTTCACTATGGTCCACATGTCAGATTATGGGTGAATAGAGGTCAGGCAATTCATGGAGTTTTAGCTGAGATTCATCTCTCAGTAGCTCCAGTGTGTCTCTGGACCCATTTGGTAGTTATCACCCCAGATCTAGAATGTATAATAGACATACTTAGTAACTGGCATAATATCCACACTGGCTCTCTGACTTGTGGTGTGAGGGCTATTATGGTAGGAAAAGCCAAGTGGAAGCCACTAGAACTGTCACTACCTAGGAAAATAGTACATCAAAACCAATACTGGATTCCTGAATGGATTGCAGAGATCAGTGCCACCACCAAAGATTTGAAGGATGTAGGGATGGTGATTCCCACCACATCCTGATTCAACTCTATTTAACCTGTGTAGAAAACAGATGGCTCTTGGAGAATGACAGTAGATTACTATAAGCTTAACCAGGTGGTGAATACAATTGCAGCTGCTGCCCCAAATGTGGTATCATTGCTAGGCAAATCAACACATCCCTTGTCACCTGGTATGCAGCTATTGATCAGGCAAATGCTTTTTTCCTCAGTTGTCATAAGTAAGGATCACCAAAAACAGTTTGCTTTCAGCTTACAAGGCCAGGAATATACTGTCACTGTCCTGCCTCAGGTTTATTAACTCTCCAGCCCTATGTCATAATATTGCCCACAGGAACCTTGATCATCTCTCTCTCTGAAAGACAACACACTGGTCCATTAAATTGATGATATCATGCTGATTTCACTTAGTGAGTGAGAAGTAGCAATGACTCTAGACATTTTGGAAAGGTATTTGCATGAGAGAGGATAGGAGACAAATACAACAAAAATACATGGGCCTTCCACCTCGGTGAAATTTCTTTGTGTCCAGTGGTATGGCACGCATTGAGATATATCTTCAAATTGAAGGATAACCTATTACATCAGCCCCTCATATGACCATAAAGAGGCAAAATGTTCAGTTTCTTCAGATTTTGGAGACAGCATATTCCTCATTTGGGTGTGCTACTCTGGCTCATTTACTGAGTCACCAGAAAAGGTGCTAGTTTTGAGTAGGGCCAGGAACAAGAGGAGGCTCTTTGACAGGTCCAAGCTGCTTTGCAAGTTGCACTGCCAACTAAGACCATATGATCTAGCAGATCCAATGATGCTGGAAGTTTCAGTGACAAATAGAGATGCCGTTTGGTGCCTTTGGAAGGCCCCTATAGGAGAACCACAATACATACTCTTAAGGATTTAGATCAAAGCCTTGCCATCTTCTGTAGATACTTCTTCTTTTGATAAATTGCTTTTGGCCTGTTACTGGGTGCTAGTAAAGACTGAATGCTTAACCACAGGCCAACAAGTTACCATGAGACCTGAGTTGCCTATCATGAGCTTGGTATTGTCTGGAACAACAAACCATAAAGCTGGGCATGAACAGCAGCACTCCATCATAAAATGAAAGTGGTTTATGTGAAATAGGTCCAGAGTTGGTCCTGAAGGCACAAGTTTGATTAGGAAGTAGCCCAAATGTCCATGGTCACCACTCCTGTCACCTTACCTTCTCTTTCCCAGCCCACAGTTATGGTCTCTTGAGGAGTTCCTGAAAATCTGTTGACTGAGGAAGAGAAAATTTGGGCCTGGTTTACAGATGGTTTTGCACATATGCAGGTTCCACCACAAAGTGGACAGTAACAGCACTGCAGTCCCTTTCTGGGATGTTCCTCAAGGACAATGGTGAGTGCAAATCCTCCAAGTTGGCAGAGATTTGAGTAGTGCACTTGGTTGTTCATTTTGCTTAGAAGAAGAAATGGCCAGAGGTGCATTTACATACTAATTCACAAGCTGTTGTCAATGGTTTGACAGGATGGTCAAATATTTGGAAGGAATATGATTGGAAAATGAGTGAAAAAGAGGTCTGGGGAGGATGTATGTGGATATACCTTTCTAAATGGGCAAAACATGATATTACTGTCCCATGAGAATGTTCAACAGAGGGTGACTTCAGCAGAGGAAGTTTTAATAATTAAGTGGATAAGATGACCTACTCTGTGGCTAGCACTCACTCTCTTTCCCCAGCCATTCCTGTCATTGCCGAATGAGCTCATGAACAAAGTGGCCACGGTTGTAAGAAATGGATATTATGTGTGGAATCAGCAACAAGGATTTCCCTCACCAAAACTAAGTTAGCTACAGCCACTTTTGTGTGTCCAATCTGGCAGGAGCAGAGACCCACACTTAGCTGCCAACATGGCACAATTCCTCAAGGTTATCATCATGCTACCTGGTTGCAGACTGATTAGAATGGATTACTTCTATCATGGAAGGGGCAGTGGTTTGTTCTTACTGGAACAGACACATATGGATTTGGGTTTGCCTTCCCTGCATGCAATGCTTCTTCCAAAACTACTATCCGTGGACTTAATGAATGTCTTATACACCACCATATTTTTCCACATGGCATTGTTTCTTATCAAGGAACACACATCACAAGAAATGACAAGTGAGAATGTGCACATGCTTGTGGAATCTACTGTTCTTACCATGTTTCCCATCATCCGGAAGCAGCTGGATTAATAGAATGGTGAAATGGCCTTTTGAAGACCCAATTACAGTGCCAACTAGGTGGCAACACCTTGCAGGGCTGGGGCAATGTTCTCCAGGAGGCTGTGTATGCTCTAAATCAGCATCCACTCTATGGTGCTGTTTCTCCCATAGCCAGAATTCATGGGCCCAGGAGTCAAGGTGTTGAAATAGGAAGGGTACCAGTCAGTATTGTTTTTAGTGATCCACTAGGAAAATTTTTGCTTCCTGACCCTGCAACCTTAAGCTCTGCTGGTCTACAGTTCTTAGCTCCAAAAAGGTCATGCTTCCACCGGAAAGCACAACAATGATTCCACTGAAGTGGAAGTTAAGGCTGCCACCTGGACAGTTTGAGCCCTTCATGCATATAAATCAAAAGGCAAAGAAGGGAGTTGCTATACTGGCTGGGATTATTGATCCTGACTAACAAGAGGAGGTAAAGAAGTGATTGCTTAAATGCAAGATATCCCATAAGGGAATTCCTTATTACTACCATGTCCTGTGATTAAAGTCAAAGAAAAATTATAACAACTCAATCCAGGCAGGGCCAACAATGGGCCAGATTGTTCAAGAATGGAAGTTTGGTCACTCCCCAGGCAAAGAACCACAGCCAGCTGAGGTGCTTGCTAAAGGTAAAGGGAACATGCAATTGGTATTGGAAGAAGATAGTTATAAATACAAACTTTGAAAATGTGACCAGTTACAGAAATGAGGACTATAATAGTCATGAATATTTCTTTCTTGTTTTGTTATGAGTATGTTTGTATATGTACATAAATTAATATCTTTGTTTTGTTTCCCTTTATCATCTGCACTGAGTTGTATTAGTTTAATGTTCTAATATTAAAGTATGTCAAGTTTAAGAGTGAATATTACCCAAGACTCAGACCCTATTCTGGAGGGATTTAGTGCATTTCCAATTTTATGCAGAAAATTTAAATATTCTTAGACAGAAATATCTAGATAGATAGATGATAGATAGATAGATAGATTATTGTTTTTATTTTTTTTAAAGATTTATTTATTTCCACCCCCCTCATTGTTTATGTTCACTGGCTACTCTCTGAGTCTGTTCATTGTGTGCACTCTGTGTCTCCTTGTCTTTGTTTAAGGAGATACTGGGTAACAAATGAAGGACTTCCCATATGGGAAGGAGGTGTCCAATCACTTGAGCCACATCTGCTCTCTGCTTATTGTGTCATTGTGTCATCATTGTGTCTCCTCATTGTGCCAGCTTGCTATCTTGCTCATCTTCTCTAGGAGGCACCAGAAACCAAAACTGAGTTTCCCCATGTAGTAGGTGGGCACCCAATTGCTTGAACCACCTCTTCTTCCCTTGTTTTTATTTAGAGACTAATTATGATTTAGAGTGATGACTGTGGCTGCCATGTTGACAATGGGTGAACTGTGATGTTTAGGTTAATATGTCACCTCAGCAAGGCAATGGTGCCCAGTTACTGGGTCAATCAAGCACTGGGCTAATTGTAATAAAAGGGCCTTTCATGGATTTAATCAATAATGAGTTGAGAGTGCTGGGGCAGTGTCTGGCAAAAGAGGATTGTCCTCTGATGGGTTCTTGTCATTGATGACTAACCTTATGAGTCCTAGCTCTTGTAATTGAAACTTAGCATACTGTTTTGGGGTGCCTAAGCTTTGCCACCTGAGAGCCTCCTTGTTGCTCAATGTGGTCTTTCTCTAGGCCAAACTCAATATATGAATGCATTACTTTCCCCCCAGCATGGGACATGACTCCAAGGGATGAGCCTCCCTGGCAAAGACGGATTAATTCCAAGTGCTAACTGGCAATACAACTGAAAAAAGACCTTGAATAAAAGGGGGAAAAGGTAAAGACAAATGAGTTCATGTGGCTAAGAGACTTCAAAGAGTGTTGGGAGGTCATCCCAGAGGTAATGCTTACACACAACTCAGCAGGATCTCTTAGATCACCAAAGCAGAAATCACCCCACACAAAGGGGCTCCTGGGGGTTCTGGAGACACCCAGGTACTATATAAGGGGTGATAGATCCAGAGATTGATGCCAAATCAGTGGGCTCTACTTTGGTATCTGTGCTCCTGAGAGTGACAGAGTTGGGCTCCAATAAGTCCTCCCTGTACATGGTCCATCAGTCCCTTCTATTCAAATCTATATGTGATGCTGGAATTCGTAGGTGTAATTCCAGAGACTGGAACCTCTGACCTGTCCATGTCCAGCTGTGCCTGGAATCTCAGTGGAGCTGCAACTCCTAATCCACAGCTCAATGGACTTACCCAAGTCACCTGGGGAGGAGATGATGATGGACAATGGCCACCCCAAGGAATGGAGAGAGCCTGCAGCTGCAGGCAGGATAATCCCATCCACCGTATCCATGGGATATAAGCCCACTCTCACTTGGAGGTGGAGTGGACATCACCATCCCAGACTCCTCAGGAATGTGAAAGAGCTATGGACTAGAGTGAACCTAATGGTATTCTGTTGTAGAAATATTGTAATTCAAGCAATGGAAGAAATTATAAATGTGAGGTAGAGCCAGTGGCCACTAGACACTTTTGGGGCAGGGAAGGGAAAAGCATTTGTAATACAGGGGCTTTTTCAGTACTTGGGAATTATCCTGAGTGACATTACAATAACAGATATCGGCCATTTTACATCAACATATACCATGCAGAACTGTGTGGTCTACAATGTGAGTTATGTTCCATGCTTAGTGGCAAAGCCCCAGGATGTGTATATACATTGCAGGTGATGTGCCACACTAATGAAAGATGTTTATGTGGGATGTTATGGGAGGTGTGGGAAGAGGGGAACATGGGAATCCCTGTAATTTTTGTGTAACATTTATGTAATCTAAACATCTTTAATATATATATATATTCACACACATATATATATAAAGGTATAAAAATTAAAAAAAAATAGTCAGTTGATTGCATCAATGGCTGGTTACATCTACAATCAACTGAACCCTCTACTTCTTTACTTCTTGCATAGTATTTGTTCTGCTCTTTAAAACTATTTCTTTAATAGATTTCTCATCACTGTCTTTTAATTTAGAATTCTTCATATATTTGGTCTACAATTCTTTTGCTCTTTATTTAGATTAAAGGTCTTCTCATGCCATGGCCATCTTTTCTGTAACTTTATAGTAGCTTATTGGAAAAAGACATCTTGCTAATTGTTTCTATATGATTAGGAGGAATTTGGAGATGTTAAATGCTACTATTTTTGCCAAAACATGTATCAACAATATATATAACTTCCAAGAAATACAGACTCACAAAAATTGGCAAGATGTTTATGAAGTAGTAGAGGATTCAAAATAATTTATAGTCAGAGAAAGTAAAATTCAAGTAAAATCATAACCCTACTCAACCACCCAATTGGTAAAGAAAATGAGTCAACAATGAAAATTACTGGGAAGGATGTGGAGCCAGGAGAAACTTCAGACTCTGTGGGTGGGATTATGAATTGAATATAGTATTCTAGGTAATAAATGGCTGTCATTTATCCAAGTGTTCCCAGTGGGTAGGCATATAACCTGTTTTCTTCTTTGCTAATACAAGCCATTTAGCAGGGCATAATTTTTACCTTCTTCTTTGTGGATATGCACTATTTTTTCTCCTCAGGTACCTAAATATGTAATAAAATAAAAATGCTGCATGGGAGCTGATTTGGTTCAGTGGTTGGGTGCTGGCTTCCCTCATACAGGTTCAATCACTGGCCCTAGTAAGTAAAAAAATTGCTGTGTCTAATGGCAAATTAATTTTTACATTTTTTGTGTTCAGTCATTTTGCCCTGTAAAATATATTTAAAAATTTGATTTCCAAACAAAACAATGTGAGAGTGCCTAGGACCATGCCCTTTGTCAATGCCTCTAGTCCTCTTCACACAGCCAGGGGCCTCAGTGGCAAGGAGGGTATGGTGATTCCCATAGAAGGAATTTACAGCCATCTTTGGTGAAGTTTTTCTAGCCTCTAATTACTTCTGTAGCACTGGTTAAGACTGATCTTGGACATGAACTTTTTCTTGGCTAAAATGAGCCTTCTTTCAACCTGACCAAACAATAACATCCCCAAGAAGTGATAAGAAATGCATGAGTTAAATTGAATAATGTCCCCTGACAAAGACACTTCTAGTCCTAACCCATGGTCATGTGGGTGTGAACTCATTCATAAATAGGATCATTAAATACCCTATTAAGATGATACCAATCTGAACCAGAGTAGGCCTTCATCTGGTAGACCTGGAGATCTTATAAACAAAGGGGATTCCAAAACAGAAACACAAGCCACAGGAGGAGGCAGAAAGAGACCAATCAACATGTGATGGAGCCAGAGATTGATTCCCAGAAAACCACCACCAGAATGTTACAGACTTCAGAGAAGGTATGGACTGTCAATACATTGAGTTTGTACCTCTAGCTTCCTGAATATGAATTTTAAAAATCCCTTTTGTTTAATCCAACCATGTTGGTTCTTTTTAAAAGCAACCCTGGCAAACTAAGACAGCAAAATAAGACAATTAGAAGTGAGCAGAGAAGAAAACATCATCTCAATCCAGATGGAAAACACAACCTCACATTTGCCTAATATTCTTTCTCTTCATCCACCAAAGGAAAAGAATTCAAGTCTTTTCAACCTAAGCCTGACATTTTCACATGTGCCTTGTGCCTCCCTCCCATATTCCACTTTACATTGCAAGCTAATTCCAAAGACTCTCATGAAAACACACCTTTCCTCAAATTATTATAACATAATACATGCTGAAATGTAAGAGATGGTTTTGTACATCAGTAAGTAAATAATGAATTCCTCAGTAATCATAGATGGAAAAAGAAATTAATTATATCCCTGCCTTTCATGATGTGGGATGCATCAAGGAATAAGTGTAACATTGGAAATAAGTAAATATTCATTGGAAAATTTAAAGCCAAATTTAATAGTTTCATTGTAGCAGAGAATTGGTTTAAAAATTTCAAAGTACAAAATGGCAACAACATTAAAAATTAGTAAAGTCTACCTGGCCATTGAAGTTAAGAAAAGCTAAAGAATTGACAATGGCATCACCTAAATGTCACAGTATCCATAAGAATTAGAAAATAAAATATATACCAATCCAAAATCAAAAACATAACGGTAATAAATATAGAAAAAAAAAAGAATATGACAGGACAAGTCACAGATTAATATTATCTTATGGTAAGTAATTTTTATAAACTGCACCATAAATAATAATAAATGAAATAATAAATGAAACCCAAAGAAAGCATCAATACAATTTCACATAGAAAAAAATCAAACTCAACCCAGTGGGAAAACATGTAAAAATGGAATCTCTTCTTCAGGGACAGTGAGGGTGCTCTTTGTCTAACCATTTGGAAGACATGATGATGTTGGAAGATCAACACCAGCCAAAAATATAGTTCTTTTCTCTGGTGCCCAGACATGCTTCTTCTTCATTTTCTCTCTTTGTTGAGGGAACTAGCACTACTTTACAGAAGAAGAGAAAGATCTGGTAGACTCCCTCTTCAGGGAGTTTTTGAATCACCCACCTGGAGTAATTGTTTTGTGAGAAGACCAAGGAATACACAGTAACCTACTCCAATGCACAGTAGGAATTAGGAACCACAGACTGCAGGTGGGATAAATGGTGCCACATTCCAGAGCAGTTTTCACTTCCATGGGGGCTTGCAAAAGCCACCTGATCTGGATAAAACCAGATGCCCTGGACTCACTTGCTTCCCAGGTCCTTTGCAAGGCCTGGACTTGATTCCTCCATGGAAGCCCATTCCCCAGAAGACAGAATGAGATTCCATCTATCTTGAACAGGTAGCAGGAAAATATATGCAACAAACTTGAAACTGCTGGGGCAGGTGCTGATTGTAGAGATCATGAATCAGAATACAAAATATCTACCCCAACTGCTGGGTGGGAATACAAAGAGGAAAGGATAAGGAGACTTCTGGGTCAAGTTGCAGTCATTAAAAGGTCTTTCCTGAAAGTTGCTGGAAATACAAATTTGAAAGAAACAGGGGAATGATGTATTTCATCCTGTGCATTCTTGGAAATTGATTCTTCAGATGACAAAGACATACCAAGATGGAGGATGAAGAAATAAATTCATCATTGTTGTGGTCCTCTGTTGCAGTTTGGGTTTGCAGGCCTCTATGCAGGGTGTGCGTGTGTCTGCAAGGGCATTGATTTGTAGACATGCAAAAACTTCCCTGATGTACACACCTGGGGTCTGAGAGCTCACTCCAGTGCATCTGTGCAAATGTATGCATTGTGGTTTGTTTCAGTTTTGGGAAAGCCTTGGGAGGGAAGTAGGCAGGACTCAGGTGAATGGAAGATAGAGTCAAAGCCATAGATCAGGGCATGGAATGGAGGAAACCCAAGGGGTTGTATACATGTCATTTAAATCTCTCCTGACCCTGGGGCTTCTCCAGGTAGGACAAGTCACCCTCAGTTCAACTTACAAGGCCTAGTGGATGGGACAGTGGTGTTCCTGAGATGCCTCAGCAGCAGGGCCCTTAAAAGAATGCTTTGAGCTGCACCTTTGACAGTAGGGTCTCCCTATCATAGGAAAGGCCAAGGAAGGGAAGACACACAAGATTGTCACCAGTGAGCCTTCCAAAGAGAGAAAGACACTGATTCTGAAAGGAATAATGACAAGTGACCCAGCCTTGTGTTTACTGAGATCCACAAATGTTCAATGGACAGAACTGGGAACAGATGAGACCCTGGACTCAGTTTTGACAGATGGATTGTCAGCATTGTGGATGAGGTGGTCACCTGGGGAAGGTATGGTGCAGGCCTTGGGACTGTGAATGCAGGGGTGAGAAACAGAGAAAATGGCCCAGGGAATCAGCCTCCAAACCACGTTCCCTCATGTTCTCATCTGAGTGTTTTCACCATGAAAAGTTCAAGTTCTTTACCTAGCACCTATCCACCAATACGAATTAAGCCCTACCATGTGCTAGACATTGCAGAAGCCTCTTTGAGATGAGCCAATGATCCATTGTAGGTGATAAAGAGGCACAAAAGGAAGTATGACAAATACACAAAATGAGCACAAGATGAAAGTAAAGGACAGTCTCCCTGAACACCTGAGGGGAAAGCTCAGAAGGCACCATGGCAAGATCCCTTTTTAAAAGTGGGGTGCTCTAGGGAGCTCATCCAATGGGTGGCAGAAGTCCTAGTTAGAGGACAGGCTCAGGAGCCTGATTCCAGGGTCCCATTCCTAGACCTTCTCTTAGGCTTCAAGGCAGGGCCTTTATATATAACTAGAGATGTCATGAAGAAAACTTCAACATAAGAGTTAGGCAAACTCACACTTATTACATCTGTAGAGGAAAGGAGCCAAGGTCAGTCCAAAGTGACACAGACATGAATTCCCAAGCTGTGGTTTTACTCTTGCTTAAGTACCTAAGTTACTACACAATATTTTCTTTGATTATGCATTAGCTTTTATGCATATGGATGATCTTACATGGATAGTTATATAATTGTAAGATTAGTATGTTCAGGAAATCATGCTTGCACATACAGTGCATAATCAGAAAAGGGGCATATAACTCCAGCCCTAGGTGGGAAATTTACTATGTTAATTAAGAAAGTTGAAGTGAGGACAGCAAGGGGTTTCTTCTGTGCAGGAGTTACCATCCAGTTGAAGCTGGTTTTCATATTTCATTGCTTCAACAGGATATTCTTGACTACCAAAGCATAATTTGGCAGAAAGAGAGGGTTGCATTTTATTGCTTTTTAATCTACATACAAATCTTTCCTTTGTATCCTAGCAACAAGGAGAGAAATCAGTTACTTTCAAGTATTTAGTCATCCTACACTCAATTCCCTCCTTCTAGTTTTTGGTAACATTCTTATCGCAGGGAAAAGGGATGAGGCTCAGACCTTCTGTAACTACTTTCTGCTGACATTATGGGCATTGGCTTTTAGGAAACTATTGTAAGAGGGGGGCCTGAGGAGGAAAAGTCGGTCTTTTAAAGTTTGTAATTGCTTTTGAATAAAGCACGGCGTGTATGATATGAGTACAGGTGCAACTGATAAAAGAATTAAGATAATAATTAAAGGGGAGCAGCCACTTGGTGAAGCTGGACAAGTTCAAGAAAGAGTAAATTATTTCCTTGTGTTATGAGGTTATTGCTCTCACTTCTTTGGAGAGATTGGTGGCTAAGTGTAAGAATGCAGCTGCAGTTCCGGCGAATGCTGTGATTCTTAAAATGGATAACGTAAAGAAAATTCAGCACAAAAGTTAAACAAACTCACATTTATTGTGTCTGTAAAAGTAAAAAGCCAAAGTCAGTCCAAAGTAACTCAAACCTGACTCCCCACACTACAGTTTTACTCTTATTTAAATACCTAAGTTACTACTTAACATTTACTTTGATTATGCATTAACTTTTATGCATATATATATAATCATACATAACTCGTTATATAATTGTATTATTAGTATATTCAAGAAATCATATATAATCATTACAAAATACCAGAAATCTATTGGTTTCTATAAAGGGTATTTATTTGAGGTAGAACCTTAGTTACCAGGTCATAAACAATAAGTTATTTCCCTCACCAAAGTCTATTGCCATGTGTTGGAACAGGAAGGCTGCTGATATCTTCCAGGGTTCAGACTTCCTGGGCTCCTCTCTTCCTGGGGCTCAGCTCCTCTGTGTGCTTACTTCCCTGGGGTCCATCATTAAAACTCCAACTTCCCTTCTCTTCAGTGCAGTTTTTCTGGGAGATCCTGCCCACCAAGCAGTGGGGACTCAATATCCTACTGACATGGCCTAACCAAAGCCTTAATGATTATTTAATCAAGTAAAAGTAAAACCTCTGTATCCAATACACTCTAATATGCCCAGAGAAAAAGAGCAGTTCACAAATATAATCCAATATATATTTTTGGATTTCATAATGCCAAACTGCTACACCCTCCTGCCATGCTGCTCAAGGGCCTTCATCCAGCTTCCAGAACTATGGCATCCAGGTCTGCAGCTTCAGGGAAAACCTTAATGGGACTCATTCTGCAGGTTCAATCCTGGGCCAGTCCTTTCCTTCTCCCCACATTACATGCCTAGAACACACCCCAGGGTCACCAACTTGGACATAAGCAGGGGACATTTCTGGGTCATCTGCTGATTAGGGTCATTGCTGGAACACCTGCTACCCCTGATATCAGCTCAGGCAACAGCAAGGACTCAGGATGGAGAAGCCAAACTATAAGCCACTTAGAATAGAATATATGGGAAGCTCCTGTGGAATCTTATTAGAGGAAGATTTATTGAATATGGCACACAGAACCAAACCAAGTAGGCAAAGATTGATAAATGTAAATGCATTAAAATTAAAAGTGTCTCTATGGGAAGCAGGTGTATCTCAGTGGTTGAGCACCTGCTTTGCATGTACAAGGGCACAGGTTTAATCCCCAGTGCATCAGAAAAAAATAAAGTATCTGAAAAACAAAACAAAGCCATCAACCAAATGTAAAGACAAACCACAGAGGGAAAAAATATTTGCAGTTCTCATATTGATTCTAGAATTAGTGTGCAGTGCCTCCTAACACTCCTGTGAGTCACCAGGTAACACTTAGCAGCACCACTTGGGAAAGATGCCCAGAAGAGGCATCAAGACTGAGTGTCCATAGAAGGCACAGAATGACAAGTAAAAATGCACCAACATGTGGAAGCATCATGTGAAACTGCACATGTTCTTCAAAAAAATGTGAAGAGCCTAAGACTTGCAATGAAAGTTGCTCACAGGGAAACAAGGCCACTCCCCAAAAGATCCCAACCCCAAAAACCTTAGTGTAAGGAAATTACAAGAGAAAGGTTTCATCCTTTATGGGTAACTCTGTGTGCAGAATTTTGGGATCTGCATATAGAACAACAGAATGACAAAGAAATGGTGATTAACTATGAGGACTGATACACAACTACCATAAAACTAATACATAAATGTATAGCATATGGAAGCAGATGTGGCTCAAGGAGTTGGATACCTGCCTCCTACATGGTAAGCCCCATGGTCACATCCCAGAGCCTCCTGAGAAAAAACAAAAACAAACAACAAGCAAAACAAGTAAAAATCATTTCAGGTATGTCAATGGGGCTCAGCTGTCCACATACAAGGTCCCTGTTTCAAATCCTGGCCACAATACCTCAAAAAATAAGATGAAATTATGACATAATAGACATTGCTGGAAGTCAAATTAGCAATGTGGAGTAAAATTTTCAGAAAATCACAGTAATACAGATAAAAGATAAAGCCAAGCAAATTGGAGCAATTATATAAAAGGTATTTGGCAACAGGACAAAGTCAACTGACATAAGGACAGTTGGGTGTCTTTGAAGTAGAGAACCTATAAGTGAAATGTAGAACTTATTTCACAGAGGAAGCACTGAAATTTTCCTTGAAAGGAAAGAGATCTGTCTTCATAGGGCCCATATTATTCCTTGGAAACTTCAGCAGTGGTGGGTCAGTGTTGGATGACCCAGCTTGCCTCAATCAAGTGTCTCTGCTTCACAGAGAAAGAAGTGCTTGTTCAAGCTCCCATGAAAGATACAAAGTCATGCAGGATTTGGAGGAATGTTAGGCTGTCCTCCAGTCCTGCACAGCAATGCCAGCACAGAAAATCACATCCTTTATCTTCTGTGAGATACAGGAGACATGAAATTTATGTTTAACTGAAAAGTAGCATATATCTCACCACTTTATTTTTATACAAATGTATTTGTCCAACAGAGCAGCTGTCTATTGTTAAATCTATCTTTCCAAATGAATACCTTTCTAATTGCCAACTTTCTAGTTTGTACCTCCATTTAAGAGTAGGAAGACACCAGGTAAGAGATTCATCTGACTGAAGCTGATGATGGATCATTTCCATTTTGTGGAGAGTTGGATTTTTCTTTCATTTTTATGCTTTTTTGATTGATTTCTTTATAATAAGCCTCTCTCCATTTCAGCTACAAATAAGTTAATATAGGAAGGAAAAGAAGGAGGGAAGAATACTAGCAAAGGGAGCGAAGGGTCTCTGCAAAAGGGCCTTTGTGCAGGGATGCTGAGACCAGGCAGGTGGACAGAGTGAAGGACATTTCACTGCTAGTTGATAGGATTTTTCACCTTGTTAATAAATGAAAGGCAATTGCTCACAGAAATTTATCATATCTCACAATTTACATAATAAGTTTAAATATTTGTGACAACTGAATCAATATTCTCAGTTTATTCAAATATTTTAAAAACTAAAATCTGGGAAGAGTGTGTTTGCCTTTCCTCCACATACTATCTATCTCTGCAGGACACAGCCTCTCCCAGGGATTCCCTCACTTGGACCTGGAGCCAGGACACCCAGGCCAGGTCAGAGGTGGCTGTGTTCACCTATGTTCCCCAGACTTTGCCCTCTAACTTGGAGTCATTTTGGGTTGCACAACAAGCAAGAAGTCTGCTGCTCCTCCTTTGGGGCTAACCAAAGCCACTAGGCTTTGAGCAAGTGGATCAAAGATGAAGAGACCATGGCCAACATTAGCCATGTTCAAGGATCAAGGACACTGGGCCAGGTCTGGCCCACAGTGGTTCAGGGTCACCCCATTTCCCATTGCACCCCACCCTGTTCTGCAGGCTATATCTCCAGACCACCAACAGAGTTGCAGGGAGAGGGAACTTACCTTGTTCCCCCAGGGAAGGCACAGAAGTTAAGCTGGAATAGAGGTCCTGAAGGAAACAGAGAGCAGAGAGCCAACCCTGGTCCTTCCTTGACACTCAAATTTTGTGGACCTCAGCTTGGTTCCTCCCCCTCTCAGGGCTATAGTGTCCTCTTCTTAAATGAGAACCTAGGGCCTACTTGTTGGACATTTGACAAAATGAAATAGAGTTTGAAGGGGGCATTTGTTGATTCTGTTTCTAGTCTAATATATCTTTCAGTAAACAAGGACATTCAAACTATGCCTAGAATTAAGTCCATGTTGATATTTGGGAATTGCTATTTTGAAAAGTAAAATAATATTTTAATCACAAGGATTTTTGTGTTTAAAAATTATTTCAAAGTTTTGATTCTGGACCCCTAACTGAAAACCTAAAATGGCTGGGCAAAAATTAAGATATTAACAGAGTATGGTGCTTTATTGTTCTTTTATTATCCTTGTTATAACTATGAACAATTTAAATAACCAGGGAGTTATTGTTAAGAAAAAACAACTCAAAGCCACTTACCTGGCTGACCCAGTCACAGAAATGCCTATATTGTATGATTTCCATGAATAAAATAACACCACTTTGTTACTTCATTTGTATACCAAACTGTCATAAGTGGCTTTTCCCACTCACAGAAATGGTCTAAATAAAATACCTTCTAAGAGGTAAACATATCTGACAGTAGTTTGATTTCTACACCCATCCTTATCATCATCAGGAGTAACAGGGTTCCTAGGCCCAACATGACCCAGTGGCCATGTTGTGGCATGAATCTCCTTTTTTGTGCAAAGGATCAGAGCTGCAAGAGGAGGGATTGATTACTGGGGCAGTCTGGGAGGAATCAGGACCCCATAGAGGACATGGGGAATGGTTGGCCTTTCACAGAGGACTCAAAGAAGGAGACTGCTCAGAGGAGGGCTGGTAGCGAAACACAGAATGAACAGGATTCAGTCAACTGAAAATAGCATTTTCCCTGAGCTCAGGGAGGGATGGGTGGGATAGGAAATAAAAAGGACAGGAGGAGGGGGGAATAGAGTTATCATAAATTGTCACGTTTCCTTGAAAATAAAGTCAAATAAAATTGTGTCAAAGGAACTGACAACAGAGTGATGCTGAATCTTTGCTGTGGACCTTTAAGTTAATATGAATAGACATATATAAATAGGTGGACATCCATGTTGGTGTGAATCTATGAGTAATTTTATCCACAGTTAGTTTGGCCCTCACTGGCCCCAGGGCCTATAGCCAGCCTTACTTAGGCAACTCTCAGAGATAGGAGGTAGTGGTGTGGTCTGGACACCAGGGCAGAAATTGTCACAAGAGTCCCAGGTGGGACTTTCCCTTTATTTAGGAGTCCCTGAGACAGTTTACTTTAAAGAAGTCAGCTGTCTTTCAAAACAACAACAACAACAACAACAACAAAATCAGGAAGCCATTTTAAATGGTTTGTCCCAGAATTGTCTCTTAATAAACAAACATTTATCTACCAGGAAATGAAAGGCCTTCCAAGTGGTGTGTTTAACTCTTATGATCATTGACATCCTCTGCACCAGCCCTTGGGGATGCATCCCTAGGAGGAGTCTTCCCCTGGAAAGAATCCCTCCACATTGGAAAGCCCTCATCAAAATAGGGACAGGGACAAATGCATTTGTGGGAGGGGTTTAGCATTTTTGTTGGTAATATTCATGAGTCCTTTCCAAACAGAGTAGCTTTAAAACTCTCACAGCTGGCTTATGTAGCTGTCCCTTTCACAGAAAGGACTCCTGAGAAAATACCTATGAAGAAATTAAGTTGTTGTTTGTTTGTTTTTTGAGGTCTTTGGACCACAGCCAAATTCAAATTCTTACACAGCCAATTGTCTTAAAATTAGCCCAAAGATGCAATTTTCAGCCATTTAGTATTAACCAGCTTTGCATACCCCAGGGAACTGGGGTTGTTCCAATAGTCATAATTCCCAGAGGGGCAGGGTAATTCCTTGGATTTTATTTGCAGGAGGAGAAACTGAGGACCCTCCAGGGAGGGGGCTCTGTCCTCCCCTTGTAAGGTGGCTGCCTGGGCCTTTTCTGGGACTCATGTGAGACCCTCTCACGTCCTGCTGATAGCTTACCTGGCCCAAGTCTTGCTGGTAGTAGGAGACTTGGTTGAGCCAGGCTGACTGGTAAATTTGAGAGAAGAGTTTCCCAGTAAAAAAAAATATTACATGACTCTGTGTCAAAGGGGTCTCCCCAGGGTTGAAGATGTCCTCTGGTCTCTTCTATCTGAAAGAAATGCTGTCCCCATTACATCTCCATCTTTTTAAGTAAAAATCTGGCCTTATGAATTGTTGGCCTGCAGGCATTTTCCTTGTCTAGGAGGCCAGCTCAGGACAGGCCTTTGCCCTCCTTTATAAATGTAAATAGAAAATTATCTAAGAGTGTTTATTGTTAGTAGTCAATTACTCCTCTCTTTTTTTTTTTTTTTCCTGGAATGAAAGGGGCAACTCAGACCCCATATTAATCTCACTAACAAATCTTTCCCTTTCTTTTTGTACTCTTTTTTTTTTTTTTTTTTTTTTTTTTACAGCTGTTGACCATTTTTATTTTTTCCAGTTTTTGGTGACCAAGAACAAAGCTGCTTCAATATTTGTGTACATGATTTCATGTGAAAATAATTTCCATTACCTTGATCAAATAGGTAGAAGTGGGGTAACAAGGCCATTTGTTAAGTGCATGATTTGCTTAATAAGAATCTGGCATTGCCTTCCAAAGTGGCTATATGGTTTTGCTTTGCATTCACAGGAGCAATGGATCTAAGTTCCTGTTGCTCTGCATTCATGAAATTATTTGATATTCTCCTTATTTCAAACTAGTGTCATAAGTGTGTAGTGATATGTCATGTCTCATGAGGTTCTAATTTGCATATCAATCATAACTAATATGTTGAGCTTTTCTTCATGTATTATTTACCACCAATATATTTGCTTAATGAGGTACTATTAAGATCACTTAGCCATGTTTTAATTGAAATATTTCTTATGGTTGAGTTTTAAGTGTTCTTCATATATTCTGAAAAACATATAAGATTTGCATATATATTCTTTAAATCTGTAGCTTATATTTTCTAACTGTCTTTGAACACATGTCTTTAATTTTAGTCAAGTCAAATTCATCACTTTTTGTTGCTGTTGTTTTGATGATCCTTGTTCTATTGAACAAAATCTTTAAGTATTATAAAGTAAAATTGAGTTTCATTTACCATTTGGGCTCCCTTTCAGACCCTTGTTTGACTTTCCATGTGGTAATAGAGAAAATTAGTCCTTCCTGCCGACTAGACTCATAGGCAACCTTTTTTTTTTTTCTGTCTAGGTGTCCCAATTGATCTTAGGGGGTGTCTGCTCTCACCAGCATGTTGGTGGCTGGATCATTTGAGATTGTTTGAATAATTATTTTTGAACAGCCCGTGCTTTCTGCACTGAATTGTCTTAGTATATCTGCAGAAAATCTATTGCCATATATGGAAGCCTGTATGTCCTCAACTCTGAATATGCTCATAAACACCTAATAAATGATGGATGATTTGGGGGCTATAATTCAGTTGGTATTTTAAGCAGTGTTCATGGTTGTAACATGTGTGGATGAGAATTAGCCCAGGACTGCCCTTCCATATAGCTCTGTTTTGGGATCTGACCCTAGCTGAGAAACTGGTGTGAAGACCTGGGGAAAGAGGATGGTGAGGAGCAGTCCACAGGATGCCCAGCCAATGGTCAACACCCAGGGCTGATGACACCCTTTGCCAAAAGGAACTGATACCAGTGATTCCCAGGTCAGGGGAAATTGCAGATGGTTCCAGCTTTGATTTTTTATTTTTTTATTTATTTTTATTTTTTTATTTTTTTGAAAGCTAAAACATATAATTTCCTTTTATTAAAATATGTACTCTAAGAGGCAAAATAACATTTTAAAAGTGACTCTTTTGTTGCTAGACTATAGTGCCATGTGAAAGAAAACCAAATTCTAAAATTTTTTAGCAGAAAAGAAAATGACAATAGTAGTCCATGAGGTTTTTGAACACAGACTATTCTACTAACAAACCGTGCAATGGGGACATGGAATAACCTTTAGTCAATTCATCTGCATGGCCAAAGTGCTATGAACTTGAAGTTATTGAGTAAAATGTCATTGCTGTCTCCAGGTGACTGAAGGCTGGCAATCAGATGGGCATTCCTTGTCAAATCAGTCATTTCCACAGCATTGGCAAGGCTTGCCAATTACTTATATTTAAAGATATATAGTTATACACATTTTAAAAGCATATAGTCAATACTTTCTAAAATTTTTGATCTGGTCTTAGCAATATTGGTCAACTTTATTTTTCATTTTGCCATGTTATTTACTTTAAACTCAGCTTTGATTTTTTATATGCAATCATCAGTGTTTATGTGTATTCCAGGCAAGATGTTATGGTATCATACCTACAGTGGGGAAAAGTAAGAGCTAAAGAGACTACCACTAGGTATGGCTGTTTGATAAGAATTGTTCCAGGAGTCAAAATTGATTGGCCATTTGATATAGAGGTGGAGGTGCTGGGGGCCATGCAGGTGGCTGCCTGGGTCTGTTCTGTGGATGATGTGAGACCCTCCCATGTCCTGCCAGTAACTCACTTGGTTCCTAGTCTTGCTGGTAGTAGGAGCCTTGGTTGAGCCAGGTAGCCTGGTAAATTGCATAGAGGGTTTTCTTGTAAAAATTTTTTCCATGAGTCTGTGACAAAAGGTGCCTCCCCAATCTGGAGATGAAATCTGTATCTCTTCTATCTGAATGGTCAAAGAAATGCTCTCCCCATTGCATCATCTCCATCATTTTAAGTATTTTGAAATGTTCGTCAGTGGACATCTGCCTTGTCTATCAGCCAGCTCTGGACAGGTGTCTTCCTCCTTTTTAAATGTAAATAGAGGAGGGGCTCTGAGTCTTTAGTGTTACTAGTTAATTACCTATCCTTTTTCTCTGGGATGACAGGGACAACCCAGACCCCAAATTACCCACAGCAACCAGTCTGCTGGTTTCTCCTTGTCTCTCAAATAATATCTTAAAGTATGATTGTTGGAATCTGCAATCAAGTAAAATTTTTCTGTTTAGTTTCCAGTTTTTGTCTCCTTTTGGAGCCCTGATTGACTTTCCTTGATGTGACAGAAAATCTGTGTTTCCTGTCAACCAGACCCATAAATATCTTTCTCTATATATATGATTGGGCCTTATAATGTGTGTTTATTTACCTTTGTAAGAAAGTGTCATTTTTTCTCAAAGTGTTTGCATCATTTTACATTCCCACCAGCATTGTGAAAGGGTTCTAGTTCCTTCACATCCTTGCCAATGCTTAGTATATAGTCAGTCTTCTTAAATTTTAACCATTTGAGTAGTGCTGTAATTTTAATTTGCTTTTTCCTAAAGACTCCTGGAGTTGTGCATTATTTTTAAGGTATTTATTTGACATCAATACATTTTCTTTTAGCTAAAGTGTTTGAACATTTTGCCTATTATTATTATTATTATTATTTGAGTTCTTTGAGCTCTAACCATATTTTGGTTACAGGTCATTTAACATATATATGATTTTCCAGACTTATCTCTGAGCCTGTGGCTTATTTTTTAATTCTCTTTATGGTGTCTTTAGAATAAAGTCAGTAGTTAATTTTGATGAGTCCTATTTTATTTGTTTAGAGATTGTGGTTTTGGTGTCATACCTAAGAAATCTTTGCCTAAATCAAAAAACATGAAGATTTTACTTAAGCTTCCTTATGGAACTTTTAGAATTTTACATTTGACATTCCAGTCTGTTAGGTTTTATGTATTTTTTTTTATATATAAGGTATGAGGTATGGATAAAGTTCATGATTCTGCATATCAATATGTGATTGAACAATATTGAAAGCCCATAATTTCTCCACTGAATTGTCATGGCATATCTGCAGAAAATCTATTAACCATATGTATGTGTTATTACTGGTCTCTGAATTGTGTCTCATGGGTTGACTTGACTATTTACTAGCCAAAGCCACGTGGTCTTAAATATTGGAGATTTAAATTATGCCTTGATTTTAGGTGGTTTAAGCTTTCTAAATCTATTCTTTTATTTCAAAAGTTTTTTGGCTGTTCTAAGTTATTTTCATTTCCATATGAACTTTAAAATCTGCTCCTTAGTTTCAAAAAGCCTGCTGGGATTTTACTTAGGATTGTTTTAAATCTATAAATCCATTTGGATAAAACTGAGACCTTACTAGTACTGCGTTTTTGTGTCCATTTACAAGTCTACATCATCATTTATTTGCTTTTCCTTTCTTTAAGAAAGGTTTTTAAAATCAGTGATCAGTATACTGAATTTGTTCCCTTTTCAGATTCATAGATGAATTTATTTTATATTTTTGATGCTTTTGTAAATAATATTTTTATTTTGATATCATTGCATTTCAATCTATTTCAATGAAATTTATTGTTTTTTATTTTTATTTTGAAATAATTACAGATTCACATAAGTTTGTAAAGATAGTATACAGAGATGTCCCATAAACATTTTAACCAGTTTCCACTAATAGTAACTTCTTTTTTTTTTTTTTTTTTAGTTTATTTTATTTATTTGCTAGTGGAATCCCAATAGGCAAAGAAAATCATGAGGTTGGGTAGAGCAGATAATTAACTTGATAGTTTTTTATTTTAAAGATTTTATTTATTTATTCATTTATCCCCCCCTTGCTGCTTGTGCTCGCTGGGTCAGCTAACCACGCCGTGCGGGCGGGCTTGCCTTCACCAGGAGGCCCCGGGAACTGAACCCGGGGCCAACCATATGGTAAATGGGAGCCCTACTGATTGAGCCACAGCTGCTTCCCTAACTTGACAGATTTTTAATGAAGTTTTGAGTTCTATTGGGTTTCTCTGACTGCATTAAGTCACAGATACACTCCAATGTAAAGAAATTACATATACTGAAGTAGCTATACAGAAACCTCATTGTTGGGAAATTAACTATGATAATTTTAATATTTTCAGTTTTGCAATTGTGAAACTATACTGACATTTTGCAAAAAGAAAAGTAAGAAGGACAAGAGAATACAGAGGCCTATTTATTTCTTTCCACCAGCAGTGAACAAGGCTTAAACATAAGAAACTCTGTGGAACATATCCTCATATTTACATAACTGAAAGTGGGCAACCTTAACAATCAACTGCTGCAGACTCCCCATAGAATTCCTCTGCCTTGGCACTTCTTACTTTTTCCGTAACCTACGTAATTGAAATTTAACTATGTTGAATAGTGCCTTGGGACCTTTGTTGAAAAACCAAAACAATGAAATTCAGAATGTGAGAGATTGACTTTGTGTGCATTACACACAATCTCCTTAGTATCCCAGAGATAATCTAAGCTTGAAATAAATATCAGTTGTTACAAAGACCTTTAACTTCGGTCAGCTTCTACTTAGTCATTCTTTTGGAATTCCTACTTTAGACAAAATGTACTACTTGGTTCTAGTAACACATTACTCCTTTTGCTGCATATAAGAAAGATAGAAAATTTAAAAATATTAGAAAAATAAAATAAATTATTCAATCATCTGTTAGTCAAAAAAAAAAAAATGCTGCGTTTTTGTTTTGTAATCCATGCAGTAAATGTTTAGAAAAAAATCAAGCAACCACTCAGCTTCAGCTACTAAAATTAATCCTGTCAAACACAACAGATTTATCAATGAAAATAAAAGCACTTCCAGCTGCATTAAACCTATATTGAGATGAGTTGGTTCTGTAAGGTCTGGCTGGCAGGTCCCAAGGGGAAGTAAGCAATGGTAACCCATCAATTCCCCTCTTATTCCTGTATGCGATTGAAACTATTTCCTTACATGGCTTTTCCCTATCCTACAGGTTTTTGCTAAAGAGGCATGAATTCTCTATTCAGCAAAACTGGTGTTCAAAAATGATGGAGAGTTCAAAATATTCACAGATAAACAGAAATTAAGAGAGTATGTCAATAAGAAACTGGCACGTCAAGAAATATTAAAGGAAGTTCTACAAGTTGAAAGGAAAAAACAAGGGAGAGAGAGTTGGAGGAGAGTGTAAAAACAACTAAAAAGACAAAAAAAATATAACAGTATATGACATACATTAACTCAAAGAAAATATGGTTGAAGTAAAAAATTCATTGTGAATAATAACACCGAATATTAATGGATTAAATTCACCAATCAAGAGACACAAATTGGCAGAATGGATAATGAAATATGATCAATCTATGTGCTGTCTACAAGGAACCCATCTACGAACCATGGATTCAAGGAGGCTGAAAGTGAATGGCTGGAAAACAATTTTATAAGCAAACAATAGCCAAAACAGGGCAGGAGTAGCTATCCTAATATCAGACAAATTAGACTTTAATTGCAAAACTATTGTAAGAGACAAAGATGGACACTATGTATTAGTAAAAGAGATAATCTCTCAAGAAGAGAGAACAATCATAAATATTTTTGCACATAATCGGGGTGCCTCAAAATCCATGAGGCAAACTCTGGGAATCTAAGTGGAGAAATAAATGCCTCTACAATTATAGTGGGGGGCTTTAATGCACCATTATCATCATTACACAGAACATCTAGACAGAGAATCAATAAAGAAACAAAGACTCTGAACAATACATTAGAGGACTTTGACCTATTAGACATGTACAGAACACTACACCCACATACAACAGGATTTACATTCTTCTCTAGTGAAAAGGGATCATACACCAAGATAGACCACATGCTAGGTCACAGAACAACTCTCAATGAATTCAGAAAAATTGAGATTATACAAAGTAATTTCTCTGACAACAATGGAATGAAATTGGAAATCACTAAAGGCCAGAGAAAAAGATTAGACACAAAGATATGGATGTTAAACAACACAATCTTAGACAAACAGTGGGTCAAAGAGGAAGTCTCAAAAGAAATCAGTAACTACCTTGAAATTAATGAAAATGACAACACAACATATCAAAACCTATGGGATACAGCCAAAGCTGTCCTGACAGGGAATTGCATAGCAATAAATACATATATTTAAAAAAAAAAGAAAAGAGCTAAAATTGAAGACCTGACCACACACTTGGAGGCATTGGATAAACAACAAAAAATAAACCTAAAGGAAGTAGAAAGAAGGAAATAACAAAGATTAGAGCAGAACTAAATGAAATAGAGAATTAGAAAGCACTAGAAACAATAAACACAACCAAAAGCTGGTTCTTCGAGAATATCAATAAAATTGACAAACTCTTAGCCAGACTTACAAAGAAAAAGAGAGAACAGATGCAAATACACAAAATAAGGTATGAGAAAGGAGATATCACTACTGACCCACAGAAATAAAGAGTATCAGAAGAGGATATTTTGAAAAATTATTTGCCAACAAGATTGATAATTTAAAGGAAATTGACACATTTCTAGACACTCACAAACAGTGTACATTGATGAAAGAGGAAATTGATGAACTCAACAGTAATTATAAGTAAAGAGATAGACACAGCCATCAAAAACATCCAAGCTAAGAAGAGTCCAGGACTAAAGGGCTACACAGCTGAATTCTACCAAACATTCCAGAAAGAGCTAACACCAATCCAACTAAGCTCTTACAAAAAATAGATGTGGAAGGAATATTGTCTAACTCATTCTATGATGCCAAAATTACCCTAATACCAAAGCCAAACAAAGATACCACAAGAAAGGAAAATTACAGACCAATTTCTCTAATGAAACTAGATGCTAAAATCCTCAACAAAATACTTGCCAGTCACATTCAACAACGTATCAAAAGAATTATACACCATGGCCAAAGGGGTTTCATGTTGGGTATGCAAGGATGATTCAATATAAGAAAATCAATCTATGTAATACACCACATAAACAGATTGAAAGAAAAAAATCGCATGATCATCTCTATAGATGCAGAAAAAGCATTTGACAAAATACAGCACTCTTTCCTGATAAAAACACTGCACAAGATAGGAATAGAAAGAAACTTTCTGAATATGATAAAGGGTATACATGAAAAGCACAAATCTAACATTGCCTTCAATGTTTAAATCCTAAAAGCCTACCCTCTGAGTTTGGGAACAAGACAAAGATGCCCACTATCACTACTCCTTTTTAACATTGTCTAGAAGTACTTGCTAAAGCACTGAGGCAAGAAAAATATATAAAAGGCATACAAATTGGAAAAGAAGTAAAAATTTCATTATTTGCAGTAGACACGATCCTATATGTAGAAAGCCCTCAGAAATCTACAACAAAGCTTCTAGAACTTATGAGGGAGTTCAGTAATGTTGCAGGTATAAGATCAATGCCCAAAAATCAGTAGCATTTCTGGACACCAATAACAAGCAATCTGAAGAGGAAATCAAGAAAAAAATACCATTTACAATAGTAACTAAAAGAATCAAATACCTAGTAATAAATTTAATTAAAGATGCAAAGTACTTATATACAGAAAACTACACAACACTGTAAAAGGAAATCAAAGAAGACTTCAATAAATGGAAGAATATTCCCTGTTGATGGATAGGAAGACTAAACATCATCAAGATATCTATCCTACCCAAAGTAATCTACAGATTTAATGCAATCCCAATAAAAATCAACTCTGTATTTTGTAAGGAATTGGAAAAACTAACTTCAAAATATATTTGGAAATGTAAGAGTCCCCAAATCACCAAAGACATATTGAAAAAGAAAAATAAAGTTGTAGGTCTCAAACTACCTGACGTTAAAATATACTACAATTCACATCCTGGAGAGCTATGCCACATTCTCCAAGGGAACAACAACAGTCCCTTGAGTGCAGGGGCAGTGTCTGGCAAAGGAGGATGGTCCACTAATGGGTTCTTGTTATTGATGACTAGCTTTATGAGTGTTTGCTCTTGTAATTGAAACTAAGCCAAACTCAGCATATGAATGCATTACCTTCCCCCAGGCATGGGAAATGACTCCCATGGGTGAGCCTTCCTGGCAATGAGGGATTAACACTAAGTGCCAACTGGCAATACAAGTGGAAAAAGACCTTGTGTAAAGGGGGAAAAGGTAAAGACTAATGAGGTCATGTGACTAAGAGACTTCAAAGTGAGCCCAGAGGTCATTCCAGAGGTAACGCTTACACACAGCTCAGTAGGATCTCATAGAACACCAAAGTGGATATCACCCCACACAGAGGGGCTCCTAAGGGCTCTGGAGATACCCAGGTCTTATATAAGGGGGTTAGCTCCAGAAATTGGTACCTTATCAGTGGGCTGTGCTTTGGAATCTATGCTACTGAGAGTGACAGAGTTGGACTCCAATAAGTCCTCCCTGCACATGGTCCATCAGTCCCTTCTATTCAAACCTATAGGTGGTGCTGGATTTTCCAGGTGTACTTCCAGAGAATGGAGCCTTTGGCCTGCCCATGTGCCAGCTATACCTGGAATCTCAGTGGAGCTGCAACTCCTACTCTACACTTCAATGGACTCACCCACGTCACCTGGTGAGGAGACAATAAGGGACAACACCATCCCAGTGAACAGAGAGAGTCTGCAGCTGCAGGTAGAATAAACCTATCCATCATACCCATGAGATATAAGCCCCCTCTCACTTGGTGGTGGACTTGTCATTGCCATCCCAGATTCCTCAGGATTGGCGGAAGAGCTATGGAATAGATTGGACTCACTGGTATTCTGTTGTAGAAATATTGTGATTCAAGTAATGGAAGAAATTACAACATTGAGGTGGAGCCAGTGGCCACTGGACACTTTTGGGGCAAGGAGAGGGAAAAGCAGTTGTAATACAGGACTTTGGAATTATTCTGAGTGACTTTACAATGACAGTTATAGGCCATTTCACATCAGCATATAACATGCAGAACTGTGTGGGAGAGAGTGTTGTCTACAATGTGAACTATGGTCCATGCTTAATGGCAAATCCCCTGGATGGGTATATCCATTGCAGGTGATGTTCCATACAAATGAAAGATGTTTTGGGGAGATGTCATGGGAGGTGTGGGAGGTGGGGAACATGGGAATCCCTGTAATTTTTGTGTAGCATTAATGTAATCTAAGCATCTTTTAAAATATATATTTAAAAAAATAAAAGAACAAAAGAGCAAAAAAAAAAGTCATAGAGATCCTCTTCTATATGCTGAAAAAAAAGAAAAGAAAAGAATTAAGCTAAATGTGTTGGAATAATAAGAAAAGAGAGAGAGAGAGAGAGAACCAATGGAATTTTTTCTGCATGGCCTTTTGAAAATGTATGGCAAGATTATTAAAACAAACTGAATTCAAAAAAAAAAAAAAAAACTTCCTTACTTTCTAAGGCTGAATTTCATTTTATCTATATAGTACTCTTCCTGTTTTTGTCCATTCATTGGTTGATGGACAGTTGGGTAGTTGAGGTCCTTGGCTATTGAGAATAATGCTGTCATGAACTTTTGTTAGCAAGTATCTGTTTGTATCCATCTTTTCAATACTTAAATATATACATACATAGAGAGAAAGATTCATTAGATTGCTTGTCATATGGTAATACTTTGGTTCACTTTTTGAGGGATTGCCCAAATGTTTTACAGAGTACATGACAATGTCCATTGGTAGAAGCCCACAGAGCTTTTTAGCTTTTTTTTCATAAGGGTGTATCAATACTGACTCTTTAATTGTGCAAACAAACCAACTAATGCAGGATGTTCATAATGGTGGAAATTGTCCTGAGCAGGAAGAGGAAAAATGGTAGAGGAAGATATGGTAATTTTAGTACTATCTGCTCATTTTTCTGTGAATCTAAAACTGCTCTAAAAATAAAGTGTTAATATTTTCATCCAAAAAAAAGCGTATTACAAAGCTACATTTCTCAAAACTGCATGTTATTGGCACAAGGATAGACATACTGACAAATGGAACCAAATTGAGAGTTCTGATATAGAGCGTCACATGTACAGTCATCTGATATTCAACAAGACCACCAAGTCCAATCAGTTGGTACAGAATGGCCTCTTTAACAAGTGGTGCTTGGAGAACTGGATATCCATATCCAAAAGAATGAGAGAGGAACACCATCTCACACCTTATACAAAAATCAAGTCAAGATGGATCAAAGATCTAAATATAAGAGCCAAGACCACAAAGACCTTGGAAGATAATGTAGGGAAGCACCAACAGGACCTTGTAATAGGAAATGGTTTCATGGACTTCACACCCAAAACACGAGCAGCAAAAGAAAAAAAATAGATAAATGGGATCTCCTCAAAATTAAAAACTTCTGCATCTCAAAGGACATTATTAAGAAAATAATAAGGCAGCCTACTCAATGGGAGAAAATATTTGGCAACCATATATCTGATAGGAGCCCAATGTCCTGCATATATAAAGAAATCCTACACCTCAAAAATAAAAAGACACCCATTTAAAAAATGGACAAATGTCTACTTCTCCGAGGAAAAAATGCAAATGGCTAAAAAGCACATGAAAAAATGCTCAACATTGCTAGCTATTAGGAAAATGCAAATCAAAACTACAATGAGATACCATCTTACACCCGTCAGAATGGCAGCTATTAAAAAAACAGCAGACTATTTGTGTTGGAGAGGTTGTGGAGGAATAGGAACCCTCATCCACTGCAGGTGGGATTGTGGAATGATCCAGCCACTGTGGAGGACAGCTTGGCAGTTCCACAGAAAACTAAGAATAGATCTTCATATGATCCAGTAATCCCACTGCTGGGTATATACCCAGAAGAATTGAAATCAAAGACATGAACAGATATATGCACACCAATGTTCATTGTGGCATTATTCACTATTGCCAAACTTGGAATTAACCCCGGTGCCCATCCATAGATGAATGGATAAATAAAATGTGGTACATACATACAATGGAATGTTACTCAGTTTTAAGAAGGAATAAAGGGCTAACACATGGAATAACAGATGAATCTTGAAGACCTTACATTGAGTGAAGCAAGCCAGACATTGAAGGATGAACAGTACATGACCTAACTGATTTGAATTGAGGAATGTGAGCAGTGTCTAAGGACCATTGTCTCAAATATAGGTTAACAAGAGAGAGAAAGAGAAGAGAAAGTTGTGAGCCATCACCCATACAGACATAATCTATAGTAAAGAGATAGAGTATAGTTGCATAGTGAAGGATAGGACAGGTGGGTAGTGATATTGCTGTGTTTGGTGGTGCAGGGTTGGCAGGTTTGTAGATTAGGAAGGGTGGGTTAGAATTCCCAGGATTCTGGGGGGAGAGATGGGAGAGGGACCAGGTGAACAGGGGATTTGTAGGTTTGAGGTTTAAAATGCAGAAGAGGGAATTCTTTTACGGCAATATGACAAGGTAGTGTCACTGGTTTTGGGTGTAGGCTGGGGGCCATTCATGATGGGGCACATCTGGAGTATGCTTCTGGAAAGTGTGTGAGCATTCATGCTGTCATAATGTATTGTGTCATGGAATGGAGACCCACACAGTGAGTGGGAAGGTGATGTTCCCCATCTTTGGGAGGATGGATTCACTAAGAAACAGAGAGGTGGCTGTCTCTTAGGAACAAGGATGGATCCTAATAGGGGAGGACAATCAGTGTATCATGACCTCTTGTTACATGTAAATGTGAATCTTGTCATCGAATGAGTCAAGACAGGGTGGTGTTATATGCCCCAGGGGGATGGTGAGGAAAGAACAGAAAAGATCAAACAGGGAGTATTTAGTGGTCAGGGGAAATGTTTTTCATTACCTTACAGTGATGGACACAGGACATGGAAAATATCATAAAAAATTGTTAAACACTACCGTTTAAATTGTACCTATACTGTAAACCACTGAGAATGTTTAATAGCTATGTTTCACTATTTGTATAATAGTTATAACAATGTTACCATCCACACACAAAAAGGTTTAATATGGGGTGAGGGAACGGGAAGGAGTTTGGGTATATGAGAGTCGCTAGTATTCTGTGTGTGATTTCCTGTGACCTAAAACTTCTTTGAAAATTAAATGAAAATTTGGGAGACACTAGGGAGTAAGAGGGGGAAGGTGCCATGGTACAGACTGGACACCCAAAAATGCAGTGATAAAAGGAAAAATGTTTAAAATTTTTTATTTATTTATTTTTTGTTTTTTCCCACTTTTTGAATATTCCAATCCTTTAATATATATTTTTTTTATTCTTAGAGTTTTTCTTTTTAAGTTTCCTTGTATTTTATCTCTTACACTTAAACATCATTATTATTTCATTTTCCTATTTATTGTATTTGGCTATTATATGGGCTACATCCTCAGTGAAGGTTTAGATCACAGAAGGGTTACAATGGGGGCAGGAGAGAATCATTGGTGGGTGGTGTCTGTTATGGGGGTTTCATGGGAGGACGATCACCTGAATATTCATGAAAGCTATTTAAAATTGTTCAAATGACCAAGGGGTTGTGCATGGTCACAGTGGGTTGAGAATCACTCAATATATGAGAGAATACTGAATTCCCAGCCTGGAGAGCTCTGCCACATTCTCCAAGGGAGCAGCAATAGTCCCCTGAGTGCAGAGGCAGTGTCTGGCAAAGGAGTATGATCCACTATGGGTTCTTGTAACTGATGACTAGCCTTATGAGTCTTTGCTCTTGTAATTGAAACTTAACCTACTGTTATGGGGTGCCTAAGGGTTGCCAAATGAGAGCCTCCGTGTTGCTCAAATGTGGCCTCTCTCTAAGCCAAACTCAGCATATGCATGCATTACTTTCCACCCAGTGTGGGACATGACTCCTGGGGATGAGGCTCCCTGGCAATGAGGATTTTATACCAAGTGCCAAGTGGCAATATGATTGGAAAAAGACCTTGAATAAAAGGGGGAAAAGGTTAAGACAAATGAATTCATATGGCTTAGAGACTTCAAAATGAGCCCGGAGGTCATCCCAGAGGTAACACTTACACACACCTCAGTAGGATCTCATAGAAATCAAAGTGGATATCACCCCACATAGAGGGGTGCCTGAGGGCTCTGGAGACACATAAGGGGGGATATCTGCAGAGATTGATGCCTTATCTCTGGGCTACACTTTGGAATCTGTGCTCCTGAGAGTGACAGATTTGGACTCCAATAAGTCCTCCCTGCACATGGTCCATCAGTCCCTTCTATTCAAACCTATATGTGGTGCTGGAGTTTGTAGGTGTACTTTCAGAGACTGGAGCCTTTTGTCTGCCCATGTGCCTGCTATGCCTGGAATCTCAGTGGAGCTGCAACTCCTACTCTACAGCTCAATGGACTAACCCAAGTCACCTGGTGAGTAGGTGATGATGGACAACACCCATCCCAGAGAATGGAGAGAATCTGCATCTGCAAGCAGGATAATACCATCCATCTTATCCATGGGATATAGGACTTCTCTCACTTGGAGGTGTAGTGGTCATCACCATCCCACATTCCTCTGGATTGGGGGAAGAGCTATGGACTAGATTGGACTTACTGGTATTCTGTTGCAGACACATTGTGAATCACGCAATGGAAAGAAATACAACATTGAGGTAGAGCCAGTGGCCCCTGGACACTTTTGGGGCAGGGAGAGGGAAAAGCAGTTGTAATACAGGGGCTTTTTTGGGACTTGGGAATTATCCTGAGTGACATTACAAAGACAGATATAGGACATTTTACATCATCATATAACATGCAGAACTGTGTGGGAGACAGTGTGGTCTACAATGTGAACTATGGTCCATGCTCAGTGGCAGAGCCCCGGGATGTGTATATCCATTGCATATGATGTGTCATACTAATGAAGGATGTTTATGTGTGAGGTTATGGGAAGTGGAGGAGATGGGGAACATGAGAATCTTGTAATTTTTGTTTAACATTTATGAAATCTAAGCATTTTTAATATATAAAAATTTTAATTAAAAAGTTAATATTAAAAAAATAAGCAAAATCTAAAGGGGCTAATGCACACATTGATCACAAATAGTGTAATTCAGTGCTGAACATATTCAAAGGTGAAAAAAATCAGATTTAAAAATAGGAAACATATCTGAATTTTCTGCTGGTTGTTTATAATGATTGCATTTGTAGCAGAATTTTAAAAATATATTTCTAGATGATAGTTTTATTCCTAAACCAAGGAACGTATTAAATAAAAATCTAATTAGTACCTAAAAAAAAATATTGGTTATATTTAGTAGTCATATTTTGATGATGCTCTTTCATGAATTGTATCAAATGTTTCACAACAATACAAGGTGTTGGTGATGGGGAGATATTTGGGAGACGTGTGATTATATGCATAATTGTTTTGTAATTCACAATTTTACAATACCTTTATTGTTTATGTATGCATGTATGAATGGTATATGTCAATAAAATTTTATTTAAAAAATGACAAGTGTTGGAGAGGATGAAGAAATATAGGAACTTGAACAGATATTAGCATGCCAATGTTCATAGCAGCATTTTACTCACAATTTCCAAAGATGGAAGCAACCCAAATGTTCATCAACTGATGAATGGATAAACAAAATATGGCATATACACACAATTGAATATTATTCATCTCTGAAAATGTAGTCCTGATGCTGGAGACTACATGAATGAATCTTGAGGACGTGATGCTAAAGGAAATAAGCTGGCACCAAGGTGCAATTATTATATGACCTCAATGCTATGAAGCATCTTTTCAACTGTAGCATTTAATTGGCTAATTCCAGGAATACATTTATTAAAAATCTAAATTGATATTAATGGCAAAAATTAACTTCATAGCCAAGAAATCTGTCAGAGGCCACTTCAATTTGCATATTAAAGTGGTGGTAAGGAAAGATTGTCTTGGTTCTTCAGTTTTCATAAAATAATTGAAAAAAGTAGTTTATCCTCTACTGCTTAAGTAAAATACCTGCTAATTCACATCTTCATGGTAAAGGTGCAAAAGTAAAAACAAAGTACTGAAATAATTAAGTTAATTTGATATGGTAAATTGTATTAGAAGTGTTTAGGAAGTGCATTAAAATCAAGAGATAAAGTTCAGTAATGTCAGATTCTCTTATGGATTCAAACCAGGCCTTCAATTCACTGAATTTTGCCTCTCCATTTGAGTTATTGGCTATGTTGGTCACTGAACTCTATAACAATAAAGGTATCTACTACATCTCTACTTGTGCTATTTAAGTCAATGGAGGCAATTTTGCAATTTCTGACTCTTGCAGCAGCCAGCAATGGCTTAAAATGTCCAGAATTACAATGGACATTACCACCAAATAGTCACTGTTTCATGGTGCTAAAGGGAACTATACACCATTCCAGTGAAATAATGGACTCTACCATTCTAAGTTCTCTCTAGGGTCAATGGTGCTGTAGCATGCTGGCTGTGTGAAGGACATATCAAATGGAGCAATGATTACCAGAGTGATGTAAGTAGAACTTAAACACAATTGAATTATATATATTCCCATAACCTGCAGAATTGTGTGGGAGAGAGTGTAAACTACAATTTGAACTATGGTCCATGCTCAGTGGCAATACCCCAGGATACATTTATCAATTGCAATGAATGTGCCACACTAATGAAGGATGTTTATGCAGGAGGTTATGAGATGTGTGGGGGCAGGACATATGAGAATCCCTATATTTTTTGGGTAACATTTATGTGATGTAAGCATCTTTAAAAAATAAAAGTATATATTTAAAAAAATAAAAATAAATAAACACAATTGGCATTTTGGCCTAATCCCATGGAGAGATAACATGTATAGTATTGCAAACCTGGAACTTAGATCTATTTAATTGCAGCTCAAACAAAAAACTATTTTTGGTTAGTGCATTGATTAGTATTAAGTACTGTACCTATATGCTTGATGATTATGGTGATATATTTTCTATCCTAGATCATATGCAGATGCATATTGAACATGTTAAAAGTCTTGGCAATCTTCATTTTCTTTGTAAAGAACATGCTTAACCCAGGTCTCCCTCTTAACCCTTATTCCAGAACCTGTCTAACTCATACTCTGGGGAGAACTTTTAGACCCATATGCCTTCTTGCCAGGGCTGAGTGTTTCCCACCAGATGGGAAACAGCAAATGAGGTGGCTAGGCCCCACTTCAGCTTAGCCCCTTCAGGATGTTCTAGGAGTAACATTTTCTCACTCAGGACCTGGAAACCAGGTTCTGATCACACCTGGCAAGAAAACAAGCCTCCTTCTCAATTAGAGCCAAAATGGAAGGGACCTTACTCTGTAGTCCTGATCACTCCCACGGCTATTAAAATTAAAGGAATTCCCAGCTGGGTGCACTTATCCTGAGTGAAGCCAGCTGCCCAAGGAAGTGCCAGCTCACCAGAAGCACCTGACAGATCATATGAGTGCCAGTCATTGGATGGCTGAAATACCTCTTCAAGAAACAAAGATAAGTCATGTCTGTGTCAAAGCCAGCTGTTCCCTCTAACTCTAGATGAAATGTCTATTGCCAGGGGGATGGCAAACCAGATACCCTTTAAGAAACATTGTTTCCATTTTCTGTATTTTCTTCTATAGAATAACTAAAAGGGCAATGCCTCTTCTCATCCCCCTCTTAGCTACTTTAGGCATAACCAACACCATAGAAAATTGGGATTGGCAATTTATACCAAACCCCATTATCTATTACAATAATTTCCTAGAGCTAACAGCATAAAAGAAACCAGCCATGCTTTAGAAGCTCTAAAACAGCAAACAGACTCTCTTGCTGCTGTGGTGCTGCAAAATTGCAGGGCACTTAGCATGCTAACTGCAGCACAGGGAGGAACATGTCTTTTCCATAAGGAGGAAAGCCGTCTCTATTTATATCACTCTGAAATAGTCCTAAACAGTATTCAAAACCTGCAAAATAAAGCCAACCAACTTCAGAAAGTTGCAGTCTTCATAAGCACCTGGACTTTTCTATTTTTGTGATCCAACATCCTTTTAGTGGGACCATATATCCTCAAAATCCTAATAGTTAATTTTTCCACAATTAACATTTTGTTAGCTATACAGGGATTTCATCCAGCTTCACCCACAATGCTAGATTTGTTTTCCTTCAACCATGATAGAATAGCAAGAGGGTTTTACACCTTGTCAGGTAGGGCCTACTGCCCCTAACCAGCAGCAAGTAATTACAGAAGAATGGCCATTGTCCTTCAGCACCCCTTTAAGAATAAATGTGTAAACCTTCTGAGGAGGGACTTAAGGCAGACTAGTTAGGGAATAAAGAGATAAATCTGTGAACTGGCAGAAAAACCACCACCATTAAAGACATGGCCATGGATATCACACAAGATGGCTGTAGGAAGAATCTTGAGAGAACCCCCATTAGGAACAGGATTTCTTCCAGAATCAACAAGAATCCCTGGATATACTTAAGGGACCTTATCATTGGACCTTCCCAGGGGATTGAGGGTGGGTAATCAATCAAAACCACAAATAATTGGGGTTCTTCCCTCTATATTAGCAAAGGGGTGGAATAATTAATGGTTTAAAAAGGAATCATGAAATCAAAGCAGTCCTGTTTTTTTCCTTTTTCTCACCTGCATACAAATAAACCTGGGGATTGAAATCTGTAATGGAAAATTTTACTCTGTAAATCAGCCATCTTTCTCTCTTTTCAACCGCTTTCCTCTCTAACTGAGACCCATAATCTGTTATTTTCTCATATTTCTCTTCTCTCCATTCCTTAAAAATTACTGGTCTAACTAAATTGGCTTGCACTTAAAATTCATTTTTCATCATTTAGCCAAGAACCTAGAGGAAATCCAACAACACCCTCATGTCACCCACCCTCTGTAACATATATCTTCACTCAGGCATCATGACCCCAGTTTCCCATTTTCTATCACCAGACCTGCACTAGGATTCAAATTTAAAATCCAACTTAACAAATTCAGAACAAAAAGCACAGCAAACAGGGCAGTTTGGTCATGACCATGGGGACATGGAGCATTGTGGCTACTCTTGGCTGATGATCTTGCTCTACCAAATAGCTAACACTATTTGGGAAGGGTCCAAAGCTGGCAGATGTATATCCTTAGGAGACCAGAAACTTAAGCATTGCTTAATAGTACCTCATTAAACAATTGTTTGGTAAATAATATATGAAGAAAAGCTAAACATAATAGTTATAAGGGAAATGTCAATTAGAACCAAAATCATATGCCAATGTACAACTAAGAAATTAATTTTTTAAAAGAGAGAATACCAAATAGTGGCATGAATGCAGAACAATGCTCATGTGAATGCAATACAAAATAATACAACCACTTTGGAAGACAGTGTCATTTTCTTAGAAACTTACCAAATGACCCTGTAACCCCACTTCTACCTATTTACTCAAGTGAATTGAAATTATTTTCACACACAATCCTGTACAAAAATATTGAAGCATCTTTGCTCTTGATCACCAAAACCTGGAAAAAGTAAAAATATTCATCAACAAGTACAAAATAATTACAAGGAGAAAGGATTGCTGAGTACTGTAGGGGGTAGCAATATCCCTTTCATCCAGAGGGGGAAAAGGCAATTAAATACTCATGCAAAAACTCCAAGGCTCTCCTTGACATACATAAGAAAGGAAAGAAGCACACCCATCCACTGCAGGCCTAACCTTCAAGGCAGAAGTCCATGGGCAAACAATTCTTGAGGCCTGATTTTTACTTTGAAAGATGAGAAGATGCATTTCTTTGAGCATTCTGATTGACTAGACAGGGAGTTCATCCTCAGTCCAGGTGAGGTCCCATTTGACACAGTCATGAAACAGTTTCTAGCAGTGATACCCCTCCACTCAATTTAGCAGGCAGCCTTGTTCAACCAGAGTAGGCTACTCTCAGCAAGGCTAAGGACTGGATGGAGCTATTGGCAGGATAAGACATCAGTCACATACCCTAGCTTATCAGGCCCAGCTATCCACTCTAAAGGAGGGCCATACAGCCCCTCTCATGGAGAGCCCCCATCTCCTCCTTATGCATATCAAAGTTCCAGTCCTCTACCCCTCTGGTAATTGTGATTATTTGAACAATTCTTATCAAACAGTGACTCCTTGTGGTAGCCCCTTTTTCTCTTTCTTTGCTCACCATGGAATGCCTGAGCCACCACCTTCCTGGTGGGAACATACACAGGTACCTAGTTGATGGTCACAAGGGAACTCAGCCTTTCAGTCATCCCTTCTAAGGCACCAGAGAGTGAATGAAGCCTTCAGGGCTTATGAAACCTGACCTGACACCACCTGAATTCCATCAAGCATCCCCAGCAGTAAAATTACCAAAGTGAACTTATGTTTTCCAGAGTATGATGGGGAAGATGGGTAATTGTACAAAGCCAATGTTACAAATAATACAAATGTATAAAAAAGACATGCAGTTACTATAATAGCTGAGTAATTTGTCCATTATACATTTGTTTTCTTGAAATATTGAGATACAGAAGAAGACTGAGGAACAAGCTAACCTAGAGATCAATATAAGATATAGATATTACATGCATATATGTATTAATTAATTAGAACATTTCAGTAAGTTTGCACAGGAGAAAATTTTGGCCAGTGATCATCTCATAGAAGTTAGAATGTGGAGGTCATACAGCAGGAGCAAATTTTAAGTATGACATACTCTTTTCACTGCATGTTCCTGGTAAGACTCTTCCTTTGTCCTCCAATCCATATTCATTGAAGACTCCCTAAGTGTTTCTAATCACAGTCTCTTAGTTTTGTTAACTGTTAGATTTTTTCATGGAAATTTCACTAGAATTGGAACTCTTTCCTCTCAGTTATGGGAACGTATTATCTGAGCAGGTTTTCTGATCAGATAATCTGTCAGCCAGTGTTGGTTTGAATTTGATTTTATGGGACAACTTTTGTTAATTTTATCTCATTCCTTACCTCAGTGTGTAACTAAATTTGTGACACTTGTGACAAAGTGTGCATTTCTAGGCAAACATTATATTCATCTGACCACTGAACCAGTCTGAGATTCGACAAATAGCAATCATTTAAATGATTCCATTTTAAAAAAATGAAACTGAAACTGAAACTTCTGGCTGTCCTTAATGGTGTTAAAAACAATCCCACCAAAACGTAAGCTGCTTTCAAATCATTTATGATTATGCTCCACAACCTCCCCCTTCCACAAGATTCCACATTAACACCATGTGAAACTTAATTTTGACAAATTTATTTTCAGCAAATTGCTTGTAGGCAATGTGCTGTGTTCAGTAATTGGGATGAAGCTGACATTGTAGAAAAATCATTTGTGTAGATGCGAAGATACAATACATTTCCCTATAGAATCCAATGTTTAGAAGGACTGGATCACTTCTTCTTAGAATTACTTTCACACGTTCACATTCTCCAAATATCTGAAGTAAATTAATATAAAGCTTGCAGTGATCATGTTTTTATTTTTTGTTTCAAAAAGTTTCATGCAGTTTCCTAACACCTTTTGGAGTAAGAAGCCTCACTTAAGGTTGTATTCCTTTCCATTTAAGCATAGTTTAAAATGATATTTTCCTCATATTGATTTTCACCTGGAAACTTTACACACACACATAAAACCCATATTTAACATCTAAGAGGAGTAGGTGAGCACAAGGAGCCCTTCCATAGGTCCAGTTCTGCCTCACATTGAGCATATTGGCCTGGGGATAATTAGAGAAAGTGTCTGTGTTTCTTAACATGACAAAGAAGAAAAAGATGAGCCATTGACTTTAAACTTTCTAGTTAAAAAAAAAAGACCTATGCTCTTTAAACTATTGAAATAGCTCTATAAACTATGTACAACTGATTAAAGCAGAGAATCTGTGACTGGAGGCAAGTGCAATCCCTAGACCTTCAGCCTCCACAGCAACCTCTATGTTGGCTGCCCTCTGGAGAATGCTCTCTGATGCCCAGTAGATTTTCTCCCTGTGCCACAATTCATTTTTCATACCACATATTTATGTAAGCATGGTGGTTGCAAGAAAAATGGGTCACAGAAATAGGCTCACTCCTCCCATTTTAATCTAAAGTCACCTTTGATCTAATATCAGAAACATACTCTGCAAAATTTCTAATGTGCTCTAGTCTTATTTTGTTTTTTCAATGATTTCCTCTGCATGTATATATGTATGTGAATGTGTATGCATATGTGACAGGAAAATTCAATGGATGAAAAGCAGGGACCAGGCTCCAGTGATGTCATGAACACCTCTAATTACAAGGGTACATCTAGGACTAACAAATAATTTTAGCCTCTTCAAATCCTTTTCATTTTTACATGAGAGCTTGTGAAACATGGCAGGAGACATTCTTCCTGGAAAAGGAACTGTAATCCTGGAAAAAGGACAGGCCCTGAAAGTTCAGAAATGACATCCAAGTCAGTGGTCTGTACTTGGACCTATATTGGGTTAGGCTATGAGTTCCTTGGTGGGGAAATAGCCTTCTTTTACTAGGCATTAGGCTATTGGCCGTTAGAGGAATGTCAAGTCAGAACACAATGGAGAAAAAAAAAAGAACACAATGAGATGTCACTACATACCTATTAGAGTGGATGGTATTGTCACCTATTAGTGACAATAATAAATGCCTTAGAAAATGCCCAGACTGGATCCTTCCTACATTGTTAAAAGCAAAACAAAACAGAACAATTTCAATAACAGTAACTAAAAGTGTCAAAAAAGTGGTGAAAATAAAATAACAGATAAAACCAACCCAGATCAAAATGGATGAAATAAGAACTGCCTTTGCAGTAACAACATTGAATATTAATGCATTAAATTCCCCAATCAAAAGACACAGAATGGCAGAATGGATAATAAAATATTTGCCATCTATATGCTGTTTGCAAGAGACTTACCTGAGATACAAGGATACGAATAGATTGGAAATGAAAGGTTTGAAAAAGATATTCCACACGTGCAGTAACCAAAAAAAAAAAAAAAAAAAAAAAAAAGCTAGAGTAGCTATACTTATATCAGATGATATAGACTTTAAAAGCACAACACTTATAACTGACAAGGAAAGTAATTACATATCCACCAGGTGAAATAAGAATGATAAATGTATAGGCACTGTGATGGTTAGGCTAATGTGTCAACTAGGCCACGTAATTGTGTCCAGGTGTTAGGTCCAGCAAGTCCTGGGCTAATTGTAATACAAGAGCATTTATGGTCTTCAATAACTAGTGAGTTTACTGCATGGATGGCTGATTACATCTGCTTCAATTAGGAAGATTGCATCAGCAATGGGTGATGCTTTTATCTAATCAGTTAAATGCCTTAAAAGGGGAAGTGATTTCAACATTCATAGATTATTTCCCATCTCATCTTTGGACAGCTAACTTCTCCCAGTAACTTTTCAAGGACCTCTCATTTTGAACTTTCATCAGATCCCCTGGTTTGCAGCCTGCCTGCGGAAACTGAACTTGTGCATCCCCATGGTCACATGAGAGACTCATAAAATATTATATTATTGACAAATATCTCCTGCTGATTCTGTTTCCCAAGAGAACCCTGACTAATACAGGCACCTAACCAGGATGCCCCAGGATACATGAGGCAAACACTGGCAAAACTGAAGGGGCAAACAGACTTCTCTACAATAATAGTTAGAGAATTCAATACACCACTCTTAGTATTGGATAGAACATTTGGACAGAAGGTTAATAAAGAAACAGGAATCTTGAATAATATGATAAATGAAATAAACCTAAGAGACATATACAGAACCCTGTGCACCAAAAGAACAGGACACACATTCTTTTCAAGTGCTCATGGCTCTTTCTCCAGGACAGACAATATGTTAGGTCACAAAGCAGATCTCAATAAATTCAACAAAATTGAAATTATACATTTCATTCTCTCTGATCATAATGGAATAAAGTTGGAAATCAAGAAGCAGCAGAAAAAGGGAACATTCACATATATATGCATATTAAACAACACACTCTTAAATAGTCAGCGGGTCAAGGATGAAATTTCAAGAAAAATCAATAAATATCTCAAGGCAAATGACAATGAGAACACAACATATCAGAATCTATGGTATGCAGTGAAGGCAGGGTTGATGGGAAATCTTATATCTCTTGATGCTTACATTAAAAAAGAAAAAGATCTACCAATGACCTAACTACACAGCTGGAGCAACTATATAAAGAACAACAAACTAATCCCAAAGCAAGTAGAAGGAATGAAATAACAAAGATCAGAGCAGAATCAATGAAATTGAGAACAACAGCAAAAAAAAAAAAAAAAAAAAAAACAATAAAGAGAATTAACAAAACCAAAATTTGGATGATAAATCCTATGATTGTCATCTTTGTGGGAAACCTTCAGTCAATCCTCTCCCCTAAAATATCATAGGAGAACTCGAGAACTCACACTGGAGAGAGAGCCTATGAATGTCCTCTTTGTGGGAAAGCCTTCAATCAATCTTCTTCCCTAAAACAACGTGAAAGAAGCCACACTGGTGAGAAACCCATGAATGTCATCTATGTGGGAAGACTTTCAGTCCACATTCTGATCTTCAATGATATGAAAGCACTCGCACTAGAGAGAGACTCTATGAATGCCATCTATGCAGGAAAGCTTTCAGTTGACATTCCCATCTTCAATGACATGAGAGAACTCACACTGGAGAGAAACACAATGAATGCCATCTTTGTGGGAAAGCTTTCACTACATCCTTTTCCCTTAAACAACATGAGAGATGTCACACTGGAGAAAAACACCATGAATGTCATCTAGATGGGAAAGCCTTTAGTCATTATTCCACCCTTAAATGACATGAGAGAAATCACACTGGAGACAAAGCCCAAGAATGTCATCAATGTGGGAAAGGTTTCAGCCAACATTCCCATATTCAACAACCTAAGAGAACTCACACTGTAAAGAAACCCTATAAATATAATTTATGTGGGTAAACCTTCAGGCAATATTCTAATGTTAAACACCATCAGAGAACTCATACTGTATAGAAACCCCATGAATGCTGTCTATATGGGAAACCTTTCACCTGTATTTCTGTCCTCAGGCAACATGAAAGAATTCATGCTGTACAGAAACCATAATATCATATGTATGGGAAAATCTTAATTTTTCTAGCTCTAAACAAATAGGAGATTACTAAACCTGGAAAGAATTTATATTAATGTCAACAATTTGAGAAAGCCATTAGCCAATATTCTTACTTTAAATGTAACAACACACAAAAATGCTTTGGATATGAAAGAGACTTCAGCCATAGATTTAACCTTTAAACATACCAGAAAACTCATATAGTGAAGAAACACTGTTTTAATCTGTTCAGAAGTTCATGTAGTCATCATACTGCTTCAGATAATCTAATAACATTCATACTCATGAGAATCCAATTGCATGTCATTTAAGTAGCAAAGCCCTTAGCAGATAGATGATATACTATGTAAGAGAACACATAATGTAAATATAATGGAATTGGAGACTCCTCTTCTGCCACACTGATAAACCAATCAGAGAAATCACAAGTGAGGAATTCTACACCTGTAGTCAATATGTGATAGCCTTTATTCTGCATTTATCATTTAAATTAAAGTAAGTCAACTCCACAAGAGTGAAACACTAGGTCTGTAATCACTGTGGCTACTATCATTCAGTCAAAGCTAAGCCTTAGTGTGCTAAGGTAAACTTAGTTTAAGAATAACCACAAAGCATTAAATAAGAGGGATAAGTCTTTACTAAAAGGATGAACCCCCATGAAGAATTTCCAGAAAATTCTTGGTGAGGAAAGCAGTCAATGAAAAATCATGGGAAATCATTTACTCAGAAATTAGGGAGGTTGTGTGCATCAGTAATTGTGTTTCTGTGAGGGATATTGTTTGAGGGGTTTGGGCAAATGATTGGGTATCTGATAACTGATTTTATGGATATCAGCTGTGGAAATTTTATAAGTTTGGGAATGGGAGAATGTGTGAAGTCTGTGATTTTGGAGTCTTTCCCACATAATTGAATATAGTTCTGTGGCTGCCTTTCCTGGGTCTGTAATTACATATCGGAAGGGGAGGAAAAGATACGGTCACTTTGTTCCTAATCTTAGAGGAAACAACACTTCATCTCAGTGACTAGAATCTTTATCAGTGGATGAGAATCACTGTGCCAGGAAGAAGTCCAGATCATTCCCACTGCCCATCTCTAATTTCCCAGTAGTAAGTAACCAGACATAATGCACTGCAATAATCACCTTGTTGATAATAAATTATCTAATAGATTCCAAAATCTTCAACACCTATAGGCTGAGCCATTATGTTGGTCAACATTTGGCAATCCTGTCCTTGACATTGATTATTAAAACATTAAGATCCAGGGCAGGCAAATATGGAGACCTTACACCTAAGTTTTTTAACAAATCAATTTTATTGATACTTGTTAGTAAAGCATACAATATAACCAAAGTGCACCATCAAAGGTATTTTGCAAAATCACATAGTTGTGTATTCATCACTTCAATTAATATAACATTTTCATTATTTCAAAAATAATAATAAATAAAAAACAAAATTTCATTACCTCTCAATTTCTCTATGATTCCCCTGTTGTACATAGCTGCTCTTTCTGGGTATTCTTACATATTTATTTATTATAATGTAGTTTTTTTTTTTTTTAATATGCATATATGTGTATTTGCTTACAAAAATGTTATATATATATATATATATATATATATATATATATATATATATATATAAATTTTAAGAGGTGTTTAGATTACCCAAAATATTACACGGAACCCACTGGGATTCCCATGTTCCCCACCTACCACACCTCCCACCACATCCCACACAAACAACTCCCACAGTGTGGCCCACCACCCTCAATGAACTTACACATCCTGGAGCCTTGCCACCAACCATAGACCACAGTTCACACTGTAAACCACACTCTCTCCCACTCAGTTCTGAGTGGTGTGTGCTGAATTAAAATGGCCTACATCCGTTGCCACAACAGTACTCAGGATAAACTCCAACTCCCAAAGAAGCCCCTGTATTTCAACTGCTCATCCCCTCCCTACCCCAAAAGTGTCAAGTGGCCACTGGCATCACGTCATTGTTATATTTTCTTGCATTGCTAGAATCACCATATGTGAACAAGAGAATACCATCAAGTCCACTCTAGTCCATAGTACTTCCCCCAATCAAGAGGGGACTGGGATGGTGATGTCCACTCCACCTCCAAGTGAGAGAGGGCTTATATCCCATGGATATGGTGGGTGGGATGATCCTGACTACAGATGCAGGCCCTCTCCATTCCCTGGGATGGCCATTTCCCATCGTTGTCTCCTCACCAGGTGACTTGGATGAGTCCATTGAGCTGTAGGGTAGGAGTTGCAGCTCCACCTAGATTTCATGCACACCTGGCACATAGGTAGGCGGGAGGCTCCAGTCTCTGGAAGTATACCTAAAAACTCCAGCATCGCATATAGGTTTGAATAGAAGGGACTGGTGAACCATGTGCAGGGAGGACTTATTTGAGTCTAATTCTGTCACTCTCAGGAGCACAGATTCCAAAATAGAACCCAATGATAAGGTATCAGTCTCTGGGGCTATCCCCCCTTATATAGGACCAGGGTGTCTCCGGAGCTCTCAGGAACCCCAATGAGTGGGGTGATAGGCACTTAGATGTTCTATGAGCTCCTACTGAGGTGTGCTTAAGAGTTACCTCAGGTATGACCTCCCGACTCTCTTTGAAGTCTCTTAGCCACTTGAACTCATTTGTCTTTACCATTTCCCCCTTTTATTCAAGGTCTTTTTCCAGTTGTGTTGCCAGTTGGAACTTGGTATTAATCCCTCGTTGCCAGGGAGGCTCATCCCCGGGAGTCATGTCCCATGTTGGGGGGAAGGTAATGCAATCATATGCTTAGTTTGGCTTAGAGAGAGGCCACATTTGAGCAACAAGGAGGCTCTCA